>CM060836.1:46857500-47187500 GCA_030762175.1 Metallyticus violacea
CTTTAGGTCCACCTTGTGTCTTTCATTACAATTAGCCCTGGGTTTACAGTCTGTGCGTAATCACAAACGCGTGTAATGGAGTCACAGTGCTGCGCACGGGTGTAACGACAATCTGCTGGGGTTTACTAACCTACCAGTTCGCATTGCGCCAACACCGTCCTGCGAGTTCCTGCTTCTTTGTGAAGTCTTTTCACTGAACATAAGAAGGACCGTTAAAAAAACAATGGCTGCAAATTACAGTTAGTTTTCTTCCCTTTCTTCTCGTATTTCATTCCTGTTCATTCTTCTTCAATCTCTTTTGTTTCGTTGCCTCATGTTCTACAAAAATGTTGGGCCAGTAAAAACTTGAAAACTGATAAAGCAACACAGGCGTATAAAATATGTTTCGCAAACATGTTGTGAATATTGTAAACGCAGTGATAACTCAAACCTACAAAGCGTAACGTTTACAAAATAGAACACAAATGTTCTTTCCTCGTTTCCCACATTTTGAACAACTGCAAACATATCGATAACCTCGGCTGACATACGTGTTCAACATGTTGCAGCCAACTTGTAATAAACTTGAATATATCTGTTGGGCTAACCTCACTTACATTTTAAGTGTTAATGTTATTAAAATCTTAACTGACATAACAGATATTTAATAAGAATTAGTATTAGTCTAAACTTTGGTCTTATTTTTCGAAAAGAGCCACTTTTATAAAGTAATTCAATTTATTTTAATTTCAATTTTAGTAATACAAATAATATTAGATATTAAATATACAGTAAAACTGCCTAGAGAACAGGTGAAGTTCAATAAAAATGTTTTTTTAAGAATTTATAATTATAATAAATATGTACTAGATTTGATGCAAAACCTATAAATCCATAAATGACTATTGCATCATAAAACACCAAAAGGAAATAACCAGATATGTACGAATAACACACACAATATATATGTGCATGAGTTAACACAACTGAAGCTATGCAATGTATCTACGGTATATATTTGTAACTTTAGTCTGTATGTAAAAAATAAATTAGCTTTTTCATTATACAGCGCCTTTCATACAAAAACAGGTGTAATCTCAAATAGTCTGTTCTTTATAAGTCACTTCGTAGACTTCGGCTGGACTGTAAAATAGCCAAATCCAAATGACAAGCACAATAACTGCAGGCTTTTTGTCAATGCATTAAAAACAAATGCAGCAATTTGTAACATTAAAGTGAAGTGTTAATTTTATTCTGAAATATTTTGAGACACCTCTTAAGGCCAGCAGAATAGATACACAAAGTATTTGCTGGTAATGGAGAAAATTAAAAATAAAACACAACACATCTCAAAAGTTACTAATCAATGTTAACTATCGAATTCTAACATTAGGAAAATATAACACTAATATGGTTTAGGAATAGAAAAAGAAAAAAACACATACATACATACATATTCAGAAATGAAATGTATGACCGTTGACCGAAATTTAGAGTATGACTTCTGTTTTTAGAACTGATCAACACATGGACATTTAAAGTCAACAGTTAACAGAACGATTTTAAATTGCCTATTTATAATATTAAAGAGATATATCAGCATATTTTGAAAAACATGTACATAAACAGTATACTTTTTTATTGGAATGACATTGATAATTCAAGAAATGTAGCAAAACTGATTTTTTATATTTATTGTTGTGTTTTGTTTTTGTGACAAGGCTACGTGTTAAACTGAAATTGCATTTAAAATTGCATCTTTTTTTAAATAAACACATCTGTTTGTTAGGCAATGGCATTTGGCAGTTTAGCTTGTGTTGAAACTGCTTTTCCCAAAGAAATAAGTATTAGAGTGCTTACTTTAAGATTTCCGCCGGTCAAATATGTAATTAGTTTAGAACCGAGTGTTGTTGATAACACACGAGCAACAGCGTTGACATCAAGTGAGCGAAAAGTGAGAAGGAAGGGGGAGTTCTGTCTGCTTAAGCTGAGCTATAACTGGTGATAGCTTCGATTTGTTTGTGCCTGTCAAAGTTGTCTGTGCCTTCTGCTGGCATCTCTACACGGCTGAGCTAACCTTGTGATCTGCTACGAATTGATGCACCATTAGAAGCGGAGGTAGACCATTTGCAGCGCTATCACCAAATTCGTTAAACTTGAAGTACATCCAATATATAAGCTGAACTACACTGTTATGCACTGGAAACCGTGTTACACTATTGTTGTCAGGGTATAACCGAAATAAAGAGGCGAACTTGTGGCAAAGAAAAGAAAAAAATTATAAAACGGCTGGAGACCAAATTGGTGTCTTTGCACGTTCTACAATTAGGCTATAGTGTGTTTAGTGTATGGTAAAAATAGCTACTGTTTTTACAAACACGCTGAATTTACAATTATGCTATGAAATATTGATACTTTCGGTTGACATTATACGTGTTCATTTTGAAGTCAACTTTGTGGTAAGTTGGGATATGTCGATGCGGTTAACTCATTTACTAAACAAAACATATATATGGCAGGGAAGAAGACCAATACAAACAATGAACTTGTTTTTGTAACAAACCAATTTTACAAATATATTTTATCTTACATTGTTTTTATTTTGTTGTTTTTCGCTACCGGGCGTATCAGTTATTATTTTCACTTGAGTGGCGTATTTTTAGGGGCTTACGAGTACATGAAGAGGCTATGTAACTAATTAATCTCAAAATCTTTCTTGATAAATAATTGTGAAGTCAATCGACTTGGCTGTTTATCTTCATATCCTCTTTAGTATCTTCTCCCTGGCTATGTTCTCTCTTATATCTTTACTTTCTCTATATTGTTTCCTTTTTCAAATTATCTTTCTTATCTTTGATTATTTTCTGGCTTTATCCCCCTTCTCCTTCCGTTTTCCCAATACTTTCGCCATCTTGCCTTTCTATATTTTCCTTCATTTTGCTTCTCCTTCTTCCCCTGGCCCTTTTTGTATTATTTTCTTGTTTTGTCACTATTACGCTCTGTCCCTAAGCGCATTGCCTCTGAATATGCTCCTGTTACAAAATTAAATAGAGAAAACGTATGCATTCTATGATTTTTATCACTCTGAATTTACTTCAGACTTTCACCTTGCTAACCATTAGTTCAAAGTTTAAGCCCTAACAGCAGTCAGAGAAGCGTGGTTCTTTATTTACTATGTGTATGCTTTCTTGAGAAGGTCAAATAGATAAATAAGACTCATGTAAACAAATATTGTATAATTCGACATATATAGTGCCGTGTTTTTTCAAAATAAACCTCTCTCGTGTAGGCAACTTTAAATTATAGCATTCTTTGACCATGTTGGCAGAAATCTCTACAAGCAAAATGAATATATATAAATGAAAAATAATGTAACATAATTAATCATGTAACTAAAATAATATTAACTAGAAAAGCAGAAAAGGATAAAACACTAAGAAAATGTCACAGAAACGTTACCACTAAATTTCGAACTGCTTGAGTTCTTCTATGGCATGATCTATAAGATCAAGTATATATCTTATATATCTTCAGGACAATGCCACCATCGCTTAAATATATATATATTCTTTGCGCTGGGAAACTCGAGGCGTTAATTCACGTCCAAAGAAAACTGTAGGAATTCTGTGCTGCCTTGGCTTGAATTAATGCTATGCTTTCATATTTATGAAAGCACGTGTGGTGGCAGCTGCAAATAAGGACACAAGCTCAAATCCTGTACGAATCATGTTTTGTCAAAATCCCAAAGAATAAATATCTAAGGTGCTTCTGTTTCATAAAATATGAATATATATCGTTCCTCATAATTTAATTTATTAAATAATATATATAAATTAAATATATATACTTAGATTGTACTAGTAGCGAAACTGTAGTCCAGTACAAAATTCCAGTCACCTTCCAAAGTTCATTAAGAACGAGAGACTATCTCAGTCAGTAAAACTACAACATGAAATGACATAACAAGCCAGGAAGCAAAGGCAAGGCTATCAGGAAATGGACACGCTACCCCAAAAACCTTCCAGTAACCCAAGCTCAGCATTGCGCAAAACTTATTACAAGCAGTCGATACCAAATGCTAGACACGCTATGAGAGACTGTAAAATGTACGTTGACTCGCAAATTATAAATAGTAAAGTGCATTTATTTCAATGAACCACGTCACAGAGTGTTACTTGTTCGCAGTGGTACATTTTGGTGATGCAGGTGTTGTTTCCAAATGTGAGGTCGAGGTTATACTTTTGAATTTTCGCTGTTCACACAGTAATTTTGTGGCACATAAAAACTAAAATACCAGTTTTGTGTGTGCAAACAAACACAGCAAGTTGGACCGCCCATGAAAGTAAACAAAATAAATCACGCGAGCGGTTCAGTAGTGCGGAAGTTTGGATAACAAAATCCTCTGCTTCCTGTCTTAGCCAACTCCAATACTTCATCTCTGTTCATCATAACCAACAATAATTCCCGAATTGCAAATTCCAAAGGTTTCAATAATATCTCCTGAACTTGGTTTTAACTCCTCCAACTGCCCAATAATGTTTTATAACCTGATATCCTTAGTAACCGAAATACTGACCAGACAAGAATGTATCTTGCCTAAAGTGATCTATTATTAAGTTACATTCGCTATATGACAAATATATTCAACTTCTCCTAACTGTAGGTATAAAATTTCAGGTAAATGTCTCAGGAAGATCCGAAAATTACAAAATTCAACATTATGGTGTCACATAATTAAAGTTAAATTCAGGCATTTAAACACCCTACGATTTTACTTTTGTTGCTGTTCAGATGGTGATTATTGTTATTGCATTGAACTCTCTGGTAGATCAAAATTCTCATACAAAAGTTTCTTAGGTGAAACAATCCATTGATCGTTAAATATTTTCTTAAATACATAAATACTGGATAAGAATTGATGATATATACAAAGTGTTCCAAAAATATAATAAGCACTTTAAACTAATCTTATCTATAGAATTGGAAGTTGAATCAAATAATCACAGGTGCAATTTGGAACGTGATAATCTCAAGCAAAAGTTATATTTCAGATGAAAGCTAACATCGTCACATGACCGGGAAACGTCAAAACAAAATGTTGACAAAATACAATAATAAATTTAAAAACCAGTTTTGCTACGTTTCTTCAATTAATAAAATAATAATAATAATAATGCTATATAAGTAAAAAAGTATATTGTTTGTTTTCTAACATGTACATGTTTTCCAAAATGAGATATGACTCTTTAAAATTAGAAATAGGCCATTTAAAATGGGCCTCTAACTGTTGCCTTTAAATGCCCATTTTAATGGTAGGTTTTAAAAGCAGAAGTCATTTTATATGTTTCTGTCAACAGTCATGCGTTTCGTTTCGAATTTCGTTTCTTTGTTTTATTTATTTTTATTTTTTTTATTTCTAGACCATATTTATGTTATATTTTCATAATGATAGAATTCAACTGTTTTGTTTTTCTGACAAGATTACTTATTAGTGCATGTTACACTGGAATGACATTTAAAATTGCATCGGTTTTTATTTTTTAAATAAGCACATCTATTTGTTCAGCACTGGCATTTGGCAGTTTATGCAACATTTTTGGAGGTCCTGCTCACTGAATGCAGTTGGTAAAACTGCTTCTTTCAACAAAATAAGTATCAGCCTGTTTATTTTTAGCTTTCCGCCGGCCAAGGATGAAATTATTATTTAGAACCGCGTTCTGCCGATAACACACGAGCGTGAGCGTTGATAACAAGTGAGCATATTGAGGATCTTTAAATTGGTATTCAAATTTGAGAACGTTTGAAGTTCATCAAATGGAGTTTGTATTTCAGCCCACGAGAGATTCTAAAGGCGTAGAAACCAGAAACAATGTGACCCTTCAGGAATAAATCGAAACTATGTGCGCAGTACTCCCATTGGACACTTTGGTTACGATGTTCAAGTGCATTTGGCTAGAGCATTTGGCTGTTAATGGCATTTTTTGAGGCCCTCAAGAAATGACTACACTTGTATTCATCCCTTGACATGTGTAAATTTAGTGCTACAACTTTCTTCTGCTGAATTTGTGCATCTAAAACTACCTCCCATCTTCAGAGTCAAATGTATTGTTCTCATCGAAATAAAAATTCAACGTTTATTAGAAAGTTTATTGCACAAATTTACATTTTTTCAAATGGTAAGCAGCATACGGGGGGGGGGGGGTAGCAGGCACATACCCTTGCTGACCTCCAACAAATGATATACATTTTGAGTGGAATCCTCAAGGTAGCCGAGGAAAAGCAAGCCCCCAAAAACTCGGAAGCGTACAATCCTCGCAGAAGTCAAAAGCTGAGGTAAAAAGATTAAGGAGCTCACCAAGAACAGAGTCAGATGGAAGAGTTTTCTGAGGGACATATGTTCCACTTAGAAATTATGGAAATATTGATTGAGATTAGAATGTCACACACGATTCTATGCTATGTTGTTTACGAAATATCCTCATGTGCATAACTCTTACTTTCAGACATATTTAAAAAGATTGTGGCAAAAAAAATCAAGGCTTTCTCCTAATTGTTAGAAAAATACACTGCGTGTCAGTTGCATTTTGTCTACAATTTAGAGAAATTATTAACATTACGTTGCTGTTTGTACTAAATTGGTCTAAAATTCTAAAATCTAGTCATATAGTGCTTTTAAAAAGTTTCTACCTCATTTAATGCTTAGGTTCTAGCCTGGAAATGTACCACACACTAATCCAGTGATTAGTGCATCCGAACAAGAAGAAAAACACTAACGGATGCTGTAGGCAGAAAAGTGCAGTGTTACTTTACTAATGAGATGTAGAACGCCGCGTGCCCGGACTAGGTTTATAACTAGAGTCCGGAATTTAGGCAAAACGCCTTTTCTATCTGGGTACATATACATTTAAGAGTAGGACAGATATGAACATGTTTTGTATATTTGGGGTTGGTAGGGCCAATTTTATTTTATCTTTTTCGCCTTTTTTTTTTTTTGCCTGTTTTTTGGATCCTAATGGATTTTTTCTGCAATTATTTGCGCATTTTAAAAGCACATAAACAATTTCAATATATTGAGGTGAAAAAAGTTATAAAAATTAACTGGTATATCTCACAAAATGTCTAATGATAATCTTCTTACACATTCATTTCTTTTCAAGCAGTCAAAAAAATTCTGCTCATCCTACTCTTTAAATAGCAGAACCTTCATTAGTGAAAGGAGCACACGGTTACCTCAGGCATACGAGGAAATAGAGAGGATAACGGAAGTACTGTAATTTTGAATAGTTCTGCCGAATGACCTTGTATCGATCTGCGCGAGATAATTCTAGGAAATTTGTGATAGGGTAACTTCTCAGCTGCATAAATGTAATAAACAATTGCAAGCTAGAAAGATGAGAGCGGTACAGTTGTGCAATAAACCGTCCCTACAATGTGTTCAGTACGGAAGTAAGAGAGATACTAACCTGATTCCCTTATAAACGTATAAACAGAAATTTAATTCGACCAGAAACCACTGTGCATATTTTACTCATTTTCCAAGACTATTCAAATCCACTTTACTTTTTCTTGATCAACATTTCCGTGATGTCCTGAAAGGTGAATGTTATGTTGTAACTGATATGAGTCCTTCCGAAATAGCTTGTTTAAAATATGCTCCAATCACTTCAGTGGAAGTAGAACGTTCTTTTTCCACGATGAAACATTTTTTTCTCTGACAAACGGCTGACTATAACAGTTGATAACTTGAAAAAACATCTTGTTGTTGCTTGTAACCAAGAAAAGTAAAATAATTTAATTTATGATGAGGAAATTATTATCTTAAATACCTATTTTCATTAATAATGAGTGATATTACTCTCTGTTTTCACTTTTAATAAATGCCTACTTTAATTATAATACTGCCTATTTTCAGTTTTTAAGTGCCAAATACGTCCATTTGTTCATTCTGGTAGATGACGTTACAAAATAAAATAACTCACAAGGCTTTTCCTGGTTCTGACGTTAAAAGATCAAACCTGCAAATACTGCAGATGAACATTATGCTGAGAAATAAGTAAAACTTCTTTACATAATCACTAAAAATTCATTTATTTGTAATTCAAATACACATGGAGGCTAATGGATATTTTTATTGTCATTCGAAGTACCCTGAATGAGGGATTTGAGTTTAGATGGTTTATAAAAATAGTTTTTGTAATGATGTATTTATTTCAAAGTGTCTGTTGTTACACAAAAGCGCACGTTCATAAGTATGCTGGTTTTATAAATTGGGTGGAAAGTACAACTCTAAGCAATATAAAAGTTTTATGCATAAACCTTCCAAGATTCTGCTGAAATCGTTAATAATCAGCCATGTCTGTGTATTGATAGTCATATATCACGGCAAGAACCGCTTAAAACGTCCACCTTCAGACTGAAGGTCTGCGCTGACCCCAGGTGTGCTATGTATCTGCTATGTATCAGATTCGTTCCACACTGTAGAGAAACATTGCTATTTCCGTAACGGGTGATAGGGAAACAATATTCTTGGGACGTCCCCAAAGGTAACAGTTCACTGGATTGAGATTAGGGCTAGGCTAGACGATTGGTCGTTTACCAATCTTATCTATTTATTGAAATGTGCCGGGGCTCCATCATACACCAACCACATTCCGCATATCAAGTGCAGTGCACCTTGAACCATCAAATTAGCGAATATCATACTTAATACAACACACGCACTGTGAATGAAATGCATTTGAAACGCACGAACTATTGAACGTGGAATACATTCGTTTTTTCGAAAGAATTTTGTGCTCCATTGAAGGGTAACGTCCATGCCCATTTATTTCCCATATAAATACACACAATCTCTATAGCGACAGGCCTTAGACAGAGTTTGAATTTTTTTTTAAAGATCCTATAAATATCCCATTTATTTTCGCTTTAGTATTTCTATACATCTATAAAAATTGTTGCATTTAATTGGTAAAAAACGAAAAGGATGGTTCAGTATTTTGCTCGAGGGCTGGCCGTTTACGCTTATGTCCCCAATAGGGGATACCTCTGGGAGAAATGGATAAAGTGGAGGGGGAACCGAGTGGTGAGTTTGAGCCCATCAAAAGGCAAGCCACCTACACACCGCACAGACCATCTCACCCTGGCACTTTCGACTCTGCAACAGAACCAACTGAATGAAATGAAATGAAATGGGACAGCGGAAACTTCGTGAAAAGGAAAGGTACATCTCAATATTCCCTTAAGCGACCAGGGAAACCCACGAAAGTCATATACGTGGAAATGTGTAAAACATGTCATAATTGCTTTCATGTAAAGATTGTGATTATTAATGTTACTGTTATATTAATTGAGAAAATGTCTTGTTTTTCATGCCACATTTGTAAAATAAGAGACTAGCTGCTATGAACATTATGATGTATGAGGACAGAAGATAAAAACAAGAAAACAAAATGAAAGAGAATATGAAGAGAAAAAACGCGCAGAGAAAGAGAGATGTGTTGTCGAGTGATTTCTCTAGGAGTGAAACTCTTTGCATTAAGTGATGATGTCCCCCCTTCCGCACGTCACACAGTGAGCGGGCGAAAACGAATCGCTGCGAACATATGTAGGAATCTTTCCCGCTCTGCCATAGGATGCCAGAAAGGTTACTCGCTGGTGATAAGAGGATATACATAGTTCCGAATCTCTCCAGCTGGAGGCAAGTTATTGCCAACACGGTCGTGGGCGGATGTTAATTTTAACAAACCGTCGCTGTGAGCACCTGCCGCAAAAGCAGTAACATCCTCGGTGGGCCCTGCAGCATATGGCTCAGTGTACCACAACACTCCCTCCCCCCTTCTCCCAACCCGCTT
The DNA here is from genome assembly GCA_030762175.1 of Metallyticus violacea. Taxonomy (NCBI): domain Eukaryota; kingdom Metazoa; phylum Arthropoda; class Insecta; order Mantodea; family Metallyticidae; genus Metallyticus; species Metallyticus violacea. The sequence continues at coordinate 46,867,331 of CM060836.1, forward strand.
CCTTGCCATAAAAAAGGATCGTTATGCGGCAGTATATCATTGTTTAAAAACTCCATTCCCGTCACTCCGAAACCATGGTCTGTTTGTACTGCGGTCCTCACGTTATGATATGATGGGGTGATTTAAACCTGTGTTAACGTACCGATTTTGTAACAAACAATAACGGAACGGCAATGCGTTTTCTGGTTGATTTATATTAGATACCCTCACAAAACTTTTGTTTTCGTGGAATAATGCATACGTTTCCAAAATTTAGTTACAAACTTGCAAAATTACTATCCCAGTAATTCTAAACGCTGCAGTCTTTTTCGTCATACGAGTATCTCTTTGAAACTTGCAGGGCAGTGACGGCTAGTGGTACCTTTAGAAGCATAGTCCAGTACGCTTTAACCTTTCTTCGTTAAATTCAGAATTTTATGAATCTTTTAACTTGTTTACCCCACTGACGTAATATCAGAACAAATTATGACGTGCATATAATATCTGTCGTTTTGTCGGCATGTACAGAAGCGACATTTGCCTTTCTATTTCTTTTCCAATCTCATCCTTATAGGCAAGATACGTTTCCCACTTCACACACAGTCAGTCAAGATGTTTTTTTTTTTTCAAACTATATATATAAAATCTTAATTTTGAGCAGTTTTGCTGAGTAAGCTCATATAGCTTTAGACAGACGAGGGCGAAATCATTTCACTTCCAACTTAACGGTTAAAATTAAATGCAGTCTTCAAATAAGTCGCTTTATAAAACAGATACGCGTTTTTGTAACTTATGTAACAGTTAACACTGTAAAAGTCAACTTTCCACTGACAAACAGTGAGGAAACCAGCCAATTTCAAACAAAGTGCGAAAACAGCCTTTAGTTATTTATGCGCATGTCAATAACCCTTTAATATACGGTTCCTAAGAAAAGAGAGAATACCGAGCGCTGAGAATGAAGGAATAAGCAGGAGAAAGGCTAACCCATCTTTGGGGAAGACAAATATAATTTTTGTACATATTTACTGGCCCATGAGCTGCCCTCGCTAACGGAGGGTCCGCAAGCTACAGCTACTACACTAGAGAGGAAATTCGCTTATTGCGTAAGATACAATTAAGAACTAATCGGTTTTACTTAACCATTTTCATGCATTTTTTTTTTTTTTTTTACCGATAGACTAGTGGAAGATATATGGTAAATAATTATGGCATTTTCTTTTAAAGGGGATGGGGTGGCCGGAGCCCATCTGGCCCTTATTGATGGGCCGCCTTTGGGAACAACATTCCCAATGTGCGACGAACTTTGTCATGTAGAATGAGTGGCAAGCCTCGAGCAACTGAGGTCAATTTTTATGCACGTGCATGAAGTCACGATAATGCACTGCTGTTACCTTATTCTATACGGGACTGTATCATAATCATTTGATGGTAGACAGAAGTGAAGATAAACATCAATTATCTGGCCTTTGAACTCGTCGTGGAAAAGATTAACTTTTCTACTCATTGTGTTTTCAACTCCGGTTCAAAGTCCAAATTCATAAATACGAACAATCGGCAAGTTTGCAATGTCTTGCGTTTCTGCTATGTTCAAGGATGAGGGATCTGTCGCGTACAATTTTTTCCCTTCTGTATATCATTTATCAAAATATAGAACACTGACATTGATTGAATTTCCGTAGCTTGTGAAAGTTCCTCATGTGATTTTTTGAAGAGCCTCTCCAACAAGTTTCTCATTTCGTTCATTTGTTGATGTCTTTGGTCTTTTGGGTCATCGTCTGCGCTGACATGGCCAACACGAAAAACAAAGAACTCACCACAAACTTCACTAAAAGTACTGTGGGTTTTTACCACTAACGTTTCCATCTTATGTACGACCTTTGATCTTCAACAGTACCAGCCGTGCCTGCAGACACCATTTTTATCTTTTAGTTATCTAAATACAGTGCATGCTATATCAAACAATGCTTCATGCTTCTTTCTCAGAACCTCAAGTGAAATTGATGTAATATTACTTATCTGTACAGCTAGCTGCGTCCTAGTCCTCCAGTCCCAAATGGCAGTAGAAGAAGCGGGACTGAAGGCGTAACCAAAATGAAAATGGCATCCGGTTTTAACACTTAAGTTTTGCATGTATTTTTTTTTTTTTTTGTTACCTAAACTAACCTAAAATTGCAATCTAAGACTTGTTCTCCCTAACTTTCTGGCTGCAATATGTTGTTCCTTATTATAAAACTGATTTTTTCAGGTGTGTTTCAACTTTATTTTATCATTTTTTACCACGCGGTGTCTTATTGGAATTCACAATAAATTCATACGCACACACTAACCTTAACCTAACCTCTATAAATCCTGGAAACCAGTGGACCCAGTGGTTTGCTGCGACTCGCTACGGCCTGACGGTTTATGCTCGCCTCCTTTTCAAAAGTATAAATTGACTGCGGATTGTGTGCTACTATGTTAGCGAGTAAATCATGGCAAATCTCCTTTTTAACTCCGGCAGAATAGAACGTTCTATTTTGAATATTACGGTATGTCTTATGTTTGGTGAATTGGCTCTGAGACGTGTTTACTGCAAGCAGAAGACTAAAGTGAAAGGAGGGAACGAATTATTGACCAACAACAGAAGGACCACTCCACTGTCATTAATGAGTTCGGGAACCTCTGAATGATGTACAGTCTGGCGACCAGAAGAAGGTAAGCAAGAAGAATGTGCTACGTAAACATTTTCTACCTTCCTCGTTATGTCCATGCACGGTAGTGCCAATAAAATAGTGTTGTCAGATAGTCGCCCATAGTTAGAAGTCTAGAAGACATGCAAGATAGGAGTCTAAGAGGTCGTCGTTCATGTGACAGCATGGGCATCCCACATACACTCTCCGTGTGCAGATAAACAGTTCAAGCTCCCCTCGCACTTCCGCCCGCACTCGCCTTCTTCTGATCGCCAGACTGCATTACCAGGAAAGTGGACTGGGTGCGCCAGAGCTGACGGTAACTTTTCTGCAAGTGGTCAACATCTCATGACATCTCACTGCCCGTGACTTCTTTATATGCTGCCGTCGCGGATATATTGAAGCTTGCTTGGAGAGAGTGTCAATGTCGACATGCAACACGAGGGGCTAAAATAGAGCGTGTATGAGGTAAAAAAGAAAATTCCTCATTTTCTCTTACTAATGACACCAGTATCATACGCAAAGCCCACCAACAGTAACACTAAGTGAATTTATTTGTGGGCACTCGGTATATATGGCTAGAAATTTACCTATCGCCCATCCATTTACTAGTCTTGCAGCGGTATTTCATATAAAAAAGAAGTTTTAATTAAATAAGTATGTATGTAGAATGGAGGGAAGGATTTGGAAAAAGGAAATTTGATATGAGGGATTTGGATTTTCAGGGGTAACGATAATTCTTCCTCACCGATAATACTTATGTCCGTTGAATTATATTTTTCGTTATAGGAGATGGAACACAATTCATTGTTCATACACTATTGCACATAACATGTACTGCACTCAAATAATAAAGCTCGTCCACCTAATACCCTTCCAAAACTAACTACAGCTTTCTACTAACTGTACTAAACAGAGAAAGTCCTTCCACTGATATTCCCGCGCTGAATACTCTAGTAAAACTGACTGTGGGCCGCACAATTGAAGATTAAATAAACATGGCCTACGTGACTTTTTACATGTAGATATCAACTCAAGCGGTTGGCTTCTTCCCTTGAAGAGGTTATTAGCCTGTCTTTTCATTCCTGTACTTGCCAGCCACATGTTTATTATGCCTATCCAACTTTGCATTCTCTAACAGAATACCATTAAACATCTTATCAAGTACTCTCCTTTAGACATTTTTCCACAAAAACATCGTTTTGCTTAAGTCATATCTACAACTATTGTTATAACAGGCAACAGAAATTCCCAGGTCAGATTTTATGCCTGGGGGTAGTTTTCTGCGCCCTGGCAAGAAAATAACATTTTACACACAATTGTTCAACACTTGTATAGGAAATAAAATGACATTACACACATGTTTGTAACAAAGTTATATAAAATTACTTCCTATAATTATTCTAATTAAATATGAGGGTGGCAGATCATAAATACTGTCTCAATCTTGATATTCTTAGTGAAAAATACAGTTCATGCGCGCGTTCTTGAAGAGCAAATTCTGACGAAAGAGTTACACTCTAGTGTCAGAAACTCCCGTGGGCCCAGTTTTCTACAAATCTCTCGGTATGTAAAGTGGCTTTATTGTTATGTTCATTTGGTTTGCATGTCGTTCATATTAAATATCACCGCGAGCATCCCCTTTATTTAAAATCTGTCTTAAATTGCCTCGGAGAATGAAAGAATAACGAAAAGCTATTTATACTTTTAACAGCAATGTAGTTTACAAATGACTGTAACACTCTGCATATCCGATAATGCAACGTCATCACAAACTATGGAAATAATTGATTTGTGTTTACGGCATAATTTACATTTTATTTTTCACAACGCGTATCGTTTAATAATAATCATCATCATCACCATGGGACTTTCCGCCACGCTAGTTTGAACGCTGAAATTTTCCAGCAATAAATAAACAGGCGTCGCATACAGAGAAACATATTTACTCCAATTGGCTCTATATTTCAAAGCGTAGGTGTGTTTCCCCAAGCGGCGGTAATGCTGCAAATTCCGTGTGATAATTTCATTCATTCGAGCAGACCAATGCTTAGCGGAGCAGGTGGTTATGGAAACTGCGGCACGTAAATCATTGCTTGGTTGTGATTATTATTGCTTCAGCCTGCTATTTGTGCCACAGTTTTATTTTTCGATTCAGCCGGCGCATGAGCCCATAACCTTACTTTTTTTTAAAGTTCATCCTCTCTTCCAAGTTTTAGAATAAGTGCGCTTATAAAATATCCACTGTGGCTAATAAAAAAAAACTTAGTGCGCTTCTTCTGAAGGAAATGTAAATATTACCCTAAAATATCTTCCATAAATATTCCTGCCTCTAAATGCTCGTGCAACGTATGTACCCAATGATTCTCTCGGAAATGAAAATAAAATGAAACTAAACTGCTTTTCAGTTTATTCCTTCGAGAGATCCCTGCACAACACAGGACACACACTAAATGCTCGAAAGTTCAGGGAACCGATCCACCCTCAATAAAATATAATTAGCATATATATCCATGCAGCCTTATCATCATACCTTGGCCTTTTAATTATTAATATAAATATTATATGTTTGTATCGTAAGCTGTAACTACAACATAGGAATTGTAATTAGAAACTTCCTTTGGTGTCTTATGTGGCAGTAGCTGGACTTGTCAACAGCATCATAAAACCTTTTAAAAACTTTATGACGGTTGTGCGCGTGGCCTCATTCTCGGGTTTTAAAGGGAAAAGCTTCCTAATGCAGGGAAATAATCTTGCTGAAGGACTTTAAACCCTTTAGGAGGGGGGACGCTGTCTCCTACCCGCTAGTAGCTCTTTAAATAATCAAATGATAACGTACGTCTTAATCACATTCAAATATAGCGAAGAAGTGTGAGGTAGGTAAAATTGAACCAACCAAGGAAAAAACTATATTTGAACTTTTAAAGAAAGGCGTAAGGCTTACGGGTTGTTTTCGGCGTCTTCTAGCCAACGATTTTCGATTCGAAATTGATATATAAGGAGGTGGTCATCCCACTGGTGCAACCAGTTCACGCAATTTTTCACTTATTTAAAACGCAGTACTGTTTTACTCGATATACACTTAGAAAGGAGTCCGCGGTTCAGTTTAGGCAGCTCTAAGCAAGCAGTACTCAGTTCGCGGTCAAGCCGGGCATTTAGTACTCAGTTGTACCCATTCAGTCGACTTACTCAGTTCAGTTCATTTCAGTGCGACTCGGTTAAACAGTCTGAAAGCTTCATACGGGAACTTAGTTATATTCAAAATAGCCCAGTCTATCAAATTCGAAAACACCAAAGGACCAAATAGAATTTAGATATAATAAACTATGCCATTATATTACACCATTAAATTTCCCTCCCGGTCCTGTTGAGCCCCAATCTACGAAATAGCGGAATCACCCTGAGACATTGTTGCCGCTGGAGCGTCGACAACAACACCGCAGCAGCCCACATTCAATTCAAACCACTTCATAAATTGGCTCAACAACGTGGAGCATACAACAATTTCCCCAAGATAAATCGCTTCATTTGTCCTATTGAAGAATTTATGCTACTCTTATCAAACAGTTTGTTTTGTGATTTATTAACAAAATTGGTGCAACCACGTCATCTATGCTGTTTGCGAAGGCGCCAAAAGTGCACACCACGTTTATGTAAGTGTTCAGCTGAAATTTAAATTTAATAAGATTGAAACCTAAGCTCTTTAAAATATTCTATGTGTGCTTCTCATGCAGCAAATGCCTTTTAGGGTCCTACTCCACTAAAGTATAGTCTAATACAGGGCTCAGGTTTTTACAAGTGTTTCGCTTATTTTTCATTGATGGGATGGAGAGCACATTAAAGCGATTCGCCAACTTTTTTCTTTTGTTATTTGTCATTAAACATACTACCGCTTTGTTGTCTGTGTCCTAGCTTCTATAATTTGACACTTCATAATGTTTACATCAACTAACGCCAGCTAACTTGTTTGATCGGAATGTGAGTTCTGCGCTTTGCGGACAGGTGGCATTATTAATGAATAGCAGAACAAACGGCAAAAGAAATGACGATAGAAATCTTCATAGAGAGGTTTTGACAATAACAGAATACATATCTGAGTTTGAACCCGAATCATCCACATCAAAGACTAACGAATATTAGTATTCATATAAAGAAAATTCACTTGTTTCTGTGTATAATGTTCATCTGCAATGTTAACAAATTTGATCTTGTATCGCCATATGGTCCGTCAAGAGCCAGAATAGGCCTGGTGAGTTTGTGATGATGTTGTTGTAAACGCTATCCATAGAAACAAAATATTGCACTTTTCTACTGTAAGTGTTCAAGCTCCACATGGATGAAAGGAATGTGACTATGTTTGCGTTGTAAGAATGATATAAGAGAGGGGAAGGGAAGGTTTGCAGCCAGGAAGCCAGTGGCGTATCAGAAGTTTCAATAAAAGCAAAGAATAATATACAGTGCAACTAAATGACAAATCACATAGAATGGTGCTAATTTTAAAATCACGCAGTGTGCTACTTAATTTTAAGGACAGCGTTTGTACTACGGTGTACATTTAATTTGAATTCAAAACACCGAATACGAAATACCTTATATTTCCTTGATAAATATTATGTTCGGTTATAAAAGTTTGATGTTCTATAACGATGATAAATAGTTATTGCTATTCACTTACAAATCATAGCGGCTTAGCAAATTCTTCCTCGCCATCAGGCACTGACAATATATTCATTGTTTATCACTGTCATCACTTTCACTGCAGGAACTATCACCATCTGATGCCCAGATTCACAATAATTCCTCTATAACATCCGATACGATTACGTCGTTTTTTTCCAATATTCTGCTCCTCCCTATCCAGCCTGCTTTCGTCACTGCTTCGGCTGCCTCCTGTATGCTCTGACAGTTTCTGCAAACCCGGGTTCACATTTGTGTTGCGGCCCCTCAAATGACCTTTTCTCTGAGCCCAAGCGAATAAATTCCGGTTTAGGTCGCACATGTACGGTGATAGCCTTACTGATATTGCCCTAAACACGTCAGGAATTTATCTAAACTGAAGTCCTTTTTCATTGGGCTATGGACTTCAACAAGGTACAATAAATCTCCCTTTCGGATTTCTTCACTACAGTTAACACCATGTGTCTGCAAGAAACCCACTATCTTTTTTTTTTTCCATAGAATATTTGATAGGACACTTTTCAGTTAAGAATAAGTGATGCGGAGCGCCGTGAAAAATTATAGCGAAGAAGGGGCTATGTTCGGAATAAGTATTTCTTTCAACACTTTCTCAAAATTGTGATGGTTCTTTTGGCCATGGTAGTCTCCACTGTAAAACTGTACCCACGGCCCACCCCTACTAAAATAATATAATATGTCTATTACAGACATAATCATAATATTTTATGTATTGTACCTGTATGTATATGTTTATAATACGGTATAACTGTAACTTGTAAATTGTATGTCAACAAAAGAGAATGTCTCTGGTGTTAACTGCCGAAGGGGCCGTAAGACCGAAAGGGCCATATAAAATGATTACATTAGGGAGAATGAACCCGAGAGTGGAGTGTGGCGCCATATTTTTAAAGAAATTTTAAATTCGTTAAAGGGTTCTGACCCTGACCAGTGGTTTTACAGCTAGCCTTTTAAAATAGCCAATGTCGACAAAAGTTTTAAACTTTCGAATAACAACGAATGGTACGTACGGCAGGTAAATTTTAACCAACCAATAATAGATGGTATGTTTCAAATTTTTAAAGAAAGGCGCGAGGTTTGAACGTGCCTTTTGGCGTCTCCTAGCCAGCGAGTTTTTATTTGAATTTAATGTATAAGGAGGCGGTCGCTCCATTGGAACATTCAGTTCGCAGAAGCAGCAAGTTCTACACGCCGCGAGACGCAGTAATAAGATCTACATGCGGCAAGATATACGCAGTTTTAAGCTTTACACGCGGCGAGACGTATTTCCTCATTCAGTTCAACTAATTTAGGCAGTTCGCAGAAACAGTTGCAAGTTCGGGTCATTGCAGCACTAAGTTTGTAGTTTTACATGCAGCGAGACGCATTAGTTCGCCAACTAAGTCATTCCTCCGTTTTGAAGTCCTACACGCCGCGAGACGCACGCAGTTAGGCAGTTCAAAGTTTTACACGCGGTAAGATACCCGCAGTTCGCAGTACTCATTATGTTCTACTTTCAGTTTCGCAAGCCACGGCACTCATTGGTAAGTTTCACACGCGGCATCTAAGTTTGTATCGGCATAGCTAAATCTATTGTACGCAAAACACCAGAGGACGCGAAAGATTTTGGACATAATAATATACCAATATTCGTACTTATTTACATTACAGAAAAAAACCTCTCCCAGTCCCGTTGAGTCCTAGTTAACAAAATAGCAGAATTCACCCTGAGAAATTGTCATTGAAGCGTTTTGTTTTTTGAGTAGTGTTTAACGCCCGTTTGTACTACTGAGGCACCACAGGCGGTCATTGAAGAGTGGGAGACAACACCGAAGTGACTTATAATCTACAAAACCACTTCAAAATTGGCATTATAATGTGAAGCACTCGACTTTGACAACAGATCGCTTCAAGATAGGTGCTCAACCTGGGGCACATAGCCTGAGCCTGCTAAACAGTTTCATAATTTGGCTCTAATTGCGAGGGGCCACCTAAATCGCTTCAACTTGTGCTGTCTGCCTTAAACAAAAGTTTCCCTCCATGTACAAATCCCTTCTTGTCTCCAGCGTGTAAAAGAATGAGCCGACTGCCGGCACTGTAATTTTATGCCACCCCGAAAACATCTTCTGACTGCCAAGTTATATTGCTGTCCAGCCAAGTTTCATCTAAATACATTTTCTGCCAGTTTTCACAAAGTTTTAATGTTCACAAGGTATTCTTAACTGACTGCACAATCTCGGGTTTCTCATTAGAAATTTCCGTATGTCTCTCATTTTCTCCACTTAAAGTCAATGTTTTTTTAAAACCCTTAATCAAATATTTTGTACTAAAAGAAACGGTATCCTCTTTTTACAACTGGTATGAGTTCCTTTGCTGTTAGAACTACTTTTGGGTTTGCAGAGCTCATGAACAACATTCCGGATAACACATGTCAAACTCATCCACAAACAATTTCGATTATCTTTCAGCGTATATATTTTCTTTACTGGTCCTGAAAATACAGTGAGACATCCTGAAGTTGTTTCCCATCCTTTTCGAATCTTTAGAATGAATCGTCCGCTGCCCTGCTTGTTGCCTACTTCAGTGGAAATGTAAAGGAATTCTGCCTGGGTTCCCCATTACATTTTTCTGTCTGACTTCGCTAACGAATGACTTTTTCTGATGTACCCTCTGCCATAATGCGTGGCACTAGTAGCATCTGTAACACTCACAGCAGAATGCTGAGAAGCGACAGGACCACCACTGCAATTCTGTGCAGCAGAGGACAATAACATTGCGATGTGATAGCTTCTGCTAAGCAAGCATTAAACACGTCATCCGTAAACACACGGAGCTAGGCCACATACAGTACTTCAAGTTAGAGCTATAATTCCTTCACTTTCTAATTATTTCAAGCTTTCAGCATTACAGGCCTATTTATATTCATCAAAGTACGTTACCTTGTTTCTCAAATTCTCTATCAAGTGGTGCCAGGGATTGTAATAGCATTTACTATTATGTTTTGTCTTTTTCGCATACTTTTAGAGTTATTTAATTTATTATTAGAGTTTATTTAGTTACCAACAGACTTTGGAAAAAGAAATATTAAAAGTTTTCCATGTTTGTGTCTACAAACACAGGAGGTATACTATCATACTGCACGCAGTGACAGGAAAGATTTAAAGTCATCGGTTGTTCATTGTCTGAGTGATAAGAAGTTACTCATAAAAGGCAAAGTGTATTATTCGTGCTACTTGTATGCTTCATGTTGACGACTGCGTATGGAGGAAAAGATAATCTAGAACAGGGGTTCTCAACCTATGGTACGCGTACCATTGGTGGTACGTGAGTTACTGTATGGTGGTACGTAAACATTTTAGCAAAGAGATAAATTAACAACAAATGTTTAACAGTTCTACTATACCTAATGGAAACAATAGAATTTGGATTATTATAGAAATACTTTTTTGTAATATTGTACAAAAATATACGGAGTACAATTTTAATCCTAAGACAATGACAGAGCGCAAATCAAAATACATTATTTACTCAGACAACGAGGAGATACATTTTGTAGTTTGTTTAGCTACGAGATGCATTTACAGTTGATTAAGCAACATGTTCTTCATAACATAAATCAAATACATCTTCCTTACATTGTTGGATGCTTTCTTAAAGTGAAAATGAAATTCCTCTTCGTTGTGAACTAAGAGAGAATATTGACGAAACCTTGAGAGTATCATCTCGTGGTTTCATTGTGCACTTCCCTGAAAACCTGCATTCAGAATTTTGGATGAGATACCCGTTTTCTATTGCTGACATCTTACCAGAAACCCTAACTCCTTTCGAGAAAGACGAATTGATCTCGGACAAATGATCAAAATGGATTTAACAGAATTCTGGCTGGCAAGAAAAAACTAATATCCAATGATCTCAGAAAAACTGTATTTTTTTAAATACTTACCTTTGTGAACGTGAATTTTCTTCTCTAATTTATATATATAGTATATATAAACAAGCACAGAAATAAGTTGAAAATTGATCCCGATTTGATTAAAATTTAGTTGAAACCAAACATTAAAGAAATGTGTTTAGCTAAACAAGCAGAACCTTCGCATTGAAACAAAAGTGCGAGTCAGAAATTAGTTAAAATTGTAAAGTTAATAGCTTTTAATGATTGTAAGTTTGAGTACTGGAGTACCAGTGTCAGGAATATATGTTTGTCGAAATGTTTATGTATTCAATCACTATATTTTCATCTTAACAAAATTAATTTGAAGACATTTCACAAAATAATCCGTGGAATAGGAATAGATTGAACAGTTTGTTGTCCAATAAATATCCAATTCTAAATACTACATATAAGAAATAACTAATTAAATCACGTGTTGTTATAAATATAGATAAATGCTTATTTTCACGCTTGTACCACAAAATCAAGCATTTCCCTCGTAAAGTTTAATATAATACGTTGAATGCAATGGACGTAACTGGAAAAGGTTGAGAGCCCCTGATCTAGAACATTATTGTTAATTCGGAAATTCGATGTGGTGCCTTAAGAAATATTTTTAACATTAGCTATAAGTCTATCGACGTTCGGACAATGCCGTCACTTCCTCAACAACCATATATTACGTAGGTTAAAGACAGGAAATGGGATACTGTACCCTCCTAAGGTACTTTGCTGATTTCACCATCCATAAAAAATTCACATTATCTATTTCACACAAAATGGCCGAAGCATATTCATATCTCTGATAAAATGGTAGCTATCGAATAGTAATTAACAGCATGTAATTATTCGCCTATTAGAATGTAGGGCCTACAGGCACCTTATTATTATTGACAACACACCCACAGAATCTGTTGTTTCGTCGACTGAAAAACCAAATACTCTTATTTTCAAACTCATTTCCCAACTCACTTCTGCAATGTTGCACAGTCTGGGAGTGTATTGAAGTGTCTTTTTCTAAAAAAAAGCCACACAGTTTATTATTCTGTAGTTTGCAGAGCTGAATATCAGCTGCAATAAAAGTTTCGCACATATGTTCAAAAATTCAGATTGGGAAGCCATGTGTGGGACTCTGTTTCCCCCCACTATCTTTCTATTACAGTGAGTTCATGTTTGTTGTGGCATGAGTTCACCATACAAAATATACAAAAAAATATAATTGTCAACTACTGAGAAACATACATCTATCTTATTTGATTTCTGCTTCGACATTCTGAAGGAAATAGAACGAAACATTTCTCAAGTTTGAATAAACTGTAATCTCCAGTGGTCACTATGTCCGCATAACAAGCGTTTCCTGCAGCTCTGTTTCTAAATATGGACATAGTATGTCGCATTACTGACTATTAGCAATCTAGATATAAAATATGTTTGAGCACGCGGTGTTCTACGTCTCTGTTGCTACAAGTGACAAAGCAGCGCCACTTGAAACTACCGGCCATTGAGTAGCAACTCTACGTTCACTGATCGGTAGTCTTGGTAGAGAATAGAGAAAATAAAACAAAAATTTCATTAAACTCAAAAATAAATTTTAATACACTTCAATTAATAACAACTCCTAAATTTATAAACTTTTAATTAACTACAAAATTTATAGTTAATATTTCTTAAAGATAAGCCCTTAAAATTAAAAATACAAAATATACTTATTCTAACAAAGAGTATAAATTAAATTAATGCAACATTTATCTCCCAAATCTTCGACTCAATCAACTTCTGTGAAAAAATAAAACTAATATTCTTCATATCCATAGTATCTTTAGCAGGATTACCTCCTTTCTTAGGATTCTTCCCTAAATGAATCTTACATTACAAATAGCATACATGACAGGTTTTTAAAACATACAACTTTTACAATTGCAAAAACCAAAATAATAGGTTCTATAATCTAGATAACAGAAAGAAGGGGAAAAATGAAACACTGGAGTCACTTTTAAGAGTAAGCATTGGATTTCTGAATAAATATTGCTTATTTTTCTTCAATTTTGCGAAAATAACTTGGTCATAGTAAAGAAGTACTTTAAAAATGTTGTGATAGAGATTAAAATTTTTAGATTAGGTCTGGTTTTATAGCTAACACAAATATTGTCGAAATTTCACAAATGTGCATACAAAAACAATGTATTTTCCATTAAATGATCATTTCTTCACCAGTATTAATTATCAACTTAGTAAAAATATGTTCTCTTAGGTACTTGAAAGAGACCATATTCAGAAATATAATAAACCTTTCGTAAGGTATGCTAATATCCGCAGAAGGGATTACAGCTAAAATCGGTCCCATCTTTATTTAAGTATTTTAACACTATACCCGGAAACATTGCCATGAATTTTTTTGTGCGGAAGCTGTACACGAGAAGGAAACAGCAGCGGAAAAGCGCGTTTACACACGTGCTATGAGTGCAATGAACAGGCGAACACTGCACTTGTGCATCCGCTTATGAAACAGGTCGAGACATCCTCCGTAACTTTCTCCGCTCACATGGCCGGAAAAGCACACTCTTCGTGGGAACCTTTCTACATTCATGCCTGGCTATTATTTCGCCCAGTTGGTCACAATCATTTTATCACTTTTAGTTACCTATAGGGTCTTCCAATAAGAGTGTCCTACTTTTAACACATAACAGCTGTCGTGCTTAAGAACCTATTGCAATACTATTTTTCCACACGATTACAATTGTTGTTGACAAATAGCCATGGAACGATGCACTGTTTCAAAACCTTTTTATCAAAATGGGTCATCCATTCGCCAAGTATTACGTACATTAAGCAAAGTGTGCGGTGTGTATAATCCTTTCTGAAAGAAGACAATTCGACGTTTGATCGAAAATTTTGAAGCAACTCATTCCATCGCAAACCAAACGATGCAAAGGCTCCAATGAAAACATAATCGCCGTTCGTGAGAGTAAAAGCGAGAATCCACAGAGCACTGACTGGGTCAGTCCTGGTGGTATAGTGGTAATCATACTTGCCTCCTAAACCCAAGATCCCGGGTTCGAACCCGGGCAGTATCGATGAATTTTTTCACACGTAAGTATGGTTTCCTTCGGAATAGAAGTAAAGCCGTGTGTCCATGTTATAGATTTACAGCACGAAAAAGAACCTCAAGCTTGAAAGAAGAGTCCTTTGAGCAAAATTTGTAGGCCGTTTCGCGAACTGAATTGAATGGGACGCTGATGACCTGAGATGTTAAAGAGCGTCCGTAAATAAACCTAATGAATAAACAATAACAAGAATTGGGGGTTTCATTGATCACAATTTAGCGAATTTTGTAACACCTTTATAACATTTTTCAACTCAAGAACCACAAGATTGCGCCTTGCATTCTCTGATTGGGCTATGGAGTTAATGGAAGTTGATCCATCTTTTAGCCGTAAAGTTATCTTTAGCGACAAGGCCCAATTATGGATGAATGTTTTCGTTAACAAGCAAAACTGCTGCTTTTGGAGCAATGAGAATCCAATGGAGATTCAACAATGACCATTTCATTCCCAAAAGGCTACAGTTGGGTGTGGATATTGGTATGGCAGAATCATTGGCCCATTTACCAGGCTATGGTAGGATTATTTTTAGCCTCAATTGCAAGGTATGAATCTCAGAAACATCTGGTTTCAGCAAGATGGTGCCACGTGTCATAATTTTCACAGTCGACCTTTTGAAAGAGATGTTCAGAGGCTTCATCAGTTAACTGGCTCCTGAGACATGGATTTAACGCCGGTGGATTATGTTTTCTTTGCAACTTTCATAGTTTTAAGTTTTTAACAGTGTTTAAAGCTCTATTTTACTACTGTAGTATCACAGGCGGGGGACTATGGTGATACACGAGATAAAATGATAAGTGAGATGGAAAGTGGTGAAGAAAGCGTTTGATGCCTAATCTTAGGATACCTGTGCAGCCTGAGGAAAACTTGGAAAAAAAAATCCTTGATGAGTGAGAAGTGAACCTAGTAAGATTCGGATATCAGTCTTTGCCTTTTACGAGTCCTCGGTAGTCGCTTACAGTTCTAAAGATATTCAAGAGATGCATGAAATAACCAGTGGTACAGCTGCTCAAAGACAGATTATATCTGCTATAAAATTGTCCCAAAACTGCAGTAGAAATGTACAAGTCTAGTTCTTTCCAAATGTGAAAAATAATCCACAAATTCAAAGGGTCAAGAGAAACTTGAAGACAAGTTGTACCTGTTTACAAATATATAATGCTATAGGTGAAGCAGATAATTACAATAATTGTTAATTATGGACTTAAATTGGTGCAAATATAAAAAAAAAATGTCGAAAGTCTTTTTAAACAATGTGAATTAATTATAGCAGAAATGTCATAATTAATTAACTTATTCTTACTATAAATACTTTTGGAAACTTTCTTTCTTCCAGGTGCTGCAGAACGAACACTATTTGTGATTAAAACAGCGGCGGCTCGTGCCGGCATAAATACGGGATGCACAATTTTGCTGTTACCAGATTGCAAGCTTCTAGAATGTTAATAACTAGAATTAACTACGTGCATGGCTCAACACGAATACACAGAGAGGGAGAGAGGAGGGTGTTAATAAAAAAACAACGTAGTAACACATCTTTTAAAAAGTATTTTTCAGGATCACACAACAAACTAATCAATAAAGTTTGTAATCTGTAGGATGACTGCTCTACAGTAAACATTGTATACATTTGTTTCTGGGAATTGGTCCACCCAGTTGTTTCGTATTAATTGTCAATTCTGGTGGTCTAGACAGTTGAGACAATCTAAGAAAGATACCAGTACAATTACGTCATCTTCGCATAAACGTTGAAGCTATGTCTCATCTCCATTTGACCTATCTCTGCACACGTAAGTCGAAATATGGAAAACTAAAGAGTTCAAAGCAGAGTTGTAATAACACGTCAGTCAGTGTACCGACAATTATAAAAATAATATGGAAAAATACTCTTCAGTAAACGTATTATTGTTAATTACCAATATTAAAATGCTTTCAAAACGATTTAGAAATATAAACAAATCTAGTTAAATTACGAACATTTCACTGAATAAAGTTACCTACGATAGTTATTGAGATATGAGACTGTCAGGTGGTGTATTTAACAGGAGTCGACATAGATGTTTTATATTCCCCTTAATAAAAATATATCAAGCCAAATATTGAAACAAAGATGATCTGGACTCTCCAGTTTTTGCTCCACTTTTTCCCTCCCTCGCAATATTGCAGGCCGCTTCTACGTTTGTATATTGCCAAAAATACCCCAGGACGGAAATAGACTTGCGAGCAGGAGATATTTAGGAGACAGCTACTTAACTGTGACGTAGAACATGTATGTGTAGGCTCGACTGACAGGCGTCCACGTAAAGCAGTAAAACATGCCAATGTCATACAAAAATATCCGTGACATTCGCTTACAGTTTCAGCATTAAACATATGATCCTCTGATAAGCTCGTAAAACTACAGGAATGTATTTGAAACTTAAGTTCATGAAGTTAATAACTTCTTTTTTATCAAGTAACCTACAAATCACATTGAATTATGTGTATAAATTTATCTGTAAACCTGTTGCATACCAAACCTTAGCTATACTTCCAAACACCTAATAATCCAATTATCTTATGACTGACACGGATTGTGAGAACACATCCAGCTATCAGCCATAGCTTGCGGCTACACTAGAGTCGGGGCGGACAGGTGGAGCAATACAAGACACGGTAAAAGTGACAATCTGACAAATACTAATAACTACTAATCGGGATTCTTAAGCACTTAGCATCAAATTAGGTACACTCAAACTACAAAGTCAATACAAACAAAGCACAAACACAAGCTAAGAGCAACCAGCCGGCAGGTAAACCAGAACTGAGGAGTGACAGGCAGGGGAGAGGGGTTTAATAGAGTCAATACCAACATAACTTCACTCTGCATCATTCAGGTTATAGTGCTTAGAAATACCGAAGCCTACAATAGTTTTAAATGCACCGTTTCTTCTTCCATTCTTCGTGTCCTTCTTGCCCTTGCTTATGCCGCTACGCATTAGATTAAAATTGTTTGAATTTATTACCATAAAGTGCAAATAATCCTCCACATATCCTTTCAGAAAATCAAAATCAAAGGTAAGTATTTACACTTCAAGTAATATGTTTCAGTGTTCTCATATATTAAACGCTATAGTGCACTATGGACATTAAGAAGCGTTCACGGCATTATATTAGCCTGATATACCAACATTTCAGTATATAGATAAGCAAAAAAACTACATATAAGCACTAGCGTGTAACTTTTATATTTTTTTCAGAAATATCTTACGTTAAATAGTGTCCTAAGCTCAGAAATAGAACTAATTATAGACATAAATGTCTTGAAAAATGCAAAATTCAAAGTAGATTTATAACGTTCCAGGAATAAAGATAATACTCATCTTTTAATGTTTAAAGAAGAGCTCCGATCATTAGCTGAAATGCTAAAGTGAAAAAACGGGGGGGGGGGGGAGTTTATGTTTTATATTCCACCACATGGCGCTGTCCCATCAGCAAAATAGTTATGCTAAGTCAACTACTTTCTCATACTGGCGTACCTTTTTAACTTCAAAATTCTTTTCATCATTCTTACCCACCATTTTTATTTTCTCGTTGCCTTTTTTCTTCTTCTAGTCGTTCTGTTCTTAATGATTATTTTCGGTTACTCATTTTTTTCCCTCATTATTTAAAGCTTTGTCTCATTTAATGCCTCTATTATCTTCTTATTCCTATTAGGTAAATGCATTTATTTTTCTGCTCTCGTAATATGCATTTTCCTTTTCTTTCCTGATTCTTAATCTCTCCATTTTGTTTATGCTCTCCCTTTATCTCCCTCTCCTTATTTTATTCTTCTTGTTCATGCTCTACAACAGCTTTTGCTTTAGTATGTCAACTTTTCCTTTGTTTTTGCCCCTCCTGCTTTCCTCCTACTTTTTTCGTGGAGAAAGAACTAGTCCATTGTTCCGTCTCTTTTCTGCTTTTGAAGGAAGGCTCACGTCTCTAGTTTGTCGTGCCGTTAGCTTCCTCTTGTTTTTGTTTTGTTGTGCTATTATTTTAAACGTTGCATTTTCGTCTCCGTGCTAAAACATTAATACATGGAATACTACGCCCTCTAAAATCTCTATTTACATGCAACATGCTCCTATATTCCAAGCTTATGCAGAACAGGGGGGGACGAATTTCTATTGTGTCCCGAAATTCAAAAGAAGTTTTCCCCGACCTAAACTGAATACATTTACTGCAGAGAACCTCGAATTAGCCTGTTGTGTTTTCCCTTTTAATTATTACAAGTTTTAAATAATGAAGCCTTTTCAATCTGAACATTTCGTTTTTGTTCTACGTGTTTTGCATAAAATCCATTGTTATTATTATTGTTGTTGTTATTATTATTATTATTGGGTTTTTTCTTCATTTGCTTTCTTTTGTTTTTCTTCTTGGGCCTTTTATTTTCTTGTTAATTATTTCTGATATTCCATACAAATACATTTTTTTCATAATTCATAAAAATACAGAGCGTGCCAAAAAATGAATACACGCTTTCAAAGTAGATATCTATTTAATATATTTCAAAATTTGGAACGAAAAAACAACAGTAATGTGTAGTATGATGTTCTGTAAACATCATGTTGCTATAACAAAATGGAGCTAAGATTATCGTTTGAACTGCGGAAAGCAATTTTGAAGTGGTATTGGAAAACCGAGAATTTGTTGAAGTTCAAAGGTAATGCAGACGTGTGTGCAGAACAGAACCGCCGTTGGACTTCTACCTATAGAGAACTCTTAAGGATGTTGCATACCGTAGAAAACCAGCTACACTGACAGCACTTCGGGAAGAAATTGAAACGGTGTGTGCTGCAATCGCTGAAGACACTTTCGCAAACGTTACTCAATCAGTAGTTCAACTTACCCAGAAGTTTATCGTCGTCGATTGTGGGCATTTTGAGCAACTGTTGTAACTGTAAAAGTCCAAGATGATTAGTGCCTATGTCGCAGTGAAATTATGTTAAAGTTTTATCAATTCCCTTTACCACGCTAAGTGCATTTGTTTTCTGGTCTGTGTTGCCAACTCTATACCCCCTACGATTCCTGAGCATTTTACAGACTAATCAAGAACAGAATTCAACAATACTAAAAGTAGGGAATCCTGTTTCCGCTTCTTCATCTACTAATACCCAAATGTCCTTTGGGTCGCAATGAAATTGCAGCTTCTACAATCAAATTTGATAACTGTGTTTTCAACAATTGTATATTTAACTAACTTAATTTGTATTAACTCAAACAATTATTTTTGCGTATTCACCCAAACAATTCGAAATAATTTTGTAAATTATATAACAACACCTACCTAAGCAATCATAAATGTTAATAAACACGCTATTCAGAAGGCAAAATGTTATCTCTGTTTTGTTTTTCTCAGTTGGTATTAGTACATCGAACGTAGCGACTGTAGCAGTCGACTTTCGTATATTTCAGTCTAACAGTTTCTGAATAAGTAGGTATTCATAAGTAAGTATAATATTATTAATATTCTAAGCGCAAATTTCAAATATATATAATTTTTATTCTTGTTCTATGCATGAAATAGGGGCAACCTCCCGTATTTGGCTCTTCTCTATTGGCATTACTGACAATCGACACTCGCCTGTTGCTAGATGACCTGAAAAGGATAAGTATCTTTATACAAATATACAATTATTACAATTTTGAAACTCAAGTTTACGGGAATATATTTAAATTCTTATTTTATTGGTGAAATAGATCTAATAAATATCATTCGATACGTCGGTGAATTTAATGGCAATCTCGGAACCTCTTGTGATATTATTTGTGATAATTTCTATATACCGAGAATTATAGAAATACATTTTATAATCAAGAGGTAGTAAAATGTTACAATTGTTACTCTTTTGTTTTTCAGCAACTAGGTCGATTTCCGAATGTTTCAACAAAAGTTAAAACGGAGATGATACAATTTCAAATATTTAATTGACATTTTTGGATGTAGGAGGAAGCATTCTAGGCTTAAGTTCAGGGTCAGGGCTATTTTGTCGCATGTTTTAAATAAACTTTGAAGTTTTACTCGCCTATTCTTTAAGTCCGATGCCCCTTAAGTATTGTATACGGAATATATCGTTTGTAATATATCGCTGTGACAGTATTGAAACTAAATCTTCCCTGTGATTTGCCCCTTCCTTTATTATTTTTATGTTTCTCCCTTTTTAACAGAGCCTCTGTTTTGATCATGGAAAATACCTTCAAATAAAATGTTTTTGTTTTCAATTTGGGAAAAGGAAAAAGTCACAGAGGGTTAAATCTGAACTATATTAGTATTGATCAGTCACAGTTGTGTGCGCAGGTATGACGTAATATCCAAAAATGGGATGACCATAACTTTCGCAGCAGAAACAATCACTTTTTTTTTTTTTTTTTTTTTTTTGCGACGATGAAGATGTCCACACATTTTTTTCCTATTTGTTCTGAGGATGGAAATAATGTAACCAAATTTGCGAAATAAAATATGCATTTTCTTATAACATCTTCAACTACATGAAAACCTACACGAAAATTCCTATTGTTCGAAAATCATAAGTCTTGGAACCTCCCACCTTGCACAAATACGTCTAATATGCAATTTTCAGTTACCAATGTATGGGTGGCAACCAGTGTAATTTTCAGAATTTCTGAAAATGTTCGTTGCCAGCTATGGATCTGTCCACCTCGCCACTACTATGTTCACATACACAGATGGCCTGCATTCTTGACCACTGTCGTTCATCAATTGATCTTCGGGGCGTGCTGAGGCACTTGGTTATTTGATGTTAATGTTTTCTTCAATGAGAGCATAAACTGAAGCTCTCAGTCTAACCACCTTATGAAATTGATTGCCATCCCCCTTTAAACATATTAAACCATCCTTGAGCTGTGCTACAAGGGACTGCAACGAGCCTATTTGGACAAAAATGTCTACATAAGTGTAACTAAAGCAGTTGGCTACAAGTTTCATGATATATCGTTAAAAAAAAAAAAGGTGAAAATAAATTAAGCTATCAAAATACGCATACTTTCTAGTTTAAGTTTCAAATTGCATAGTCATTGTCGTACAATCTGTTGAGTTCAGTTCTCTGACAATAAGTGATGAAAACCATAAATATTTCTAAAGAAATCTTTGGATTCTACATTTTTACACCCTTAAGCTAGATGAAAGAACGGAAAAATATCCACGAGAACATGGTAGCTGTTCATCATAATCAAGTGAAATCATTTTATACCATTACAAGATGGATTCCATAACTTTAAGAAGAGCGAGAGGTATTAAAGTGGGTATCAGTGTTGGTGCCATTGACAGCATAACATATGAACATTAAAATCTGTGCAAAATGGGTTCCACATTCCCAGACCAATGAAGTGAAGTAGAGGAGAAAGGGATATGCAAGATTTGCTGAGTATACTTCCACGAAATGGTCCTAAACATCCGACAGTTATACGCACTGGTGATGAAATTAGGTTTTATTTAATTACTATGCCATCTGAAATAAAGCTCAAAGTGCGTGCGGGTAAATGAGCACGACCAAGACCAGTTGTTCTTCGACAAGACTCTCGTTCTCGAAAGCGAAAGTATGTTTACTGTTTTCTTCAACTATGAAGGGCCATTAGTGATTGACTGTATAGAAGAATCGACAATGATTGGAGAATATTATGACACTTATATTTTGAATCCTTTATTGGACTGGCTGAGGGGACGACGTCCAAAGACAGGAATTTCTAGGCTGTTGCTTTTGCACGACAATGCGTCTCCTCACAGAAAAACTGGCAAATTTGAGGAAACAGGAAGTCGCCAAAGTCCAGTTGCTTGATCATCCTACATACAGTCTAATCTTGCACCGTGCGACTTCTGATTGTTTCCTTGAGTAAAATCTTGCATTGCTGGAAAACCTTTTGAACGAATAAAGGCCCTTGCTCAAGCTATAAATCAGCCCTGTTGATAATATCTCAGTCCGAGTGCCCTAGTGCTTTTGACAAGGGTTGCACTGTCTACATCTGGTGTTGAGAGAGATGGAGAGTACCTCGAAGCTTTCAAATTCACCCTAATCTTGGTCTTTAAGGTGACACTTGCAAAACTTTTTTTGATTTATTTATTTATGATGAGGGGGCGTAATTCTTGTAACTTCAACAGCAGGATATATGTCAACTAACCTTAGGAAACGGGTGGCCGAGGTCGTTAAGGCGCGGACTCGTGAGCAGGAGGTCTGGGGTTCGAATCCCGCCAGGACCGTCCTCCCTAACTGTTTTTTTTTTTTTTCAGGTTTTCCTCAGTCTTCATAAATGGCAAATGCCGGGGAGGTACCCTAAACTTAGGCCTAGAATGTTTCCTTCCTTAAGGAAAAAAATCCTTCCTCATAAATGGCAAATGCCGGGGAGGTACCCTAAACTTAGGCCTAGAATGTTTCCTTCCTTAAGGAAAAAAATCCTTCCCCAATATATCATTTCATTTCATGTATCACCAGTGTTCACGCCCGTGGTGCCTCAGTAGTAAAAACGGAGGTTAAACACCATTAAAAAAAATGAGGAGACAAAAGATGCCAGTGCCACAGGATTTGACACCAACAAAGGTAGTTCTCAATAATCACACTTCAGTTTTTGCTTTATTATCGAAAATAGGGGAGGTTTGTTCTCAAAAAGATTGTGTATTAATGTGGCCATGGCAACCATTCATAATGATATATATTTAAAAAGAATGAAACAAATGAATGCTTACAATTAGCCCCTCTGAGCTATCTCTAAGAAATGTCAACAGCTTTATTGCTCTTTGATTGTAATAGAAAGCATTAATGAAGTCATTTGTGATTATCTGAAGTTCAGCAACTTTTGAAACAGAGGTTAGAATGAGTAATTTACTTTTTGTATTAAACTTTTGATGGTGGTCTATTATTTTTCCTTTTCAATGTACAATAGAATACTATTATTGGAAAATATAGTACCCCTAACGTAAATAAAAGACCACTCCATACGCATTCTAAACAGATGCGGAAACTATTGCCCTATGCTCAGTTAGGAAAGCGTAAGAAAACTGAACAAGGATAACGGCTTGTACAAGTATTGAAACTGATCTCTACATTGTGTCACGTGCTTAGGTCATGAAGTAAGAAATTCGGATTATATTTAACAGTAGATGGAATATTTGTTACCATTCGGTGCGATTAAAATAATGAAGTCATATACTTGTTGAGTGCAGGCTTCCATACGCAAATGTACCCTTCTGGCCACACAAAATGCATTTTTAAATATTTAAGCACAAATACCAAATACCAAAACATGTTTCAGATGATAGAATCGCATCATTGTTGATCTTTGCAACTAATGGGTATTAACGTTAGGAATTGGAACTAATGGGGTATTCTCTCCAGCGAAGGGTGTAGAATACCACATCGCTTCCGGTTGAACCCGTGTTTAAATACGGGCAATTAGAATGACTTAGGGTAATTCACAGGAAAAGAAAGGAGAGGCTATGTTTCCAGCGTTAAGACCTCACTCTTTTCGCTGAAGCGCTTTCCTTGATCTTCATGAGACAGTGGTCTCTGTATCGACACTCCCAAAGGTAAACGTAGAGTGTTTAGCACTTTTTTTCTTTTTATTGTATCGTAATCATATTGATATCAGTATAGAATTATAGTATTGTCAGAAGAATGCTAACTTCACTTTGTCTCTACCATAACCCTTCTCGAGCTTTCCTCCGATTATTCACTCAAGACTCGGCACTGAATACGTCCGAGAGATTGATCGTGACCAGAGCCCGAAGTTCAGGCAGGAAAAAGGCACTTAAAATACTGTAAGTAGGCATTAATATAAATTAAAAGTAACATTTATTAATAGCGAAAACAAGAGTAATATCAACCATTATTAATATAATAGGTGTTTTAAGACACTTAATACTTTCTTTATCACATAATTAAAGTACTTAAGTTTACTTTTCGGTTACAAGCATTAAGAAGAAGTTTTTTCAAAGTATCAACTGCCATAGTCAGCCGTTTGTCAGAGAGAACAGTTTTTATCATTGAAAAAGAACGCTCTATTACCAAAGAAGTGATTAGAGTATATTTAAAACTAACTATTTCATAAGAACTCATACCAATTTCAACAGAACGTTCATCTTTCAGGACATCCTGGAAATGTAGATCGAAACAGAGTAAAGTAGTTTTGAATATTCCTAGCGAATAAGCAAAAGATGCGCAGTGTGGTTTCTGGTCGTGTTCATTGTCTGTTTATGCTTTTATAGAGGAACCAGGTTATCTCCACCACACATTTCCTAAATTGTCTCGCGCAGATCGATACCAGGCCATTCGCCAGGACTATTCAAAACTATAGTATTACCTTCATTCTCTGTCTCTCTCTCTTTGCTGGTATTCACATGCTCGAGATAACCGTGCATTTCTTTCACTAATGAGCGTTCTACTATAAAAAGAGCTTAAGTGAATGGGTTGAGGTGAAAGTTTTTGACTGCTTGAAAAGAAATAATTGTATAACGAGATTCTCAATACATATTTTTGTAAGGTGAACATGCCATTTAATTGTTATAGCTTTTTTCATTTTAAAATATTCAAATACTTTGTGTGCTTTATAAAATGCGTAAATAATCGTAAGATAAAATCCACTACGATCCAAAACAGACAAAAAAAATTTAAACCTTAAATTAGGCAACAGAAGTCAAAATAGGCAAAAAAAAAAAAAAAAAAAAAAAAAAAAAAAAGGCCAAACAAAAACTGGCTCCACCAACCCCTAATATACGAAAACATGTTCATTTCTATCTGATTTTAAATATATCCACACAGATAGAAAGACCGCCAAGGGTGGCCGAGGTCGTTAAGGCGTGGACTCGTGAGCGGGAGATCTAGGGTTCGAATCCCGCCAGGACCGTCCTCCCTGATTGAGGTTTTTTCCAGGTTTTCCTCAGTCCTCATAAATGGCAAATGCCGGGGAGGTACTCTAAACTTAGACCTGGAACGATTCCTTCCTTAAAAATAAATCCTTTCCCAATTGATCATTTCATCTCATGTATCATCAGTGTCCATCGCCTGTGGTGCCTCTGCAGCAAAAAACAGGCGTTAAAAACACCATTCATTCATACACAGATAGAAAAGATACTTTGCCTAGCTTCCGGGCTCAGATTATGACAATATTATTGCGTCGTTCACAAAATTGGTGATCTCTTATAGAGCGATATCAAAAAAGTTAATGTTCTGCAACAGAATAACATAGGTAGTTTCCATCGTGATTTCTGCCCAGCACACAACCGTAGGCATGTAGAATAGGAGTTTTATTCTGATTATGGAAGCTTCTAGCCATAAACACAAACTTCGAAAACGTTTTAAATGTATTATTTCATTGTTACGAAGTTTTGAGAATAGCAACGTGTTAAAAGCAAAAGGAACTAGCTAAAAAGTTGTCCTATAAATTTCATTTTTTGTAACGTACATACGTTTTATACTATAAACTGTTTATATGACTCGAAACATTCGTTTCTGCATTTAAAAACTTTAGTGTGTTAAACACAACTGCAGTAGCACATTTGATTTCCGCTGCATCTATGTTAATATTAGTAAAACGGAATATACCGTACCTAGACGACAAAGAATTTTAAGGATTTTACAAATGATACACAACGTATTTATAGTTAATTTGTGTACGTATTTTGTATTCCCTTGACGACGCGTTTATCGGCGGCGAACAGTTCAGTCCGGCGTAAATTCCACATTGGCAAAACAAGTTAGTAGATAACCCCGGTTTACTTAGGAGTGAATGAAGGGAGACAACGAGGCTTGAATAATGTAATGAGCGCTGCAGAACCTCTGTGCATTGAGGCAGGCATTCCATGAATGCCTAATATAAACATTTTCCCCGTTAGCGGGAAGAACTTCCACTGCAAACCCTCTCCAAGCACCACATACTTCTTAAAAGCAGATCTCATCACACCAGCTTGAAGCATTTCACAGCGAGATTGCGGTGCGTGGGCAGAAATGGGAACTAAAACCTGCTGCTGTTCCTCTCATTGATAACTTAAGGTGTATATAATTATTCCTGTCATCTTGTAGAAGCTTAGAAAATCGCTGCTTATTTCCGAATTATATTAAAACTGTTAAGGATCAAGACTAAACCAAAAGTTTTTAAGATACGAAGCTATACCTATAAGAATGATAGAATTGTAGAAAATTTTGTTCAAAAGGAAAACGATTAAAATAAATCAACGAGAAACAATAGCTGCCCCAAGAGAAGATGAGTAACTGTAACATACATAATGTTTATTTTATATATGCCCCACCAATTATATTACAATATAATAAATGTATACCGAGGGGGCCAAAAAATGTTCACATTAGATATTTATTTAATATTTTTTTCAAAGTTTGGCCGAAAAACAACAGTAATGTGTAGTATGATGTTCTGTAAACAGATAAAATTCACATACATTATGATAGCGTTGCTACGTGACAGGTAAATCAACAATAAACAAATGTAGCCAAGATTATCGTAAATCAACAATAAACAAATGATATCGTATGATGTTCCGTAAAGAGATGTGACTCATATTACGTTAATGCAGGCGCTGCTACAACAAAATGGAGCCAAGATTATTGTTTGAACAGCGGAAAGCAATTTGGAAGTGGTACTGGAAAACCGAGAATGTTGTTGAAGTTCAAAGGTAATGGAGACGTGTGTACAGAACAGAACTGTTCTCCGGATCTAATTCCGTTGGACTTCTGCCTATAGGGAACTCTTAAGGATGTTGTATACCGTAGAAAACCAGCTACAGCACTTCGGGGAGAAATTGAAACGGCATGTGCTGCAATCGCTGAGGACATTTTCGCAAACGTTGCTCAATCAGTAGTTCAACCTACTCAGAAGTAAGTGTATCGATGCCGATGTTGGGCATTTTGAGCAACTGTTGTAACTGTGAAAGTCAAAGATAATTAGTGCTCATCATTTTCTGTTTGTGTGAATTCAGTTTTGTTACGTTAACACAGTTTTTTCTTTGTTTACCTTTTGGCACCTTCTATATATACACACCCAGAATCTTACAGCCTACTCAAAAGTTACCTACATAAACTGTTTACAGTACCAATACATCATAACTCCAGAATTTTGATGTATTGGAGTCGAAACCATAATCAATATCATCACTTCCAATTTCTCATTCTAATAATAAAATATATAAACTCTCTTTTCCTGTAATATTTCTAATTCCTAACTTTGCCCAAGTATTGTTCCATAATTTTTATATTATCTCCTTTACTTCCTAAAATCTTCATTAAATTTCTCCTCAAATGCATTCCATTTCTCTTTCTACGCCTGTAGTCTCTACCATTTCGTTTGCTTAGAATATAATATGCTATAGTACCCATTATCAGGTTTACCACACAAGGAACATTCATTTCTACAGATATTTTTCAGTCCTCTTAAATTCCTTATTCCTCTCCTGGTCCAAACGATTCCTTCCCTCCCCAATTTACCACACATTTCTCCCTCCTCCAAAACCCTTTTATCTATCGATCAATTCTCGGTGAACTTTTTTCTCTAAATCTCGCAAATATTTCTTGTTTTTCAATATCTTCAATTCTGTCTGTTACTTTTTTCCACAAACCCCTATATCCATATTGCTTATTTACCCAACAATCCCCCATAACAATTTTTCCAACAATGTCGTGAGCTTCAAGCACCCATGATCTTTTCCATCTAAGTCTCCCCTGTGCACCGAGACATTCCTTGTCAATCTCTCCAACATCTAACATATTTATTCTATATAGATTTTTGATAATTTTTTCAATTATTCTACATTTACTAGTTACCAAGGCTACATTATTAGGTGCCGCTCATGGTAGTTGCAGTATTAATTTACAAAATGATCCATTCCAGTTATCACAAATTCTGCAAAATTCAATTCCATACATTATTTTCACCTGCACTATGGCGTTGTATATCCGTTCCATCCAATTGACACTTATTTTCGGTATTTTCCTTAAACATGCCCTTACAACTCCATAAATGTTTTTCTTTTCGCTAATACTAACTTACTCTGATTATTTCATCTACAATTAGCGCTTAACCTCACATTCAAGATAATCAAATTTCTTAACCACTTCTATTTTACGCCCATCTAACCAAAATTTCTTGTCCTTTCTCAATTTAAAGCCGTTCTTCAACAAATATTTGGAGATCTGGTAGTAAAAAGTTACTGTTTTAGACTATTTGTAAAAACAGAAGGCAAATTGCTGAAAATGCTAAACAGAAATATGAGCATCCCAGGAGAAAAAACTAATTAATTCCACACGTTAAAAATAATAGAAATTAATCATTTGAGGAGAAGTATCAGAATGTAACTTAAAGTATTAAATTTACATACAAAGAAAGGGATGTCATTAGGGGAGGGGACAGAGTCAACTATATAACAAAAAGTATTAATAAGAAAATCAGGAATAACAAACACGGATAATTAATGAAAGACAACTAAATTTTTTTCAACAGCAGAAATGAAATTATTTAGAGTAGTGATTCTAGAAATAAAATAAAATGAAAAAGTAAAAAAGAGAAATAAAAAAGCAAGAAGATATATTGGAAATGCAAGCCTTCAAAGGGTTTAAAACTGTTTTTTAAAACATATGTTCTTTTCTTGCATTCTTATTTTAGCTTTAACGGATTTGGCCATATATATTGTGTAGTAAATGCACATGAAATCCTCGCGATTCCCGCTGCTGGTTTGCTGTTGTCATTATCGACAATACGAAGGGGAAAAAAGTTGAAACATACAAAACATCAAATACGCTAGTACCAGGCGGTCTCGTTCAAAATATAAGCAACATAATGAATAATCAATTAGCCAGCTTAAACACAGAAGCAAGATAAGTACGAAATTTGTATATCCTTTAGAAAAACACACAAATATTAAACCTCGCACCCCCTGTACTTCTATAAGTACAAACTAGGGGTGTGTAGCCAGTATTACATTTCTACATGGTGAATAGGATTCCAGAATCGCTACAACATAACACTGTCAATCGATAATGCTCTTGAGATCCTTCGCTGCTGTGCTTTACGCACACAGTGTAACACGGATATGGCTTGGCCTGGCGACTCTTGAAGTACATGCTAGGATTTAAAACAAAATAAAAAATGAAATATACTAATATTAGCGGGAAACTGCTAATGAAAATGTAAACTTTCTTTTTTAATTAATGCTATCAATAATTGGTAAAGTAGAAATACAACTTCGGTATTTCAGTACAGAAATCTCTCATGCAACGTACTTTATTTTGAAAAAGTTATACCGCCACGGGTGACCAAAGTCGTTAAGGTGCCTACTCGTAAGCGGGAGATCTGGGGTTCGATTCTTTCCCCCTTAGACTGTTCTCCCTGACTGAGGTATTTTCCCGGTTTTCCTCAGCCCTCATAAATATCTGATCCGGGGAGGTACCCTAAACTTAGATATGGAACGTTTGCTTTCTTAAAAAAAAAAAAAATCTTTTCCCAATATATCATTTCATTACGCGTATCATGAGTGTCCACAGCCTGGTGCCTCAGCAGTAAAAACGGGCGTTAAACAGCATTAAAAATTGAGAAATTATGTATTTCAAACTTCTTTAATTTAAGCAGTTTAATTGAGTTTCAACTAGATCATAACAAGGTGCAAAAATTTCAAATTGAAATTACGTGTACAAATTTAAGGCATTTTAATGTTATTACTGTTTATTAAATAGACAATACTTTATTCAGAAATTAAAAGTTGCATAATATATTACGCGATTTCATGCACCGTTCAGGTTCGATATTGCATTTGGACAAAAAGGTTTCGCGTAAATGCGGTAAATAAAAATAAAAAGAATAAAATAAGAAATACTAGACGAACGATTTTCAAAAGTTTAAAATGACATATTAAATTATAAGTAAGTCCTATTATGGATGACACAAGTCAATTAGTTTCTCCTCAACAACCTCGCCTGTTATCAGCCTTTCAGATTTGGGGTTGTCTCACTTTCACCAGAAATTTACCTGATCTCTTCTCTCCTTCCTTGCCTCCCAGCAGTGCCTAGCATGACCATCTCCCTCTGTTCGATCCTGTAAAGAAATGCGGTAGATACTTTTCTCTCCATTCTTCCGTACCTTTACAATCAGCCAGAATATGTATCATCTCACAAATGGGTTAAATTCTCCTCTCACATTCGTTAATTTGTTAATGTACAGCATCAAGTATACATAGCATCTGAGGCATATATAAACCTCTAATATCTAGTCAGGAAAGGGGAAAATAGTTAAAGCCAAATAAACTCGGGGTAGCAATTTTTTACGAAAGTATTGTGACAAATGATCAGTGTGTTAGGGAGTTCAAGATTCATCAGTTTCACGAACGCTACTAGTTCTTAATATTACTAGGTTATAACTTTGAGCTAAATTATTTATTTTATCAGACAAAACAGGACTTAAATGAAATGCTAGCAGCCCGGCTAATTTTACCAGTCAGTTTTGCTTCCACTAGTAGGTATCGAGCAGCAAATCAAGAAACCCGCATCGTCCCATCCTGACTTGTGTCTTTGAAGCTGCACTGGGCTACGAAAAACAGCACTCCGCGTAATTGCTTTTGCTTGGGATGCCTGAAGATGATAATGGCAGTGCTCCTATAATCGATAGATTAAACATGCAGTCAGCGATGAAACACGAATGCAGAATGAGCTCACAGACCTGCAAGAGATCACTTCACCATGTGTATTACAACCGCACTTCTTTACCCCACATAGCTCTTCTTTTAAATCTCCCTGCACTCAATGGCGGGAGTCACAGAGTGCTCTCTCTGAACAAAAAGCAAATTTAATATCTATTTATTTACTTAAATAAAAGTATCAAACTTTATTTTCCAAATAATGGTCATAAATTGAAATGTCTTTGCTGGCGACCGTCAATTTATGATTAATGGACTTTGAAGACCGTGTATCCATTGTTTGGGCGTAGCATTAAACCTTCGTCAGGAAAGGATGATTTGGTTTATTTACGGACGCTGTTTAACATCTCAGGACATGAGCGTCCCATTCAAATCATGGCGTGAAACGGCCGACAAATTTGATCAGAGGCCTCTTCTTTCAGACCTGAGGATCTTTATCGTGCCGTAAATGCCGTAAGGAGGCACAAGTTAAGTTAACCACTACACCACTAGCACCGGCGTCAGGAAAGAAATATTGGTGGCTAGAAGGGTAAAACAGATGTAGTATTGTTGCATACGCACTGTTTAGATAGTTGTAGTGTGTTGATGTATTATTATTATTTTTATTATTATTATTATTATTATTATTATTATTATTATTATTATTATTATTACTGGAAGGAGAAATCGTCTCTTACTTTGAAGAGACGTTAATTAAAAACTTCTGGAAGGGATTTGCTTTAACATGATTGGACGTTACGCAGTAATTAAACAAAGCGTGGGGAATGCTTCCAGTTAGGACAGTTCGAGTAAGTCACCCAAGCAGGTCGGACTTTCGAGCCACGTCATCTTTCAGCTCTGGAATATGAAATTGTCATCTCGTAATTCTTTGGTAAACAGTGTAATACAATAGATTTATCATGTGATTTAAGTTAATTTGCAAGAGTGTACTTTAATGAATTTTCCTCTCATCTTCTCAGCTAAGCAAATGTCATAATTATGAAGTATTTGTCCTCACCCTTAGATGTCGTGGCAATATGCACCTGTATATGTTGCAAAGGTTCTAACACCTGAATATATATATTACTGCCATTATTTGGATGAACTACCCGAAATGACACGTTTAGTAAGACTGAGCGTTTGGAAATATTAGATATGAATAAAAATGCCGTCCCTTAGGAAGACATGAAGACTTTCGTTTAAGCCACCAACATAAATACATTCAAATCTCTATACATACTCAACATTTTCCGGATGCAAGTACTGTACACTAACGAAGTTATCGTTACAAAATAAGCACCAACAGATGTAACATTGTGAGCAATTTAAAACTATTTAAAAAATGTTCAATGTGAATTTGATGAGCGCAGGGTTAAATTTTCTCTCGCACAGATAACCACAAACTTTAAGTTATACATAATCTCGCACGGACAGATTTATCTGTTGGTTGATCCTTTTTATATTTTGCTTCAAGGTGATGTTAAGTGTAATATGGACTTAATCGCATGGAAATGCAGCACAGAAAATGCCTTCGCTGCTGTGACAAGTTTAACACCCACACACATACACACACAAATCGGATCGCGTTATGTTCATTGACGGCAATGCAGACATAAATGTCCAGAGGTTCTTCGTGTTGTTGTAGTGCACTATTTTAGTAAACTACTTAAATTGCACGTACTTAATATAAACACAGAACTTAAATATACGCATTACAATAAAATTAATTACTTTATAAATATATTTACAGATATATAATCAGGCACTAAACCTACATTACAATTAATATCATGTTTTATTTGCCGCGGTTTAAATGTATTGCTAATTATGAAATACTTTCCTCCGTGTCAATTTTCTTGGCCTCTATCTATTGCCTAAACACGTGGTCCAAATTGGATAAGTTTAGCTGGATGATGAGAAAGTAAAAGTCTTGTGTCCTAAAACAACGTAATTAAAATTGTAACTATTTTAAGAAATAAATAAGTAAATAGTTCTAAAATTATTCTTCACTTTTAATTAAAATGTTAAATTGTTGAATGCTGTAAGGCATTTTAAATGTCTACTATTGTAACTAATGTTTCGCTAAAAACAACATTTTTCCTATATTGTATGTTCATAAACACTAATGTTTTACGGGCAGATTCATCGACAGATGTGAAAAATTAACAAGCTGTTAAACTGCCTTAATATTCAAATAAAAAAAAAGAGTTTAAAAACCTTTTACATTTCGAAAAATGCAGCCTTAAATTCATTATATTA
Organism: Metallyticus violacea; assembly: GCA_030762175.1. NCBI lineage: Eukaryota > Metazoa > Arthropoda > Insecta > Mantodea > Metallyticidae > Metallyticus > Metallyticus violacea. The sequence goes on from CM060836.1 coordinate 46,900,583, forward strand.
AAGACATTATAACAGAGAAAGGCCTGTAGGATGTAACGGATTTGAAAGTTTTTGCAAAAAACATTTTTTACAAAAATACAGAATGTGAAAAACAGTCTCATAAGATTTTAGAAGAAATACGAGAAAGGTTAGAAAACCTTTGTGCCTCTGCTCTGTTTAATATTCCTTGCATGAACCGCTTGTTTTAATTTTTCTATGCAAAAAAAAAAAAAAATACATCGGAGTGCGTTCAAAAGTCTTCCAGTTATGACACCGCCTTCTCGATCCGTGCTATTTGAAATACTCGGGAACCTTAACAAAGTGTTAACTAACATGATGCCTGGGAACATAACGCTTGATGGAACGCAGGAGTCTTAACATTGTGTTAAAAGGTTGGTGTACTTTTATATCTGCTGTTGAAACCGGCCCTGAGTCAGTGATGATGCTGACCACAGAGCCAGCGAAAGCTTTGGTTTTAAATTTAATCTAAACTAACCACCACACTAATGATCAGTTTTAGTTACTAATGTTATCCTCTCTCTCTCTCTCTCTCTCTTAACTGAGTAAGACATTTTTTTCAGTCCTACAATGAACTTGTACCGACGTTGATAGGGGCTTTTCATTTTGTTTCTTAGTTCGAAAATAACGGCCATCATGTTTGTGCCTAACAAAAGTGAGCTATATGGTGCAGAATAAGTAAATAGGTCCATCTACGAGGGTAACTATTAAATTAAATGTCACAGAAAAGAGATTATGCAACCAAAGTCATCTGTAAGTGAACTGGATAATAATTCAGTTTCATCAGAAGAACCTACCTATTCATTTACGAGTTAAAAATAGCCAGTGAAGAGACTGGCGACATTAAAGGCAATTTCTATAATATTTGTCTGTTTATTTATTTTTATTTAAATTTTATTTATCTATTTTTATTCTTTTTATTTTTTATTTTTGGTTGCATAGTCAACTAGATGCAAGTAGCGTTACGAACACTTTCCCCGAGGAACCGCCACTGGAAACAGTCCGGTCTGTCTGTGTACTTTTGTGAGGGTGGAGAAGAGGTTCGAATGTATGTGTGTGTAAGGCGTTTACACACACGGTGGGCTTTTAGAGAAATGGAGCCAGTTTGGCTAGGCGACGGGTGGTGGGGTCTTCCGATAATAAACCCATTGTCAAAGGAAAGCCCTTTATACCTCCAGTACATGCACGCAGCAGCTACAGCAATTGTATACTCCATTACAAACGGTGAGTAAAACTGACAATGACTCTGATTAGCTACTAGTTAATCACCGTTAAAGCAGCGTTTTTCTTAATGTGCTTTCATAGAAGTAAGAGAATTATTAGCATTTCATTCATAAATCCTGTTGGTACTGAAACATGATAACATAGAAAAGTTTTAGGAATATGTAAGGAAAAACTCCATCTTTTTACATAACATGTTTAAATTTTAGATTACGCAGTTAAATTTTTACAGAGTGTATATTTTTTTCAAACTTATATTTGAATGAGAACGTACTTTGTAACAAGCAAGATAATTATTTTATACTGTCTAGAAGAATTTGCTAGTGTTACCATATACATACATGAAAATATGCTACTCCGTAACGTTTCTGGAGCATATTATGTCATAGTTTCCTGATTCGCTAACGCTAGAAGGTGGGAGGTGCTGCGTGTTTCACAGATCAGAATGCATAATCCTTTTGTTCTTTGCTTTATTTATGTTTGATAATTCTGGAATTGCTAACAAGAAATAATAAAATAAATATTCTGAGAACATTCCTCCGTCAGAGGGTATCGGATCATGCAACTTTTGACCTCTGGGGCAGCTTCTACTGGCGTACTGTTTAACTTACCCTTACAAGCTGAAGGCTTGTCCCGAACCGTAGCGAAGAAAGCCGAATAGTTGTGATATGATAAAATTATGGAGTAATATAATTTTTTTGTGTTCTAGTTTATTTTATTTATTAATTTTTTTGTTAAAATTAAAACTAAACTAACCTTACCTGTAAAAAAGTAACATTTATTCGATTTGAGGTAGAAAAATTATGAAAATTAAAAATAAACTAGTAACATTTATTCTGAGAGAAAAAACGACTACAAGTAAGAAAAATAATAGCCATAGGGAATCGAGAAGTAGGCATTTATTAGTAATTTTATTAATTTATTGTTTATAAAGTTTTGCTTATTATATTTTAATAATAAGAGATGATTTTTTTACTATGTTTTTATTTTATATTTTTCTGGGAGCTTTAGGTCGAACCCACGCCCTTCACATCAATAGCACGAGGCTCTAACCTACTAAGTTAACAGAATTTTATACTTGGTCTGGTAATTACTCGCCCAAAGTAATTGCTGCTACTAAAATCGTAGCCAATCGGCTTTCCTCGCTACGGTTCGGAACTGCTGGCTGCAGATGCTTTCAGCTTGTAAGGGTAAGTACTGTTTAGGATATCAGTCAACCGTTGCAAGCTGAGCGACAGTAATTTGTTTCTACTCTCGCCTGAACGACAAGAAACAGAGCGCTAATGGTCATTCTTAACATTACTCAAGAAACGAAACCCACAAGTTCTGTCCCTGCACATTTGACCACTACCATCTGCGCGGTACGGACGTAATTCGAGCTACCACAGTTCTGTACACGTTTCAAATATGGTGTAGTGTGTGTGGAAATTGTTCTTTCACATGGCTAGTGGTAGTTAAACTAGAAGCCTACATCTTCGGTATCCGTAACATTACTGGTGTTATGTCACAAAGTGATTAAAGACGGCAGGAATGCCATCAAAACAAAGGTAGTTTAGGTTTCTTTACACTCAAAGGAAATGGAGCGAAAGAAACCGTTAAACCGTTAGGAAGACCATATCCACCATCAGTAAGCTCAACAATAGACTTTAAGAAAGAGAACATTTATAATGTGGAAGAGAATACCTCAGGCTCCAAGTAAAACAATCAGGATGCAAATGAAAGAAGTGTTACTTAAATTCTATCTAAACTTCCACCAGCATTATACTAGTTATCACAGTGTGCAGCAGCCATTCATTCAAGACTCCATAGCCGCAGATACAACATTTATCCGTCTAACTGGGTAATATTCATAGGAATTTGAAATTGCTAAGACAAGCAAATTATATATTAAATTTGACATTGAATATAGCTATTTTCCGTACATAAACACATACCTATCTAAATGTATGCAAATGGTATAATCTCAGAAAAGTACTCTATTTAGCATTTCAATGCTCTTACAAAATATTCTCTCATCACACTTATTCTGAACCATTAACTTTAAGGCATGCAACATTCTGAATTTAATGCTCTTTGTTTAATTGTTTAGTAAATTAAAAATGAAGCTAATAAATACTTCTATTAAAACAAAACAATTACACTATTGAGATTATAATGCACTTGTACCACCTTTCAATTATTAATGTGGGTCCGTTTTTGCCCCTTTTAAATCCAGTATACACCTCACTCCGACCTGACCGCCACGGAAGTCGAGGTCATTAAGGCATGGACTCGAGAGCGGGAAGTCTGGGATTCGATTCCCGCCAGGACCGTCCTTCCTGAATGATGATTTTTCCAGATTTTCCTCGGTCCTCATAAATGACAAAAGACAGGGAGGTGCCCTAAACTTAGGCCTGGAAGGTTTCAATCTTAAAAAGAAATCCTGTCCTAATGTATCATTTCATCTTATGTACCACCAGTCTTCACCGCCTGTTATGCCTCAGCAGTAAAAAAGAGCGTTAAACATTGTTAAAAAAAACTTGCGACCTGCCAATGGTTTATAGTCCTATAGATGTTGAGAAGTACAAATTACTGCAAGTGAGTCGAGCGAGCATGATGCGGAGTAAACATATATAGCTACTCTAAAGAAAATGTTACATATTACATTAAATTATTGAGTATATTAAGTCTCGTTGCTAAAACTTTAGTCCTACTGAGAATGCAAAAAGTAATTTGTATATTTAATACATTAGAATAAATTCCCCAAACATGTGTAGTATACACTTACGAGTACATATATATATATATATATATATATATATATATATAAATTAACACTAATAATAAAAGTAGATAAAGATGAAACACAGAGAAAAATTCACACTTGAAATTGCTATATTTCGAACTACTGCGAGTTCTTCAATGGCAAGAAATATATATATTCCAGTTGTTAATAAATTATCGCACAGACTGTAGAAGAGTCTTAGACCAGCAATTTTAGATGTTTTGATTTGTTTTATTTACGGATGCTCTTTAACATCTCAGGTTATCCGCATCTCATTCAATTCAAGGTGAAACGGCCGATAAATTTTGCTCAAAGGCCTCTTCTCTTCTTTCAGGCTTGAGGTTCTCTTTCACGCCGTAAATCTACTACATGGGGCCATCGACCATGGCCGGGATTGAACCCGCGATCTTGGGTTTAAGAGGCAAGTATGGCTACCATTACACAACCAGTACGAACACAATTGAGATAGGTTATGTGGTGATAAAAAGTTAAAATTACATACTGAAGTGTCAAAGCGAAATGGTAAAGAATATCCCGTCGAATGCCTTCAAACCTGCTTGGTGAAGGAGAACTTCTGATTATCAATAGCTAAAGGATTAACTAATTTAACATGGCATATAGCTTAGCCTAGAGGGAGGTATTAACATTGTTGTGTAGAGTAATGTGCAAGAATTGGATAAAAAGTCATCTATATACTTATAGAGGAACATTATTTACATCCTTTGCTACTGCCATAACTGTGGAAGAATTCATGCACCACCGGCGAGTCGCTCTCTTGATCTAAACTAGCCACCTTTGCATGGAGAAGGGCGTCTCTTATGTTGTAAGCTTCTTTCGAAGTAGCTCTTTCATTTTGGCGAAGAAGCCGTAATCATAACCTTGGAAGGAAGCAACTTCCTGAATTGTGCGGTTGTCGTTTTGGGATCGTCTGCACCAAACAATTTCACGCATCGCGCATCACCCACATACTTCTCGCCTGATACTACGACCCCAAGCAACTTCTATTTTGATATATGAACGTTATTCCATTTTTTTGTTAACATGCCTTAGATCGTTTGCATTATCCACCTGTATTTCAAGACATTTGACTGAATAGCATTACAACCATCACTGCACTAGCTCCAGTACTTCCGTCAATAGCTCCACAAGCCCTACGTCTACCTGACTCACAACTGTTAACCATTTTTATGCAGTCATTTCATAAGAAGAGAGTCTCTATGGTTTCGAAAATCGAAGGTTTATGTCATCTGCTGAGTAGTTTATTTAATCGTGTTTTATTTTAATGAAGTAGCCCGTACAAAAAATATGAAAGTAAAAACAAACCAGTACTAATTAATCCATAACAATGGCTCGCCTTTATTTGACGAAAGTATCAAAAATACGCGCTCCACAGATTTCAGTCATTATAGATGGAAGTTCCATTAGCTAGTGGCATATCTGTCCTTTGGACACCAACTTTGAAGTTTGAACAGGCTGATCATAGATCCCCTATTCCAAATTGCTTGTCTAAGTCTACATTAGTAATTCATGGACACCCTGTACTTATTTACATGCGCACACGACTTAAGCACTTTTTTTTTTAATCTTCTCCCGTGGTTTCCTCTGGTCACTTAGGTAAATATTTACTTTCCACAAAATTTCCGATTCTCTCATTTCATATAATTCCACAACAGCAGTTAGAGGATCGGAAGTGTTTGATTTCTGGAAAAGTTTCTGTCCTGGCTTCTGATAGGGTCTGCATGGGTTCTTCTCAAGGACCTCGGGACACTTTGCTTGCTTCCTAAGTGGATTGGGAGCGGTGACCACCAGGGTCTGGGACTTATCTTTGGAAACGTTAGGGAACCTGCCTATGTAGGAGCATCGCCTGCTACGATTTCTGGCTCTCTCTTTATTCGTTATCTCATCCTTCCGGACGCGTCCCTTCGGGGCATATGTACAATGTGCCCTTCTAGGGTTCTGGGCGAGACAGTCCTCCTCTGTAGATGATCCTATCCTATCCTAAAGCAGATCTTAGAAACCCTATTACCTTTTATTTTGGAAATGTATTGTGAAGTATCGCGCTTTAGAATTCTGAACTGTTAAGATATTTAATGTACCGTCAAGGTGTGACCCATCAATAAGGGTTCTCCCTCCCAGAAAAGGTCACCATTATTTACTATTATCTCTTCTCCTGGTCAACTTTTAAAATAAAAAATGCGTGAAAATGGTTATGCATAACCGATTAGTTCTTAATTATAATTTACGCAGTAAGCGCATATTCTCTCTATTGTAGTAGCGGTAGCATGCGGATTTTCCGTTAGCGAGGGTAGCTCATGGGCCAGTCCGGAAAATGTTACGCTTTAAACTTATACCTTCAAGGGCCAGTAAAGATATACAAAAACTTATATTAGGAGTATTAGCCTTTCTTCTGCTTATTTCTGCGTCCTCTTGGGCTAGCAGCAACTAAGCCAGCGCCTTAGAATCAGATATTGAGAGGTTACTGACACCACGCATAGCTGACTAGGGATTGCTTTCGCACCTTGTTTGAAATTTTGTGGCTTTCTCACTGCTTGTTAGCGGAAAGTTGACTTTCACAGTGTTAACTATTAAATTACAAAAAAGTATTTGTTTTGTGGCAATGAATAAAGTGGAAGTTTTATTAAAGACTCCCATCAACCGAAAACTATGGGATCTTACTCTGCAAGACGACAAAAATTAAGGTTTTTTTATGGTTTGAAAAAAAAAAACATCTTGGCTGACAGCGTGCGGAGTGAGAAACGTATCTTGTCTATAAGAATGAGATTAGAAAAGAAATAGAAAGGGCAAAGTTCCTTTCTGTACAGGCCGACGAAACAACAAATATTACATGTACGTCACAATTTGTTGTTTTTTTGAATGGTGTTATAGCCCGTTTTACTACTGAGACACGACAGGCGGTGTACGCTGATGATACATGAAATGAAATGATAAATTGGGAAAGGATTTTTTTTAAGGAAGGAAACGTTCCAGGCCTAAGCTTAGGTACCTCCCCGGCATTTGCCAGTTATGAGGACTGAGGAAAACCTGGAAAAAACCTCAGTCAGGGAGAATGTCCTGGTGGGATTCCAACCCTAGACCTCCCGCTCACGAGTCTGCGCCTTAACGACCTCGGTCACCCGTGGCGGTACAATTTGTTGTGATATTACGATATATCATGGGGGTAAACCGACTGAAAGGTTCATAAAATTCGTTTCTGTTTCCGAACTGACTGCAGAAGGCTTAAGGCGTACTTTAACAGCAGAATTAAAAGAATTTAATATAAACCAGTAGTTTATATAGCACATACGTGCAATGGCGCTGCAGTTTCTCGGGGAGGAGTAAAAACCTTGATAAAAGAGACTTTTACCCACGCTATTTGGGTGTCATGTAATTATGCCCCTAGCCACCCTTCGAGCCGCCACTGGTACCGCTTAAATCAGATGCAAGGGTATTGCCGCTTCGTTTCAACCAGAGATATTCATTATTGCGAGTAACATAAAAATGCCAACCAAAGTTGTTCAGTTGATCTTCCGTTGTTTAATATTGCTTTTAAAGGTTTTAATATCTATGTAATTATTTCTAAGCAAATTCCTTGCTGATCAGTGTTAACAGCCACCGGCTTTGCATTTCTAAATTCCCAGGCACGCCAGTGCAGCGTTCACTCTTGTTATTCCAGCAGAGCGGAAGTGAGAGATGTACTTGATACGTGTTTGCCCCAGAAGCCAGTAACAGTTATAAAATAGCAAGTGTATCAGGTTGTACCATCCTTTATGGAATCAATAAGAATAATAATTCGGAATAAAGCATTTTCCTTTTATGTGAACTTTGAAAGCAGTTTTTTAAGTTTCCTGTCATTCATGATTTTTGCTGAGGAGAAATCCATGAATAAAAACATTATTTAGACAGCCTAACATCCGCAGCTATTCAAATCTCCATTTCTACCACACAAACCATGGGATGCTACCCGTTCCGCCACGGAGGGCGTTAAAACGATGAACAGTACCGTCCTCAGCCGTTGCCACAAAGGCTTTAGCGTTTTAGAGTCGCCAATCCTCGCATCCAGTGTTATTGATCCATTATCTCTGCCTCTTTCATTCCATTTTCATTTCTCCCTCCATTATTATACCTATCTATGTGGCCGTTATTACACAGTCTCCCATCTCCATGCGACATTATCTACTGGAGAAGAAAACACACACACCCACTTTTATTGATTTTCATTAGGGGCTGTATCACCAACATCCCAGCCATTTAAGAGCTAACTGTTTAACAAACACGAGCGTTATCTTTCATTAGAAAGCCGGATTTATAGCTCGGCGGTTAACAGCAAAGGAATTTTAGAGTCGTACCGCTGGAAAACACGAATAGAGCAGCTTTCTTCCTCTTTTTCTCAGGAAACGAATGCGCGGGCATCACACCTAATATATATATATATATATATATATATATATATATATATATATATATTGATATTTATTTTACCCTCCTCTACTGACTGGATCCACAATATATCTCTTGCAGGACCCTGTTTCACAAAAGTATGGTCTAATACAGCCCTGTCTAATGCGCCATGTCGCCCGCGATGCCCTTTTATGGCGCCCTCCCCAAATGTCCAAATTAAATTTTAATTAACATTTGAAGACATTTTTTGGACTTTGAATAAAGATTAATGCTTTTCGTTTTAAAAGCATCGTCCTCAAGCTTAGGAAATTATTTTTATTCTGCAAAACAGGCTGCTGAATGATAATTCACTTTATTGCAGTATAGCGACAGAGTTTCACCAAGACGACACTGGGACACCCAATTTGCGCCCAAAATAACTTTAATCCTAATAAAACTGTGCCGCAAACAATGAACAAACGATTTATAACAGTCTTACAATAGAAATGTTCCAAGTCCCTTGCTTTCAGGAGAATATTCAGTATTACTTGTGAGCTTATGAAATATCTTTTGAGTGCCTTATGAGGTTTTCTCATTACTTTTTAAACTTTAAATTATTCAGTTATTAATCGTTTATATTTTAAGCATAACTCTTCTTAAAATGGCAAAGAAATTATAGCTTTAACAGTGAAAGGAAGGATCAGTATTGCTTTACTGTAAAAAACAGAAAACAAGGAGGCAGCTTTCGGCTGAAAACTGCAGTCAGCGCGCCTAGCCCATTATATACCGTTTTGCACTGCATTTTACGGAATTATAACTATTGTTCGCGCTGCCTCTGAAAAATAATTTACCCATAATTTGAAAATATGAACATTTGCGTTATTAATGGAAGCAGCATCTTAACTAAAAACCATTAATAACAGGAAAAGTTAGCATTTTCATTTGACTTATAAGTTATAATTTCTAGTGATGAAACATTTGCTACCATGGACGCGAAGTTGACTTAGAATCAACACTGCAGTGTGTAGCTGACGCTAAACTCTGCCAAGCGTCCAATAAACAACCGCCGCCACAAACTCTAGTCCTCTCCATCTAACGTCGTGTATCATTGCTCGGGCCACGGTTAAGGTGGTATATTGATTCCGAAGGAACTGTTCAATCTATAGTAATTTCAAAGGTGTATAATACTTATTTTCATTTTATTTGCATTAACTGTAAAGGAAATACTTCAAGTAGTAATTTTCAACATCATCACCAAGGTGTATCCGTGTCAATTGTCACTGAATTATGTTCATTAGCTTGAAAGTTATAAGAAAAAGTCAAGGGTCGAGAGGACATAAATGCCCCATATTCAAAGATAAAATATATGTATTTAATATGCGTTATTAATAAATATTTAAAATTATTTTCATTCTGATAAATTTTTATTTTTCTAATATTACAAACTCACTACCACGATATGTTTTCTTTAGGTGGATATATTGTCCTTTGTGTCAAACGTATTAAAGAAATTTAAAATTGAAATTAAACTATAAACCTTCTTAAAGTATTTCAGGAATTACTCCATTAATTATTATTACAAGTTTTAAAATATTTAAGTTTTCAAAACAGTTAAGTTCTTTTGTTCACGTTATAGCAACTGCAAATTTTCTAAAAACTCTGCATGTTTTAAGAACGATAAACGCTCAACTTAGGCATTTTAAGAGACAAGTACATTTTACATAAAACATACATAAGGCTTCTAAATTATATTCCAAAACTGCAAGAATGCAATTAAATGTTATCTTCACAGTTGTTGGATAAAGATATTTACGCTCAAATTAAAGTAAAGGAAGTGACTTAATTTATACTTTCCGCATGAGAAGTGCGTGCTTATGTACTGCGTGAGCAGTCGCGTGTCTCAAGACCAACAACACAACAGTTCACTGTCGGTAGTCTTGGGAATCGCTCATTTTGTTTCCTCACACACTATTAACGCCATTTAGTGCCACATACATATTCTCATCCTGTCTGTCATTAGCACGATAATAAGAAAATAGCGACCAGATATAATTGTTCAATGACCTAACCGATATTCATTTAATTAGTTTCACTCCAATATTGCAAGTGCATGTGGATAATGATGCTGAAATGAAGGAAATGAAGTCCACTGGGAAGCCATTGGCTTGCTACACAGTTAGCTAAACGGGAAGTGAATTGACCTTAGATATATATCGCCCAATCAGATTCGTGCAATGTTGTCAAGCTGTATTCTCGCAGCCGGATTTAAATCTGCTATACGCTACCTCAAAATATTATAATCTCACTTAAAATGCGTTATCAGGAAACAGAAGGCGCTGTTCTGAATACGTATCTGAAACTGCGTATTTTGCTTCAGCAATTTTCATTCAGACCACCTCTTTGGTCTAGTCATTAGTGTTGCTGCCTTTAGTCGAAAGGTCTCAGGTTCGATCCTCGGTACCTGCTTAGAAATATTCTAGGTCAGAAAGGTTTGCGATGGGATCCACCTGCCTCGTAGCTTGATCAAGAATTCCGCGTGGCAACGGGGCGTTGTGCTCATCACATGCCTCCCTGCATTACTGCACTCTGTCCAAGGTGTCGCAAGACGGAAACAGAGGACGCAGCGGTCGTGCGGTAAACCTTGGTCCTTCAGGGCTGCTGGGTTCGGGGTTGGTTAGTTTTCATTCTACATTCATTTAAACGTTTCTTTGCTTAACATTGCAATCGATGTATAATGAAAATACTAAACACTATATATTCTATGTGCCTGTGTTTTGTGCTCACATTTACTTTACCACCTCGTTGTTAGCTACACAGCATAATCTGGTGAGGGTTAAGAAAATAACGTGGTCATCGTTAATAATTCAGTTGTAAGCTTTCTAGTGCGAGTGTTTCAGTTGTCCAGAACATGTTTTAAAGTAAACCAAGTGCCTATAATTTAAAAACTACTCTCCGGACAAAAGGACAGAGAGAGAAACTTAACTACATAATATTAGTCTCTCACTCCAAAAGCTTGTGGTGTGAACAAGTCCTCTATATCATGCAAATGATATGAGGTCAAGAAGTTCCTATGTAGAAGTGATCCTTTTGTCATCATGGAAGCATTTCGGAATAATTAAAAAATACTTACAAACCTAAGTAAAATGATGTATGAAGGACTGATTTTGACTATTATGGCCAAGGAGAATTTCTGAATAAGGAAATTTTCGTGCAAAGGCTTAAATTCGTCCACCTATAGAATATTACAAAAATTTAGGTTGACGCAATTGTTTAAAGGATAAAATGATATTGGAGTGACAAGATTAATAAAATTACTATGCACAATGCACAATACGAGACAGAGGTAAATAAAAACCGCACATTACAGTCCATCTGGCAAGATTCTAGTAAAGGTGGACTTTGAGTACCTTTGAGTTCAGGTAGCTGTTCATACGAGTAACAGGGAGCAATGTTTCGATCGAAAAACATTCCAATGTCATTAAGAAATGACAGTTGCTATATTTGTGAATTGTTTTATCATTTTGTTCGATCATTCTTAACAAATTCCAAATAAATCTATTTGAAATTATTGAAATGATATAGAATTGTTAGCTACCAAATTATGAAATGGGTGATGATTTATTGTTGATTTGATTTATTTTAGGACGCTCTTTAACATTTCATGTCATCAGCGCCCCATTCAATTCAAAGCGTGAAATGACCGTAAATTTTGCTCAGAGGCTTCTTTTTTCAGGCTTGAGGTGCTTTATCGTGCCGTAAATGTACGACACGGGACCTACAGCTTTACTTCCATTCCAAAGGAAGCCAAAGTTAGGATTTTTACACCCGAAAAAATTCATCTGCCATGGCAGGTGTCGAACCCGCGATTTTGCGTGTATGAGACAAGTTTGGTTACCACCAGACCACCAGGACCGTCAAAAATTGGCTATGAGAAAATACACCTATCTCTTAATTAATCCTATAGAACCTAGTGTTCAGATAGCGCGGATATTGCAATAAAAGTATCACTTTTAAATTGAAAGATTGGAAATGCTCACTAACTAAGAAACAGGCCAGGAATTCTACGTAAAACATGCAAGAAAATTAAGTACTCATGAAAGAATTTTTGAACCAGTTATTGTAAATTTTTATTACAATGGCAAGAAAAAGATGAGCGCAACGCCGACAAGCAATCACTCTGATGACAACAAAATCGAGAAAGATGAGCCTCCAGTAAATCAATTTTGTTATAGTGACAGGTAGTTTAATTAGTATTGAAACGTAATTATGAGCATAGTAAAAATGCATGTGTTTTGTTGTGACACATTTATCGTTATGATTGCGATAGTTATAATGAATTACAGTGCCATATCTAGAAATCATTGTCACTTAAAAGTAAATATGTTGCACTGTGCGTGTGAGGCGAAACGATAAGGGAAGCAAAGGGCGGGGAGAGTTTTGCAATATTAGCTTCCCATTTGAAAATTACTGCAGCCATGTAACCCAAGACTCAGAATGTAAGTCAGTGAAACCTTTGATTTGAGTCTCGCTTTGTGCATGGAGTCTGATATCTTTACTTCAGTTAACCCAAAATATAATTATATTGTGTTTCGTGTTTACACAGGGCAAAGAAAATCCAACTTTTTGGCTGTGGAGGGGCTGCAATACTTCTTAAGATTTTATTACAGAAAAAGTCATTATTTATGTTATTAAACATGTAATAACCTCTCATTTAAAGTGCTATGTTTGTATATATGATTACAATTAGAGAAAAGCTGCTTTAATGTTATAAAACAATTATTTTAAATGCACATGATATGATGCTACTAGCAAAACAGCTAAAAGGTAAAATAAAAAGCTTTAATTTAGTTTTAATATGCAAATACAATAATTAATTACATTACCAGTTTTCAGCGTAAATTACTGTTCGTCATTAAAGAGAATTCAACATGAAAGTTTAGGTTCAGTAACCCAGCTATAATAAATATAAAATAACTAAATAAGATATAAATAAGTAGATATACATAAAAACAGACCTTATTACCACCTACAAAACTTAAGATAGGTTAAAGGATTCTAATTTTTCTGTAAGGAAATATCCAAACGTAACATATATAAGATGTAAATTTAGCCTAAGCGGTTTCTTCTTAAACTATTTTATTTATTTATTAATTTTTTTTTTTTGGAAAATCCCAATGACGAACGTAAGGATAACCAAATTAACTCTAAATGATGACATAAATATAATTATATTCACCAATAATAAATGATTTACGATTAATATTAAATAAACTTAAACACAAATATAAAAATTGATAATTTAAGTTTAACGTTGTAGTTCTGAGCTAAATTGTTTTAAGTATACACGTTTTTTAAAACAAAACTAACACTGTTAATAAAGGTGCTTAAACATTTTAGCACCTAATAAATATAAAATCTTACATATGTTCTGACGCGTATGGCCAAAAAAAAAAAAAAATAAACAAATAAATAAATAAAAAATAAAGTTATGCATCAAAAATATTATATGCAATAATTGCATTCACACATTTACAAGGTTACAAATGCCAACCAAAATTAATAGTTTTATTGACAATAATCACAAGGCAGTACAGTTTTGAGCTAAAGCACACGTTTGTCTAAAAGCTGAAGCTTTCCACAACATTCAAGAAAGAAAATAACTAAAAAAGAAACCAAAAGGAGTTCCATCTCCTAAGAAAAAATTAAAAGCCTAAAGTAATTTATAGCGCAATCTTTGTAAATGCCAAAATGAATGTTTAAGATGCACTGCAATTTTTGCACACATGTTCCCTTAAATTACTTTGAGATTAGGTGCTTGGCAGTGCTTTCTGTATTTCTGGAGAATCCCCGTTTCTCATTCTCTCTCTCTCTCTCTCTCTCTCTCTCTCTCTCTCTCTCTCTCTCTGCGGAATGGCACTTCAAAGAAAACAATCCGTCAGAATGACGGCTTCTCTAGCATTCCCTTTGCGAGATATGCAGTTGTCGCACACAACTAAATCCTAACAACAGCATTCACACAGGAACCATTATTATAGACGCAACTCCTACTGTTGTTTGTTATGGAATATTATACTGTGGCATTGCTTGTTCCTAATTACAAACCTGCTAACCGTGTCGGCATCTGTCAAAACCATCTGGCACAATAATCATATTCAAGGCCTCCTATAATTTGCGACATGCGCATTATTTAATGTGTAATATGCTCGGTTCATGTAACTGATGTTTATGCTGCACTGCAAGTACATTTTAGCGTAGTAAATGTTACGGTACCAACCTGTGATATATTGTGTATATATTATTACACGTGGGAACTGGATAGCGTAAATTATACTACCATAACGGCGCTTCAATGACACAAGCCATTGAAGTAACATAATCATAACGTGCAGCGAAGGTTTCGCTTTACCATTCTTTGAAATTCCTCTATAAATCTTAAAATATATCTATTTTAAATTTGAGCAAAAAGAGATTGAGTTCTACAAAAATCATTCACGTAATCCAAAATTAGCTAAAGGTGTAGCAAATTATATAAAAGAGAAGTTAAAGTTATTATAAAAACGAGAGAAATAATAACGCTGCTTAGAAGCAAATAAAATTATATTTTAATTTGTTTTCTAGTATTTAAAGTTTTATGCGACATTTTCCTCAGCCAGTTGAAATGCGGAAGACGCGCGTTGAACTATATTTTCTAATTCAACATTTTTTTTACAACTTTTCTTTAGATCACTGTCACCAATGACATAGCTCGGAAATTAGAATTCAGACTACAAAATCCGTACTTTGCTCATGTTCGCCAAGAAGCTATTGCTGTACACACAAAATAATGTAAACTATTAATGGTATATCATTTTAAACTGTAAAATATGAAAATAGAAACATATTTTTAACTTGACTTTTTATTTTAAAGCTTACACTTGTGGAAGCGTAGGGAGAGGGAAGCATTTCCGAACGTGCAGTTCGGCGTTTTCCGAACAGTTTCGAACTGCACATTTCAGTCTTGAAGCTGAGAAAGATCAAGAATGGCATCCTAAAGTCGGCGATGGTCAATTCTTGAAGCAAATGTACGTCAAACCAGAAGGGGAACGACGTTTCCAGCATTTTCTATGAGATAAGATTTTATAACACTTTTAGAAGCGAAGATAAAGTGCGTTCTCGGTCAGCCGCTATACGCCCATCTGCCGAGAATGAAAACACCGCGAGTGCGGGGTAGTTTTTATGTGCAAGCCCGGTATATGACTTGTTTTGATTTTTCAAAAGTATTAAATATGCTTTCAGGCGTTTTAATGGACTTTTGTTGTTTTTCTTTCCTTGTACGACGTTATCTTTTAACTAGAGGCTATAAATTACGGAAATCTTTGCTAAAACAAATTTCCATAATTCAATTCTAATGATTAACTTTAACATTATTTTTTCGATATTAGAATCACCTCTAAGAAACAAGATAAAACATTAATATTTGTACTTTACATCTAGTAAAGGACAATATTGGGTCATAATCAATAGTTTATTTGCTCCTGTCGTGTTACATACTTTCTTCAAAAAATGTAATTGTTTTAATGTGTCATTTACCAACTGCTATAAGGTTTTCAACAGAAGAACGAAAGGAATAAATGATGATGCAAATTAATGGGTACTCCATCGTCATCTAAAGTTACTTATATTGGCTTTTTCTAGCTAAGGAAAAACTCTGGGGGGGGGGGTGCTACCCAAGAACTAAATCCAAGCGGAAATTCCATCCTAAACCTTCCGCTTTTGCCTGGATTGTGAACTTAGCCATAAATACGCTGCGGGTATTGTAAGTAAATGTTAAAATTTATCTTAAAAATTACATAATGATGATAATATCGCTTTGTTAAATAAATTCCGCAAGTCTAGGTATATCATAAAAATATGTAAGCATACAGGGGTGCAAATAATGTATATACACTTTCACAGTAGATATCTAATATATTTCAAAAGTTAGACCAAAAACAATTGTAATGTATAGTATGATGTTCTGTAAACAGATGTGACTCACATACTTATGATTGCGTTGCTACATGACAGGTAAATCAACAATGAATAAATGAAGCCAAGATTTCCGTGTGATGTTCTGTAAACAGATGTGACTCACATACTTATGATTGCGTTGCTACATGACAGGTAAATAAACAATGAACAAATGAAGCCAAGATTTCCGTGTGATGTTCTGTAAACAGATGTGACTCACATTACGTTATGCTAGCGTTGTTACAACAAAATGGAGCCAAGAGAACAGCGGAAAGCAATTTTGAAGTGGTATTGGAAAACTGAGAATGTTGTTGAAGTTCAAAGACAATGGAGACGTGTGTACAGAACAGAACCACCGTTGGACTTGTACCTATAGGGAACTTAAAGGATGTTAGAAAACCAGCTACACTGGCAGCACTTCGGGAAGAAATTGAAACGGCATGTGCTGCAATCGCTGAGGACACTTTCGCAAACGCTGCTCAATCAGTAGTTCAACGTACTCAGAAGAGTATCGACGTCGATGATGGGCATTTTGAGCAACTATTGTAACTGTAAAAGTCTAACATAATTGGTACTCGTCGTTTTCTGTTTGTGTGAATTCAGTTTTGTTCTTTTAACAGAATTTTTTCTTTGCTTGAAATGCGTATACATTTTTGGCAACCTCTGTACGTAAGGTGCTGTTTATTAAAGCTCCTGCTATTAACACTAATGCTTATTAATCTGTAATACAAACTCTGCAATTGTTGAGTTGCCAACAAAATAATTAAAAATATGCATCATATTTCAAATCTACAGCCTCCCTTCTCATAAACGTTCCAAAATGCGTGTCGCACACAAATAGCAACGAAAGGTTAATTATACTTTCGCCTGTCCTACACTTCTACTATTTCAGTTCTCTTTCCTAAAATGCTTCCAGAAAACACATACATTTTTCCCTCCAACTCCATAAATTGCAGATTGCTAAGGTAGAAGCGAGCAAATGTGCGTTGTTTTCCAATTTGGCATGTGTTATACTTATCTCACCGATTTAACAAAGTTCATAGCTATCTATATTTAATACTTTCGCTTATCAACTCATTTTTAAAATTATTTATTTCCACTGTTTTCAAATATCGATGTTAAAATGTATTTATAATTGCGCAATATTAGTTTTATTACTATCGTTATCAACTAAAATACAGTTAACCATTCTATTATTTGGAGCACAATCGCACCACAATAGTTTAAGCATTTTTGCGTGTTGCATCATTAACGCCGCATGGAGATAATTTTTGGAAGAAAAGGGGAGAAATCTGTTTTACTGAATAAGCACCAAGCTAGGTTAAACATTTTGGTTAAGTAATTTATGCCACACTCTGTAATTTCTCGTAGCATGTAATGTTTTCACCTATTTAATGATAACATGAAAGATTAACTAAGGTATTGTGCAATAGTTAGGTTTATACCGGGTGTTAATGAACATGAAAGGCCTTAGGCAAACAAATTTGAGATACGTAATCTACAGTCTGTTTAAGTTTCGTTATTGAGTTTCTAAAGGAGTCACTGACTAACCAAGCTTTATTCTGTTGATTTGGTTTATTTACGGACGTCTCAGGTCACCAGCAACACATTCAAACAGGGCGTGAAACGACCGATAGATTTTGCTCAGAGGCCTTTTGTTTCAGGCTTGCGGTTCTTTTACGAGCCGTACGGCTATAAGGAAGCTATATTTAAAAATTTTACGCCCGAAAAAATTCACGACCCTGGCCGGGATTGAACCCGCGATCTTTGACTACAAGTCAAATATGGTTACCACTAAACCACCAGGACCGGCAAGCTTTAGTCTGAAATAATACCACGGAATTTGTGGTCATGTCTCTTTGGCGCAGTCAGGTATGTAGGCTGACGACAAGAAAAAGGCAAATTATTGTTATAGTGTTCCAGTGTCGTTGAAATCCTTTTTAATTTTCCAAAATTTTACAACCTAATGTTTGCATATTTTTACTTTTGAAATTTAAATTCAGCTTTAAATTTAGCATTTATTTAGCATACATATTTACAAAATAAAATAAATAAATAAACCTATTTCCAGAATCAAATCAACGATCTTCAAAACACATACTGTCACTTCATCTATTAGGCCGCGCAGAAAGGCCGGTAGCTCCCTCTATTCTAGTCTAGACTAGACTAGATAACATCGTTAATCAATTAATTTTCTTTGCGAGTCAACATTCACTTGTCTCAGATCTCCTACAATCTCTGAAATGATTGCGGAGTAATTCATCAACATCCGGTATGTAAATAAACACTTTTGCTGCTATGTGTGGTTTTTTATAAATATTTCGACTTATTATACTGACATTTACGCCTATATTTCATTAAAACGGTTACATTTTCAAAATGTTTAAAAATAGTTACTTTTTCTAGTACTGGAGTATATAATAATATGGTTTCAATCGCATAATTAATAATGCGTTTGGAAGATTCTCTCCAAAGTTTCAGACTAAAGCTCAGGTTCTTGACTTCCCAGAAAAGTTCATAGACTCTCCAGAAAAGGAAGCATGAGTTCAAATCTGTTGATGTTCTTAAATTATGCAAGCAAAGAGCATATGCCTTTATTTCATTATTTCATCCGATTTGTATTCATAGCTATTATTCTCTGCATTTTGTCGGGGTAATTTGCTTTCATTTTGTCTAGTTTTAATATATTCTTGCAAGTGATATCATATTGACATCATTCATAATGCTTCTCAATACCGAAAACGAAACATAAATTTAGTTTTACTTTTTCCATAACCCCGCTATTGGAACAAGAAACCAGTTTTGTTTAGGAGGGAAAACGCACTTTTTTACATCAATGACAAACATTTTTTTTCTAAATATGATAACGTTCCCGTAAAAAAAAATTCAAAAGAAGAATAGCGGTAAATATCAAATTGCCTTATGTCATAAAACGTTTCATTCACTAATGTTATACACTGAAAAATGAAGAAGAATGGTAATGCTGTCTGAGATTTTCTCCAGTGCGCAGGCAAATATTGCTGCTGCAGAGAACCGAAGAATTGGCGAGGAGAGCAGGTTGGGCAGCTTGCGAAATAAGCATATATTTCCAGTAATGTAACACATACCAAAGATAATGAAAAAAATAATATATGTACTACAAAATATTTTAATAAATTTCACCATGTTGGAAAAAAAATGCTTAATATTAAAATACAACGAGACACATTTAGAACCTTGCATTTATAATTTCACAGCTTATCGGTGCTCCCCAACATCGTTGCCGGCTTTCCCATTATACAATTATGGCTTAATTGCGAGCTGTTTACAACAATAGGTAGATCAATCGTTAGTCACGCGTCATTTAGGTTAGTACAGTAGTGTGTTGTGTTGTGCAGTGGTGAAAAATCCACTACATACTTTTCTTGGAGAATTATTACTAATTTGATTTTACTCTCCTCGTTCTCCAAATGTAACAATCTTAGATTTTTATTTCTAGAGTACTTTGAAAAAAATTTAGAAAATTCTTTGAAAATGTTCAACCAAAAATTAATCCGTTAGTGTAGAATGTGAATGAATGTGAATAGTAGTTTCTTAGGAAGATGTACATTGTGAGCCGAAAAAAATGGACAAAGCGTGCAGCATCTTTTGATGGTGGGATATCGCGCCAGTATGAGGCCGTTTTACGAATAGAAGTTTTTAAATGTGCCTTACTGTATTATGCTACTTCTTCAATTAGATAAAAATTAAAATTAAAATTATTTACGTGAAAATATTATGGTTCACAAGGTTTAAAATGTACTGCAACTTCTTGCACTCATTGAATGATATTTAAACTGTTTTCATACTATCGTTTATAAGGCTTAATGCAATATGTACTTTAGCAAAATAATTAAATATAAAAGGTATTCTTTAAGTTTTTGTGTATGTTACAATCATCCACCTACTTCAACCATTCACTGCAGTAGCAATGCTCGAGAGCATGAAATCGGGTTCTACCATCACCTAATCATAAAATATATAATCGGTGAATGTGGTGTACACAAATTGCTGGCTTGAAAACATTGCAAGTTCACAAATATCATACTATTATAGGAGTTTTTCTGTTTTCTACTGTCCCTTTAAGTCTATAGGACGTGATTTCCACGTTTCTGCCAATGTTTTCATCTTCGTCTGCTTCATAGTTCTTTATAACGCTTATAGGCAAATATAATTATGATTATATGCACATTAAAGTCTCGATAGTTCGATATTTCGTATATTCTGAGTCCCAAAATTATTGTTGTTGTTGTTATTATTATTATTATTATTATTATTATTATTATTATTATTATTATTATTATTATTATTATTATTATTATTATTATACGACCGTTAATATGACAATCCGTTACGGCACGCCTTACAACAAAGCTATTAGTAATTCAACGCAGTTCATTCTTCCTAATTGCCCTAGAGAATTTTCAGTTGAGTTCGGATTATTTGTAAGACATCTGTGTGATTTCGCACTTAGGTATTAATCCGAGTGTTTGATTAAATGAATTAGTGCTAAAAAAAGTTACAAAGAGAACATCCGAAGATAAAGGCGAAACCATAAAAATATAGCTGCAGAATATGTCTTGTTTAAAAATTAGTAGTAGTAGTTTATTTATTTACAAAATATATTTGTTACAAATCTAACTCATTGATGTCGTACGGGTCCTGAGAAATGCATGAAATTGGACAAACAAATATCTAACTCTTAAGAGACAAACAATATATAATAACGAAATAAATAAATGCAAAATACATAATAATATAAAACATTAAATACAGTACAAAAGTAAATAACATGCACCCCAACACACACACACACACACACACACACACACATATATATATATACATATAATTAAAAAAAATATGTTTCTCTACCCCACTTACCGATTAAACCTCTTCTAATCTGAGTTATCTCACTTTGTTTAAAAATTTACCTATTTCCTCCTTCTCCTTCCTATCTTGTCAGCAAAGTCCAGCACTGTAATTGATTTATACTATATTGTATGTGTAAAAATCTGTGAAATTAAATTATTTATCTCCCTTTCCAAACAAGATAGATGCGGTCCTATCCAATTCAAATTATCAAAACCCTGCAGTAATTATACTATTTCACATTAACATAAATCCGTTTTAACGAATTTTAAGATTCCTATATTTGTAAAAATTATATATTTTTGTAATTTAAAGGGTACAGACAAATATTTTCTACAGATTAAATTAAAGGTGAGGTCTTTGTTTAAAATATTTTATCAATCACAAAATCTATTTTTGTTTTTGCTTCAAAATTCAAAAACATCTGTATACGTTGAAGGCCTGCTGCATAACATTAAACGAACATAAAATTAATGAGCACTTTTTCCAGAGTTTGCTCGGTGTTTCTGTAATTTTTCATCCAAAATAAAACTGATTTGAATGCTACGCTTTTCACGTTAGTAAAATATACTCGTATTGGAGGGGTTCTTTGAAGTTCCTTTGATGTGAATAAATGACAGCATGTTTGCATAAAATCTCGAAATAGCAAACGCTTACTGTGTAGCGAATGAAAGTAAAGCAAATAGGTGGCCTTTTGTATCTGACACATTCAAAGATTATAACGTTAGTTAATGAGCACACACAGCTTAATATACCATCACTCCAGTATTCATCCGCGATATTTAACATCAGGCGGTATTAAAAGTCCTGATTTTATTTAAACGTTATTTCCTTACACAAAGTACAGGAACTTAATATGAAATGAATATGTTATAATCAATTTATAAACATCAAGATATAAATTAAGTATCTAATATATCTTACATATCATGCAAAAACGAAAATTGCTTAAGAACTCACATAGAACACAAAAAAGTGTTGTAAAGTGTTTTGGTGTTCCTATCGTAATTATAGCACGAGAGGAGCTCGAAATATTTAGCTTAATGTTTTCAAACAAGTGAATTAACTTTCAGAGTGAACGAACTACGCTGAAATTCAAGAAAGGTCAATTTAAAAAGGATTGCCTTACATCGACTTATTAAAACTAATATTTTCAAAATCTAGTGAAAATAAATGGCAATATATATATCTTGGACTGTTGTTCTTTTGGTTAATTTGCAGTAACAAGTATTGAGAAAGAATGACTTTGACATAATTGGAACAAAAATATTTTTCTAAGCAACTCTCCTGGATCCACCCACTTTTTCTTTAAAGTTTAATATAAAATTTTCTTAAAAATAACTGTCCAAAGCCAAAAAACTACACATTAAAACAGATTATTTAAATTTTTCTGTAAAGTGCGTCAAGTATTCTTTATGAAAGAATGAACATATTTTTTGATCAATCATAAATGTCTTGCCATTGATTTCGCAACTGTAGTTAACATAAAACTCATATGCACACTTTTAGCATTTGACAGCTCACCGTATATTCATATCCCACAAATTGCAAGTAATCACAGCTTTTATTTCAATTTCAATGTCGTCTTTAATTGAAGTTATAAGTTTCTTTGATTTTTCAAAGTTCAGTCTCTTTCTTCGGCAGTTTTTTTTTTTTTTTTTTTTTTAATCTTTTCTTGTGAAATTAGAGGCACATTAGTTTTCACTGCTATACATGTCACATTTAGCACGTTATAGACATATAATTTAAAAGAACTGAATTTATAATTAAGATATAAAATTTGATTTAAAGTTTCGAAATGCACAAAGACAATAACTTAATTCTGCTACTCATATAAGAAACCTTCAGGCACTTTCGCAATGCAGAGAAATGGATTTCGCTGGAAGTACAATAGGGTTAAAATTGGAATAGGGCGGGGGTGAAGTAGTATAACAAAACAGGGGCCAAACTCACTAGGCAAGGGCTCCATGGTTCAGACTAGGGGCTGAATCACCGACTACGAGCGGAGAAGTTGCCCCATCTGTGAGGAGGGGGAATCATAGACACATATTCTGAGTGAATGTAAAGGTACGGAAGAATGGAGGGAAACGTATCTACCGCACTCCTACACAGAATCGAACAGAGAGAGATGGTCATGCTGGGGCTTTGCTGGCAGGCAGGAAAGGAGAGGAGATATTAGTAAATTTATGCTGAAAGTGAGACATCGCAGGTCTGAAAAGGCTGGTAACCCTGAAGCGAGTAGGGCGAAGCAAACTGATTGAATCCAGTCGTGTGTTGTTCATTTGTATAAGTAATTTTTAATTTGTAAAAAATTATTTTCATTCTTTTTTTTTATTTAATTCCATTCTCTTTTATTTTATTGTTTTATAATTTAAATTTATTGTGAAATATTCAATTTATTATCTTGTATTAAATCAAATAGGCTTAGAGTATTATAAAAAGTTAAGTACGATCTGTTGCACCGGTGCGTCTCGAAGTTTTATTGTATTCGTATAAGAAACATGCGAGAAATAAGCACAACATTGCTGAAGATAGTCGCATTCTTTTGTCTCATTCCCAGCTAACTTCTCGTACATGCGGAAGTTTAACGACTTCTCAAATATCAATTTCCTGTTAATGTTTCAGCACAAGGACAGGTAGCAGATAGGATTGCTAATGTTCTGTAAGTTTGAAAACCTCGACATGTGCGCTACTGTTCCCGTGCATGTTAGCAAGACGATCGTGGTGTTATTAATTGGCTAAGCGGTTAAATAAGATAAAATGTATTCAAAATGTAAAGTAAGAGTAATTTTAACATATTGTACACGAGGGAAAGAAATTATTTTTCATAAATAACATTATCGCAAATAACAGGATAAAAATGTTCTGTTCAGTATTGATGTTTACATTACATTTCCCCATCCCGGGTGACTAGCGTGCAAGAGAACGCTCTGAGAAAAGCTGACCTTTCAGAAATAGCTTGGCTTGCAGCTGGACACACGTCACCAGCATAACCTTCAGCGACATAGACCCTGGAGCACATGCCCCAGTTCACACGTTGTGGGTATTGTCCCATATATTAAGTTACCGCTACAGGAATTTGCATGCAGTGTAACCTACAACTTGCACACACGCAACAGTGCAGCAAAATGCATATGGCTTAATAATCATCTTTTAAGAGACCGCTCCCTTTGTAAGCCCCAGATGCACAGCATGGTACTGTACACTGCGTTACGTTACGACCAGGAATACATACAGATGAACTATCTCTAACAAACGGTCATAATTCTTCGGAATGACGAAAGGAATAATGAAGTTCTTGAAGAAGCCCGCTACCCACAGTGTTCTGTATATTCCAGCATTGGCTGTAATGAATAAAAGGCGCGATTCACAAGCTTCTAAAACGATCTTACTTACATCCTAGTCACTCTTTAATAATAACTGCTATTTAGAACGTTAACTATTATTAAAATGCAGGTGTTATTCGTATTAACACGTTAAAAAAAAACTTCTCTGGATGTAACCCGTGCTGCAATACCAGACTGGGCTAATAGAAGGAAACTGTTTCGGTTGAACCATGTCGATTTCAATTAAACTTTGTAGTATGATAAACTAAGATGTTCTAAATTCAATAGTAATTATTTTGTTTTAAAAGTAAGGGTAAGTTTGTAATTTTAAAAATCAGGTAGAATGCTCGGAACGGCATTACAGTGGTGGTGCTTTATAAAATTGCTTGCGATATGTACGCAGTTGTATGAAGAGATACGTGAACGTATAGTGCAAAAAACTAATGCAGTATCCACTATAAAATGTGACGAAAAGATTAATACAATTAATATATTATTACAGTTAGACGTAAGTTTACAAACAATATAGCGTCAGGTGATGATGTTCAAAAGTTTGCTATCTTTGAAAAAAAAAAAATCTACAATGTCTTGGATAAACTGGTTAAAGTTTGGAATGATTACGTTAGTGCCCTTTCATTAGATAAATGCAGCAAAATTAAAAGGACTTCTATTAGTTTTAGTCAGACAAGTAACAAATCAAATATTACATAAAGAAATACAAAGGAAAAAATTAAACACCCATTTACTGTTGAACATTACGTTGGTGCATTTTCATTAGATAAATTAATTGTAGCATCTTACTCTTTTTGACGAAGAATTTAGGAGGAAAAAAAAAAAAAGAATCATTCCCAGATTCAATGTGTCCATCGGAGAACTTCGAGGACGCTTTGCTTGTAAACGTAATGATCATAATCATAAGCATCTGGAAAGAGAACGTTAGTATAGAGTAGCGGTGGCCAAGCGGTTTAGAGACTCCTGGGTTTACATCTCACACAACATTCTTGTCTATTTTTATTATTGGTTTTATGAGTGTATATGTTTTCATATTATACTTTAAAAGTACCATTTGAATTTTATGACATTACCTGAGTACATATAAAAATGTAATCACACACTAAAGTATTCTTTATAAACAGCTAAATAAATATATAATCAAAAACATTTATCTTATAAAGTGAAAACATATATAAATAAACACAAATTAATATCGGGTGTATGAACCCTCAGCATGTATAACTGCCCTCAATCTTCGGGGCATAGATGATGCCACATTTCTATGGTAGTGTGGATGAGAGGCTACTTGAATTTGTGCCCATAAGCCATCATTTGTCCTCCTTGCATGTGCAGGCAATGGTTGTGCAGTATATTGCATTAAATACTGAAGGAAATATATATTATGTGTGTGTGTATGTGTTTTAACGTTAAAACTTGCTGTGTATGAGAAACAATATAACGAAACTAATTTGTGACAATATCTTACAAATATTTATTAAAAAAAGTTGCGAAAGGCGCACCTGCGCTCTTAACCGCGGTATCACTGCACACTCTGCCAAAGAGCCAACAGAACATACAAGTAAGCGTCTTTAGTGCTTGCCATAAAACAAAACTGCTGCATTCGCTAAACAGCTTTGCTGTCTCAAGTAGGACTTAGAAGAATTTTCCGTTCAAGGGATGACTCTCTCTCTCTCTCTGTCAAAGGTTATACATTTAGGGATCTAAATGGAATACAGGATGAAAGATCTACAAAAATTATTTCCATGGATAGTCATAAAATATGTAATTTCGAACGCAATTGATGCAATGTTTATAAAACTATGGAAAACAAGTAACTTAGCATTTGCTCACTCTGATATTGTACAGTGAATGTTTATATATCGTTATTTTTCCCTCTTCAACTTTTATTTCTCTTTCGATGAAATATTGTTTACCATTAGTTTCAAACCCTATTCCAAATCAAACACATACATAAGCTTGTTATGAACGATACAACCCACACAAGAACTGATCAATGTGAAGGCATGCAATGGACAACTGCCTCGTTTACCTCGACAAGCAAACGGACTTGCATCACTAGTTTTTTCTTTCTCGTCGTTACTAAAACATGGACTGACAGCTATCGCACGGTTCACCTGACGGGAGTGTCGACTTGAAAACAATGTCAGCCAACTGCTGCTGGTAATCACAAATTTATTGATTATATTGTATGTTCTTCTATCAAATAAATATCGTTAAAATAAAAGCGCATTCAGTTGACGTTTTGGGATTAACATTTAACGTTTAAAATTAACACCTCCTATGGATTAGTCCTAGAGCAAGGACCGACGTTCGTCTGATTGTAGCAAGGATTTTTACATTTAACAATGGATTTAAGTTATGCAAGCAAATCGCTTTAAAATTTACAAAATATTAACTGCTCCAATATTAATTAATGGGCTTAAAAATGGACAATCAGAAAAAAGTATGAATAAAAATTATAAATGGTAGAAATCAAAATGTTACGCACCTTAAATGGTACACACTGTATATCTTCAAAGAAAAAAGACATTCAAAATAGTCAAGTGTTGAAGTTTGAAGGACCAACAGAGATTGGCGATGTGAGCACATTGCATATTACCTTCCATTACAAATTTTTGGGAGAAAGAAGGAAAATAAGAGCAAGGAAACAATTGGGGGGAGGCAACTTTAAAAATTCTGTGAAAGGGAACGGAATGTCTAAGCCGTAGTTTACATTCCTAATAATGATTTTAGGTAGCTCATTAAGTATTCTTTTTCTTCCGTGATTTTGTCTATTTGTTCCGAACACTATTTTCCCAGCCATCTCTCAAAATATAACGGCGCGGATATCGATTTACAATTTGAAACATTTTCTTTCAAATTCTCTTAATCGGATTTTTTTTCTGTCTTTGGCATTTGACAACTGTAATACCAATTCATATCGCATTCTCTAGTACAATCTTTCACACTCCTTAAAAATTTCATTTTAGCATCTAATAATATTCCTAAAGATTCGCCTTGAAGAGTATTTGTAAAAATGTATTAAAACAGTAACGTAAAAATTTCCTGAACGTTGTTACACAGCGCTTTTACATACAAATATAATTCTCACATATATATTAGATTATTATTTAACAATTATTTCTTCAGGACAGTGTTTTTGTTATATATAAAGTATATGGCATCATTGTAAATACATTTTATTTCAAAACGATTGACAGAAAATTAAACGCCAGAGCGCTTTTTAAATTTCGATTTTCAGAACTGATTTTCTTGATTTTCAGAAATTATTTTTCTTATTTTACTTAAATGCTATATACCGAGTTGCATTGGAAGAGAAGATAAATATTGGTGCCGCTAGAGCGATTTTTGAATTTTGGCTTTCAAGTAAATACCCACTTACAATAGTTTGATTTCAATGATTTTCGGAAACTATTTTTGTTAATTTATTTAAATTCACATACTGAGTTTCGTTGAAAGAAAACAAAAATTGTGGCCAATAGGGCGATTTTAAAATTTTCACTCCAGGTTAACCCCCACCCCTAATAGTTAATTTTATTCATTAACTAATTTGATGAATCATTTATTAATTGATAGTTATATGTCGAGTTTCGTTATGTATATTGTATATGTGTATATATTTGTATATTAATATACCTTTTTAATTGCCATTTTCGGTGCCTAGTAAGTAGAATTGATGGAAACGTGAAAAAAAAAAAAAAAAATCAAAAATGTTTTCCTGGGTACTACCGTTACAATTACATTCATTCGGAATTCGCTAAAATGTCCATATGAAAATTCGTATTTATGTTTGAAACGTTTTAATAACATAGAACTAATTTTAAATTATGGATCATGCATAAATTCACAATCAAACACCAATATCGAAACAGCAGCCAAAACATGGTCATAAGCAGGATGTTCAGTCCGTTACATGTGCAGGAAGGGTTATGGCATCAATCTTTTGGAACGCTGAAGGAATGTTACGAATCCATTATCTTCAGAAGGGGAAAAAATATAACCGAACAGTAGATGCTATTCTAATCCTTTAAACCAAGTTTTTAAATCATCTACTCACAAAAGTGTTTTAACAATAGGAAAATTAAGAGATTTTTAAGTATAGATGTTTAGAACATCCACCCAATTCCCTAGATTTTGGCTCCTTCTCGCTTATTTGTCTAAGTGTTGCAATAACTCGAACTCTTCCTTGTTGACTGTTTCTCATCAAATCAAGAGGAGATTGCAACTGTAGAATATTTAGCAAGCCTTCAGGGATGGGATATTAGCATTGTGCGTTGCTGAAATAAATATACTTAACGGAGGTTATATTGAAAAATAATATTCAAGTTAAAAGCGTTTTTCTTCATTGTTAGGGCGAGAATTTTTTCGAATACCCTGGTACTGTAACATAGAGGATTTTAATTGTTTCTTTATTTACATATCTTTAGTGTTCTTAAAATTGATCTAATTTAAAAACACTGTATACTATTAATTGTTCATAGTAAACAATTATCTCACTTTAAAATATTGGAAATGGAACACTTACAACCTATACCCTTTTAGTGTTTGTTATATTATGACATTTTTTCATGCAGATATTTCCGTGTTGTATTTTTTATAGATATTCTCATTTGTACATTTGTAATATATTTTCACCATCAACAATCACAGTCATGTCATCTGCATATAGCAAAAAATATTTAGTGGTACTTTGTTGCATTCCAAAATGCACAATACAACAGTTTTCCATTCCCTAAGAGAGTTATCTATAGATATATGTTTAAAAGAATTGAAAGGTTATGCCCTTGCTTCACACTGTGATTCACGCTGACATTTTTCCATTCAGAGCAATTACTGTTTTCACAACTTTATTAGATGACTTGGGACACCCATTAGATCTGAAAAATAGGGGATGGGAAGATTCCAAAAGCTAAATTTGAAACCACTTATAATAACAAAGCTTTATTTGTACTATAAAGTTAGCTTTATAAATGAACTACATCCCGTTACTACATTACTGATTACTGAAAAACTTACCTCATAATCTTAGCGGTTTAAAGACTCCCTGTACCTTAGAAGATAAGAGTACGGAAAGGGATACATATTTTCGAGTGTTTATAAGAAGATACAAGAGCATGTGAAACAATAAGCATATACCGGGTGTTAATGAACTACATCGCAATAATTTCAGAGATAGTAAAAGGTATCTACGGCCATCAAAGAGAAATAAAATAAAATTAAATGCTAATATGTAAGTATTAGAGCAAAAGAGGACAATTTTTTTAACCTTTAAACGTCTTCAAATCTGCTTGGGGAGTAAGGAAATCTTGATTTTTATTGGCATCATGATTCAGTGCTATAAAAATATCTAAAATGTGTAACTAATCAGTACGGAATTGAACAACGGTTAACTGATTTGTCGTTTGATTGTTTGATTTGTTTTATTTACGGACGCTCTTTAACATCTCAGGTCATCAGCGTCCCATTCAATTCAGGGCGTGAAACGGCTGAGAAATTTTGCTCAGAGGCCTCTTCTTTCAGGCTTGAGGTTCTTTTTCGTGCCGTAAATGTACGACACGGGACCCACGGCTTTACTTCCCTTCCGAAGGAAGTCATACTTACGATTTTTACGCCCCCCCAAAAATCCATCTATCCTGACCGGGATCAAATCCGTGATCTTGGGTTTAGAAGGCAAGTATGGTTACCACTGCCCCACCAGGACCGAGAGATATTTTGAGATGAAAGTGTTACGTGGGTGAAGTAACTTCTAGAAGCTGAAGTTGAGTTTAAAAAGTTCTGAGACATTTTTATCAAGAAATTTCCAATTTCTCGAGTGTTTGTGTACAACTAAAGAAGTACGCGTCTCAATTGCTTGTCGATTAGCCTTTCATTAAATTCTTTTATACTTGCCAAGACTCTCTCTGTAATTTTACAGGAGGGATAAAGTATATTTTACAATTAATTAATGCACTGGTTGTAGTACAGCATCCTTTGTATGTGTTAACTTCTTTTTTAATGTTTTATTGAAGATTGAACTTGATAAAATGCAAACAAATAGGAACATACGAGTCCTTTATGTCATAAAATGGTATTGTTGCAACCGTTTTATTGAAATGCTTATAATGCTACATTTTACCAGATACCGTTCATAAATGAACATCTATAATATGTTAGAGACCCACCAAATATTAACGAATGAAATTAAAATACACCATAAGGCTATTTATGTCAAATTTAAAATATATCTGATGTAAAAGAAAAAACGTATTCATTTGGAGGTTAGATTTGAGAATGCAGTGGCGTCGCAGTGAAATCCACAAAGCGTGTGGCTACAAAAAGATATTCCATGACTTGGCGTTATAGTTTGCGACTATTAATCCGGAGGTCTTGGGTTCGAATTCCAGTCAGGTCAGGCGAAGAGCGATATACTTATGTTAATATTTTTATCATTAATGTTTTGAAACTTATCTAAGTTATAGAAATATAGAGGACGTGTTCAAAACTAATTATTTTTCCTTTTTTTTCGGCTCCTTCTCCTTTGTTTTCACATTTTTATTATTTATGTCTAAAATAAAAATAACATAAATTACTGTGCTTTAAAGAAATAAAATAATAAATGACAATTTTAACTATATATATTTTAG
Organism: Metallyticus violacea; assembly: GCA_030762175.1. Taxonomy (NCBI): domain Eukaryota; kingdom Metazoa; phylum Arthropoda; class Insecta; order Mantodea; family Metallyticidae; genus Metallyticus; species Metallyticus violacea. The sequence goes on from CM060836.1 coordinate 46,931,785, forward strand.
AATAACATTTATAGTATACAAAAGAGAAAGACACGAAAAATTGGGATTACAGTCACAATTCAAACTACAGATTTCCGGCCTTCCGGGTTGACGCTCTACCAACTGAGCTACCGTGTCCTCCTCCAAGTATGGAACCGCGAGTCTCTTCCATCTGATTAACCAAGTATTAAAAATAATATTCGAATACAGCTAACGTTTTTTTTTTTTTTTTAACAGCAGTAATATCCACAGATTTTAGATTAAAAATTCTTTAAGGTTAGGAATTAGGAACGCAAAGAAAAGCGGAGGTTGTGGTCAGGATTCGAACCTCGTGATAAAGAAAGGAGTTAAAACTGTCTGATTATGTCCACGTCCTGAGAACATTAAACTATGACAATACCGTGACACCTAGAAATGAATCTCCGGAAAAAACATGGCACATTTACAAACTCAAATGTAGAGTAATTAAACCCAATCGCAAATAATCTACTCTGTCTTCGAGGTCGTTTAAAAACCCAATAAAAATATATTGGAATTGAGGATGTGCAATGGGCTGGTGCCGAGCGGTAATTATGGTTAGGAATGACATAGTGTTAAGTGCCCCTGTGTGTGCTGCATGTTCTGAAGATTTGTGACTCTCCCGAGCAGCGACAAAATATTTTATTGCGTACTTGCGGCACAAATGCGTATTTATTATGTACAGTACCCTTGTTGAGAAGCATTAACATGGGCTACTTCATGAGCCTCCCGTGTTAAACAACCAGATAGCAAAATAAAATGCGATGTTATTGGTCTTTTGTTTTAACTTATATACTTATCGTTTAAAACTTTAAAATAACTTTATGGATATTATAAATAACTGGAACAGTGCAATCAAAAGGCACCCGCATCCATTTGGTATCACTGAGAGATAATTAAAAATATTATTTTTAGAGATGTTTAACCTATTTTAACACTAGACAATCGTATTAGAAATGAAACTGTAATAACTCACAAAACTAGTGCGAAAAGTAAACGTTTTTCAATTGTTCAAACAATTCACAAATGATACAAGTCCATTTTAAAAATGACCAAATTTAAGAAAAATATAAGAAAAATTAATTACTTCAATAACTACTTCACTTATAAACACAACACTAGAAATTATAAAAAAAAAAAAAATACCCCTATATAATTAGCAGTTGGGGCAATTATTTATAATAATTTGTGTTTCAAATCGCGTGAAACTTTATATCAGACCCTATAATACATAAAAACAGTACTCGATGAAGCTTTTTTGTTTATATTAAACACAAAACTGCAAGAATATTAAAATACTATTTTTCTTTTTAGTAGTTAACATAGACGCTTGAATTTTTTTCTTACATAACTAATTTCAGGACATTCCTAAACAAAATGTCTTAAACCCAAGTTTTCACTTGTCATAGCCTAAGGAAAAGTGATGGTACATGGTCTGGAAGGGGAAATCACGTTAGAATATTGCATCCCCTGAGAAGTGCAATGCCTGTTGCTTCTGACAAAGCACCATATGTTCAGTTGAAACAGGCAGGAAGATCTTCTTCAAGGAGTTGAAGTGTTTCGGGAGGTCCTTCCTGCCTTAGAATATCTTGTTCCAGTTGATTTCAAACTTATTCAATTGGAATATACTTCTGGATGTAAATGTTGCTCCTGAAGAATCTTGAACGTCGGTATGGCCTTGGAATTTTCATGCACGAAGTGCATTTTCTCCAATTTTCCTCATTTGAGTAACGCAATGTGCCACTGTGATCCCAAAAATATGTCTCGCAGGTAAGCCCCTGTTTCAAAGGATCGCGAAATCATGTATCCAAGTTTAGCCTGCCCGGATCATAACCAATTCTCTTCCAAAAGCAACAGTACGTTGAATTACTCTAGGAAGGAATGTTTCTCCTTGTCGTCTACATTCGCGTTATACGGCCATCTGAACCATGTAAGAAGAAATAGGACTCGTCAGAGAGTAACACATTGTTAACGAACAATTATCTCTGGCAAACTGCATTGCATGATGTCTTCATATCAATTTTGGAACTTTGACCGGTCGTCGAGATCTTAAAGCACTTTCTCTTTAATGTTTCCGACACCTTTATAACTTAATACTTTTCTCTGTTACTTGCTACAGAGCTACCTGTGGTTCTCTTTTCTTTGTTGAACTGTTCGAGAATGTGTACCAACGTTCAGAACGTCTATGCACTTGAAAATGAAACTATGAACAACTCCAAGCATTCTTGCAATATATCGCTGAGAATCAACACATGTCTTTTTCAAGATCTGAGAAGATTCAGAACACAAAACAATTAATTGCTTGGATTTGACGATCATTTACTAGACACTGCCGACAATATGGTCTTCACGATATTCACTTATTTTGGTTACGAGGTTACCTTAAGAAACCAGTTCTCCTGGCCCATGCATCAACATGATTGTCATTAAGCAGTGGGGACCAGCCAAGAATTCACATAAGTTTCTCGGAAAGAGCGAGGAAAGCACTAGTGGCAAGAGCCTCGATTGTCTCCCACTCTCGCTCATTATTGGGCATAGTCAGAAGGTGCAATGTCATCGCTATGTCCGGATTATGGGGTGGCTCTACAATAGGTTAGCAGTAGAAAAGGTGAACTTACGCTAGCTGGTCGAAGGCAAATACTATACAGTGTAAGCTTTAAGTATGCTTAGTATACCACGAAGCAGTTTGCGTAGCGATGAGAAAGAGGTCAGTCTTAAAAACACAAAAGTATTTTGTCAATAGACCTCTTAGTAAAGATGGGCGAGCTATGATTGAAATTCATGTCAGCAATCAAAACTTATTTAGGTACCCACTTCTCCAATTTCACTCAGTTGACAACACTTGAAACTCACATTTGGGGAGTTTCAATTACAAAACCTTTGGAACCCGCTATCCTCATCTTTAACCCTCCCCCCCCCCTTTGTTTTATCCTTATCGCTTAGAGATATTTCTTTCCTTTCCAAGAATTTTCCGATACAAGCAGCCCTTCTGAGGGGCTCAATTTCCCTGAAGGTGAGCCCCTCAGAGGTCACCTCACCTCACCGCCCTGTGTCTCCCACATATCATCCGTTCCTCCTGGATATGCCCTCACTGAGGGCGTAGACACAAACGGCCAGCCTTTGAGCAAGGCTGAAGTACCGAAATATTCCCCTCCGTCCCTATCAAATCTCGCAAATAAAATTCATGTTAAATTAGAATGTATGCAACGCATACATTATTTTTAAAGTCATTTCAGAATTTTGTGCTGCGGTATTTAATTTATTTTATAACTTTAATTAAGGTAATGCCTTTGATTCTAAGAATATCGAGATAAGCTGCTTTGAAAAGGATTGAAGAAAAAGCAGGAAAAATAACAGATGTACTAATGGACTCCCAGAACCTAGATAAAAGCAAAGGAGATTAAGTATATACGAAAAGGAAAGAAGAAAGATTCCTAAACCATGTTTAGCCTAATATTTACGACTCCTTTATTTTACCGCAAACCGCCTGTTCTTCTATTTGGACAAGATAGCAGCCACTTGGTACAAATTAAGTGCACCGAAGGACACTTAATATTACGAAGAGTGCTGTACTTTTATGAACCATAAAACGTTTTAAGAGTCGGGTTGCCATTTAACGTAATTCAGGTGCGGCACCAGGTATAAAAATACTGTTCCTGCGGTCTTGGAAACTTTCTTCATAACACCTTTGAGTCGTGTAAACTTAGGCTTCCATTTAAAGAAAAGCAAATATGCTCGTCAGCTGGTGACCTACAGCTTTAAAAATCATTTGAAGTCTTTATTATTATTTTTTTTTTTGTTAGCTTTTCTGGTGCTGTTGTACCCCTGGAATATATTTGCTCTTTTTTTTTTCTAGAACCAAAAAGTACAAATGTTCAATTCGGCAGCATAGTAAGGATTCAATGAAGTTTAACTCTGTTAACATGAGTGTTTTATAGCAGTTATTTCCCAAACCTTTTTCATTCGCCCGTTTAAAAGAACGCTAAAAATCACTTAGAAATCTTGAATGTATTAATTAAACTAAGGGGAACGAAATGTGGACATCAAAATATTTCAGTTACAGTCAGTTGTTTATTTTACTGGTGTATCTTTAGGCTTTTCCTGAAAGATGCCACATGATGTAAACAACACGATCAAGTATTTCGGGATTCGAACTTCCATCTCTAATTATAACTGATTTAGCGGACTTATTTCTACCAATCTTTCGCTTAAGTTTTATTTTTTGTACTAGATACATAAAAATTGTCTATTGAATAGAACGCAATATTCTCGTTTTCCATAGCTTTAATTATACAAAATATTTTCCACTAAAGCAAGTAGTTGAAGTCATTAAGGCTAGAACTTATGAACAAAGGTCTAGGATTCGATTCCTGCCTTAACCGTTCTCTCTGACAGTTTTTTTTCCCTTCAGTCTTTATAAATGGCAAATGCTGGGGAGTACCCTAAACTTAGTCCTGGAACGCTTCTTTTTATCCATCAAATGAATTAATTGACTAAAAATAAATAAACATTTAGATTTGTCACGTCATCTAATATAACATCAGCGCTTACTGTGTCGATCCTGGTGGTGTAGTGGTTACCGTGCTTACCTCCTAAACCCAAGATCGCGGGTTAGAACCCGGCCAGGAACAATTGATTTTTACGGGCGTAAAAATCCTACGTGTGGCTTCCTTCGGAAGGGAAGTAAAGCCGTGGGTCCCGTGTCGTACATTTACGGCACGAAAAAGAACCTCAAATCTGAAAGGGAGGCCTCCGTTTCATGCCCTGAGTTGAATGGGACGCTGATGACCTGAGATGTTAAAGAGCGTCCATAAATAAATCAATAAAAAAAAAAGCGTACACTGTATGCGATATCTCAGTGGCCAAAACGGGCATTAAGCACTATTATTTTTTTTTTTTTTTACCAGTTATGTTTCAAAGAATAGTTTTTAATGGTGTTTAATATTCATTTTCACTACTGAGGCACCACAGGCGGTGGACAATGATAAATTGGGAATATATATATATATAGCATTTTAATATATATATATATATATATATATATATATATATATATATTAAAGAAGAAAGCGTTCCAGGCCTAACTTTAGGTTACTTCCCCAGCTTTTGCAATTTATGAGGACTGAGGAAAACCTGGAGAAAAATCTCAGTCAGAGACAACGGTCCTGGTGGGAATCAAACCCCAGACCCCTCCTCGCTCAAGAGTCTGCGCCTTAACGAACTCGGCCACCCCTGGCGGTCAAGAAATAGTAATAAAACTAAAACTTTTTGTGTGCGTCATTTGTTTTCAAAATAACAAGAAGGTTAGTAAACATTTTCATTTTTTATTGTTCAATGTTATTTCTGTAACCACTTTTGTACTGATGAAAAGCTGTAAGTATATTGGCAAATGTTTAATGAAATCAATGCTCGTTTTGCGCACTGTCCCATCAACACATACCACCATAAAAACTCCCGTGACTGCCGTTATACGAACCATTTACTGTCCAAAAGGTCAAACGACGTAGTTGTTTTTTTTAACGCATTGCTAATCGCAATCATTTATTTTATTTATTTATCCAGCTATAGAATCTGCATAGTTAAAACTTTTTCATCCACTTTCGGCAGCTTTTTGTTTTTTAATTCTTTGCCATTTTTGAATAATTACAATAAAGCATGCCCAAACAAAATACAAACGCTGGACGAACTACATAAAAAGAATAAGTTTGTTAACATGACATTAGAAACTTATGCAAGGACGCAATCGTTATAAAAGCAGCACGGGAAATGTAATATAACCTTATTTTATGTTACCGTTACTTTAGTATAATTTTAAAAAATATCTATGAACAACCTCTAGATGAGAGATAATGACGAAATAAGAAATACAGATCAAATGTCAATGCAAATTAGTTTTGTATCGGAATTAAAATGAAATGCCTGAGTAAAAAATAATAATTAAGCTGTATTCGAAACCTAAGTGCTTTCAGTTCATTTTTTTAGGCATCGTATTGGTTGCTCTAGTTTTATTTGCATATTAATAATTAATTTTTTTTCAATGCACATGTCTCAAAATTATACAAGGTAATTTGTAAAAATAAATAAATAGCGGAAGTCAGTAATTAACTGGTAAAAACATCGCTATTTCACTCTTGCTGTATTATGCTATTTCTATCAATAAACCCGAAGGAAATATTTTTTACTATCATATCTATCTATTGCTAAAGATATGCTGTTCTGGTTTCATTCCTAAAGGGTAACTATTCATTTGTGTAGGCTAATATGTATAAAAACGACGAACAGTAAGCGCACAATATAGCTACACTAAAATGGAGGCAAGACCACATACCAAAAGAAATACTACCAATGACATTTCTATGTTTTATTGTGAATTTCATTAAATGTGATTACAGCGTTTTCAATTGTTTCGTAACATTATTGCATAAAAATAATGAGTTCATCATCCATCTGCATTCTGTTTTATTTATTGTGCATTTTATTTGTTTCATAAGAAAGCTAGTAAATAACTGCCTATTATTGTATTAACTTTTTGAATAATAATAATAATAATAATAATAATAATATAGATTTTTATATTAAAAATTGCCAATCTGAATTGCTACCTATATAGAAACATATTTAATTTAAATAAAAGCTAGTGAATTTAGGCCTTGAGAAAGGAGTTTAAAACCAATGTTGATCAAATTTTATGTATCATTTTCTCACCCTTAGCCATCCCCACTATGAAATTTCATAGTGATACTTACATTTTAAAAAGGATGCAATTTTTATTGGATCTTTTATTTTATTTTATAATTTCCTGGCAATCTGGACTATTGCTATTATTGGATGAACTTGGACAGTATAAACTACGAATGCATTGAGTATTTAAGAAATATAAGAAAGATTAGGGTGTAATATTATCCCATATAAAGTTATTTATTTTTAATTTTGTTCAAAGTTAAAAAAATAATAACATCAATCTAAGTTAACAGACAACGATAGAAAAGTATAGATACAACAGTTGAATCCTCTTTTTAGAGTAGGGATGCGTTTTCAAATTGGGGGTGACTAGGGACGAGGGGATAAAACCTAATAACATTGGTTTTAAATTTTCACCTCAATATTTAAATTGGTGTGTTTTCTTTTGAAAATAAATTTATTTTAAATAGGAAGTTTCAAGCTGGAAAACCTTGTAGAATAAGCAAAATATTGTGCAATACAGTGACGCATCTTGCAAGAAAAAAATCGCTCATTACGTACATTAAATAATTATTGCAGGCATATTTAAATCAACACGTCTCTTGTTAAATTTTATGGCATATTTAAATCAACACCGATGAAATAAATTAATTAACTACGTTAATTTTTTTGACCTTTTAAATTTCCGAAAGTTTTGAGATTCTATAACAGTTTGGTAAGCCTCAGCAAAGCCGAAAGCTTAAAGTTTCAAAGTAGTTAAGAAAGGAAAGCCCACGGTAGTAAGGGTAGAAAACTATGCCCCTTATTTGCAGGGTGAGGTGGAAGAGGGAGAGGGAGAGAGCTTGTGTGTGTGTGCTTGTTTGTATATGTATGTGTGAATGCGTGCGCGCTTAGCACACGAATTACCAAAGTGAAATTTTACACACCACTCACCTTTTGAATTACAGGCAATGCGAATAAAAAACGAGGAACGCTTAAAAATGCTTTGCATTTAACGTCTCTGTTAATGGAAAGCGAAATTTTTCAAGACGCTTTTAAAAATAACCACCATGGAAATGGCAAGTGCTTTGCGAATCGGAAGGCCCAAGGCTGAACAACTTGTTTCCTCCTAGCTATTGCTATCCTTTTTCAACGCCTTAACGCCCTCCCCCTCCCAAAACTCCCGTCATTCTCGACATGTCGTTGCCACTTGCTCTCAAGTACTTTGCACGCGGCTGTCAATGAATAAAATGTCCGATAATCTAGAACAGTGCTCCTCAAACTTTTGAATTGTCGCTGGCGGGTCCTTTTAACACAGGACAAAGCCACTCCAATTGTATAAAGCCCATCAGAGACCTGCATTCTAAATCTCTTTCAGTCTAGTCACATTGGTAAGAATGGTCAATGGTTTTGTAGTCTTCATTTTGATAAGGTGCGAGCATATGTATTGTAACTGAGTGGTCTATTTGTATTGAAAACTGGTGGTAGACGGTGTATTGTTATGATGAAAGACAAAAGAACATAAACTTTTGCTCACTGTTTATTACTGATACATTTTCTATATTAACACAATTTTACAGTTGTTGATTTATTTGTTGAATTTATGAACGCTCTTTAACATCTCAGATCATCAGCGTCCCATTCAATTCAGGGCGTGAAACGACCGATAAATTTTGCTCAGAGGCCTCTTCTTTCAAGCTTGAGGTTCTTTATCGTGCCGTAAATGTACGACACGGGACCCACGGCTTTACTTCCCTTTCGAAGGAAGTCATACTTAGGATTTTTACGCCCGAATACATCCACCGATCCTGACTGGGCTTGAACCCGCGATCTTGGGTTTAGAACGCAAGTATGGTTACCACTAGACCACCAGGACCGACAATTTTACAGTTGATAATCATACATGGAATGCAAAGTATTTAAATGTGTTTTCGGTCGAAAAATAGTCACTGAATTATTGAGAAGAGGAAGTAATTTGTAGTTCCAGATATAATTGTGGCAATAGAATTACGACAACAAAGTGATTCCAAAACAGCACAAAGCTTGTCGACTCTTAAACAGCCATGATTTCTTTCATTAAAAGCTAAATCAGGATAACCAACAAAGCATTTCTAACTGATCGCAAGAATCCATAGCAATTAAAATTGAGATCTTATAATTATAAAATAATTTATTTCTTACAATTTTATCACTAATGTTGCTGTATACAGAGGATCTAACCAGTATTTTTTTATTTATTTACGGATGCTCTTTAATCTCTCATCAAAAGTGTCCCCCATTCAATTCACAGAGTGGAAACACAATGTAAATTAAATGACGTTGATTGAACTGGTTCCACACAATATTTTCATTTTGTTCAGTATTTTTTGACTTGGAACTTTGAATTATAAGGTCAATTTGTGCGTTTGACATCTCGCCAAAACGTTTTCAATTGGATGTTCATTTCTAGTGTCCCTGGTGTTTAAGCCAAAGAAGCTATAAAGATATTTGTGTACAGTTCTGATGAATTTTCATAAAAATAATTGCTCGTAGGTGTAAATAGGGAAACAATACAATTGTGGCGAAAGGTAGCTGTGATAGTTGGAGTTTGATGTTCTAATACTAAATTTTTTATTCATGAGCCATATAGTCTTCAAAATAGACAACTGTAACATTTAAATTGCCCCGAATGCAACAATGCAGATGATATAAATACATTTTAAGGTTATACATTACTGAAATAGAAATTTTAATATTTATCATTCACCATTCAAGTCTTTATAATAACTAGGGAGAAAATTTTTGTGATAAAATATTACTATTTATTTTTATATAATAAAATACGAAAATGTGTATAAAATGTTAGAAATATGCCGGTTTATATGGAAAAAAATTAAAACTAGAGTTACGAACTAAAACAGAGAAAATTTATGTCAAAATGTTGGAAACATATCCAACATTTATATAAATTCATTATACATTAATCATCATGATGCAGAAAAAATATTAATTTCCCTAATTATAAATTTATAGCAAGATAAAGTTTTACATATTCACCAATCATGGCTAAATATTAACTGCTAGAGCTCCCTAAAAATGTCTGTGATCAACTAAAATCACCTCCAAATTATGCATCAAGAATGTAAGTCAATTATCTCTTGAAGAATGCCTTATACTGGAAAATGATCTTTCAACACCAAAGGATGTCAGCGTGGCATATTTAATGCCACTAATACAAGGTCGGTCCTGGTGGTGTAGTGGTAACCATACTTGCCTTCTAAACCCAAGATTGCGGGTTCAAACCCGGCCAGGATCGATGGATTTTTTCGGGCGTAAAAATCCTAAGTATGACTTCCTTCGGAAGGGAAGTAAAGCTGTGGGTTCCGTGTCGTACATTTACGGCACGAAAAAGAACCTCAAGCAGAGGCCTCTGAGCAAAATATGTCGACCGTTTCACGCCCTGAATAGAATGGAATGCTGATGACCTAAGATGTTAAAGAGCGTCCATAAATAAACAAACAAACAAAAAACACTAATACTATTACGTTTACTTTCCTGTAATCTCTGTGGCATTTTAGCAATTTTAACGCTTTTATGGATATAGTGCTACTCTTAAAATTGTTCAAAATTCTCTTTAGAAGCTTGTGACACGGGCAACAATTATAGCTTGGCTTCAGCGGCTAACACCTCTAGTTTGTTTATGATGTAGCACAGATTTCCAGTATTAAAACTAGCATTCTTCAGTAAACCGATAGAGGGCCGCATCATTTTTGTCCAACTCAAGTATAAAAAAGGAAAAACTTTAACATAAAATGTCCTAATTGTATAGAACAGCATTTGGTCATGTACTTCGGCATGTGGACCACATACACAGGGAGAAGAGAAAATCTGTTTTTCCTTCTGTTTAAAGAGACTATTTCACTCATGTGACGTCATCTTAAAATCGACCAATGAAATGAAACAAAATTTTTAATCCTGACCAATCACAGCCGGATTACGGAGTGAAATTATCAAGGAGAAAAAAATATCAAATCCGTTTTATCACGTGATGTGCATTTATTTCGTGGTAGGTATAGCCAACTCTATACCTCCACTATATAATTCCTGAACACGCATCTCAGACCACTTTTCCTACAGGCGGTGAGGAGCTATTAATAGCAAAAAAGCATGGACAATTGACAATCATGACGCAAAATGGAGGATTCTTCAAAGCGTTTTGGTGATACGTCAAATGTGCAAATTGATCTTATCATTAGAAATTCCAAACTGCAGAATATAAAGAAAGATGGGAACACTGTATGCATCATTTTTTATTCTTCAGTTGGTATTAGAAAATCGAACGGAAGCGATTGTAATAATCGACTTTTGTCCATTTCAGCCGTGGGTTATACAAACGTTAATATTCTGTGCGCGAATTTCAAATATTTTATTCTTATTCCATTCATGAAATAGTCCTAAAGCCTATTTAGCTCTTCTCTGTTGTCATTGCTGACAATCGGCATTCTTTTGTCGCAAGATTGCTTGAAAAGGTTAAGTACAAATATGCAATTATTACAATTATGTAAGCTAAGTTTAGTGGAATTATATTTAAATTCTCCTTTTATTTGTGAAATAGTCCTAATAACTCACTATGTTCGTGAATTTGTCGGTAATCTCAGACCCTCTCGTGATATTACTTGCGATAAATTCTGGATATTGGTGAACGTATATGCACGCACAAAATATTTCTACAATGAAAAACATAATTTATTCTCTAAAAAATAATAAGTGGCACAAAAATTGAGTATGAAATAAAACTAAACCCAGTTTATGTGTTTGTTAAGCATTTCCTGAAAATATGATTTTAAATATTTGTTATAAAACAACTTTTTATGTGAAATATAGTTTCGGGTTTACGCTGGTATTTGTTCATTCAGTTTTTCAAACTATATAGGTTATGGTCCTTTATCCTCATTGCAGAAAAGTATTAATATACATAAAAATTCTTTCCCTACCTTCAAAACGCTAGATTTATGATTGACTACGGTATTCAAAGCAATAAAAAGTACGCATTGAGGGAAAAGATATAGACTTTCACTCAGTTAATTTAACCCTATAATAACAATTCAAACCTGCATCCTTCACTATTTAAATAGGACATTACACGTCTTTGACGCATAGCAGTCAAATAAAGAGAAACAAAGAGAAACAAAAATGTAAATAGATTTGAATTAAGCACACACTCTTTTAATGACAGAAAAAGCAACAACATTTGTATGTATCATTTTGCTATCAATACTAATTTACGTGCCTAACCATTGTTAACTGTAAATTTAAGAATGTAAAGAACTTTGAGACCGAAGAGTCAGATTGAAATCTGGGGTTGAGGCGAAGAAGAATGCCTTCAACCTTCAACATTTTGGACGAATTATTTCATATAAAACACTACAGGGTCAGATTCATAACCACAAGTATATCTTACTCACTCTGTTAGGTTAGGAAGCAACTTTATGTAAACCGATATATTGTGGCTAGAATATCACAAACACTAGAACCACCTGAATGCTCAGAGGAATCATATTATGTATGGCAATTAACCTATAGTCGTTCCTTATATTTAAAGGGTACGCATGTGCATGTTATCTTAGGAATATGCCTTCTTGCTCTAGCCAGTTTGTGAGGTTATCTTCAAGCTCTAGGCGTCTATTATTGTATTCCTTAATCAGTTTATTCTCAACGCTTCTATGAAACAGTATAATTTTGGAATTGCCTTGGATAGAGTTGGGGTGGAGGTTATTATACAATCTGTCTTTCTTTTTATAATAGACATATAATTTTTTTCTAAGGAACAACATATTTTAAATGAAGGTTTTGGTTTATTTAAACAAACACAGATATTGAGTAAATACGGATGCCTAGCTTATTTAAAACGTTTAACTGTGAATGAGCAAATAAGTTTCTTTTTAAAATATTGGTAGAAACGGTAAGATAGGATATTAATAAATGAAATGAATGCTTTGCAACATCATTTAAATCTAGGATATGGAGGCGATATCAAGCATTTGGAAGTACAGAAAACAACAAGGATTGCACCTGCTGCACAATACCGATTTCTATGCCTAAGATTCGTAGATAAAGGAGATAAACAACAATATTGAGGAATTTTTAACTATTTCAACTCAAACTGTTGCACGAAATAGTACTTCATTTCAGGAGTCCATGGAAATCGGGCACGTCGTATGGCATAGTGTCGAGAGCATATCAACAGGCAACCGGAAAGATGAATCGCGCTAAAGGCTCTCTTCTGATCCTAGGAGATAATCGGGTAACGTAGAAAAATTAAGGGGTATACAATCATAGAAAAACAGCTTTCGTTTTGATCCCTGAACAATGAATATAAACAGGTACATTCTAAATGTAGTCCTTCTTATGCTGCGCGCTAATGTCAAAGCACATGGTGCAGGGTATGTCTAGGTGGTTAAAAATTCACAATTATTAAAGTGCTGCGCAGCACCCAGATCTAAATCTGAAAGAGTAGCTATGGAAAAGAAATAATCATGTGCCTGCGTAAAGAGAGTTTTTCCCCCATGATCAGTAAATAAAATACTTTTAATCGCCTTTTATTCAACAAAAGTGTTAAAACTTGTTCTGCGGTGTTTGACATTGAAATTATTGTACAACATGCTGTTTAACGTTCATTGATGGTGATCAAATACCACCACAATTTATTCTACATTCAGAACCTATGATCCAAAAGCGTCAACAGATTTTGAATGCTGCTATAAAGAAATACTAGGAACATTCAGTTTATTAGGTTAAAAAATCTAGCAATGGTGCAATGAAATGTTAACTACGGTACTTTGGTAATTTCCTTTCTGGAAGTTCCACTCTGCAATACATATTCCTAGAGGGCAAGGATGGAAAAGTTGAGAGCATGTTCCAGTTGCCGGCATCTTTGCTACAAATAACAAGGTCTTTAATGACGAATCAAGAATGCCCCATTTATTATATTTAATTTTAATTGCGACGATTCATTTATTCCTGCTCTTGTTATTCGATGTCCTATTTATTCAGTAATTTAAATGTCATAATACACCTAATTAGAACCTCTGATGCCTGAAGTGTGAGAACATACCTTCTTCAGATTAAAAAAAAATGTGCAGTTTGTTCCTAGAGCGATTAGAAACTGCATTTTCTTTTATAACACCAACACAAGCTACTGTATACACTGCTGAGGTAATGTTTGCTTACCAGGCTGGCCATGTTAAGTAGGAGAGGATATAGTACATAATATATACAATTTAACTGTAGTTCTATTGGTTTTTTATTTTATTATTATTTTTGGTGTTTATATATATATGTTTGAATTATGTATTTCTCTTGTTACTTCCCTGTGATGATAAGTTGAAGATGCTAATTAATTGCATCATATTTTTCTCATCATGACTGGGAAAGGGAGAAGGATATTTCCTAAATATTTTGGTATATGATTATGTATATATGTAATTTTGTGTATTTTTGTGGGGGTTTTTCTCAACATTTCATATGTGTAAATAGGACCATGAACGATCTGGCTAGACCCATGCGCTGGTTAAGTGTTTATGTATAGTGTGAACCTTTATTGAAACAAAACTGGTCTATAGAATAATCGATATTGAGCTTAGAGTAGTGTTTTGAACATTATGATGAGTTGGGATACTCTTGCTTTATGTTTATATTTTACTTCTGGAGCTTCACGGGTGGCCGAGGTCGTTAAGTCTCGGACTCGTAAGCGGGAGGTCTGGGTTCGAATACCGCCAGGACCGTCCTTCCTGACTGAGGTTTTTTCCAGGTTTTCCTTAGTCCTCATAAATGGCAAATGCCGGGGAGGTACCCTAAACTTAGGCCTGGAACGATTCCTTCCATAAAATCCTTTCCCAATATATCATTTCTTCTCATGTATCATCATTATCCATCGCCTGTGGTGCCTCTGTAGCAAAATCGGGCGTTAAACACTATTCATTCATTCTGGAGCTTCAGAATAAATCAAAATAATAAACATTATATTTATTAAATAATTTTATTATACACTTCGGTTGCTAACTGTTATTGAATCATTTTTCTTTCATAAGTTGTTCAAAATACACTTAGAATGATTAAGTCTCGAAAACAAAAAAGCAAAAGAGAAATTTATGCATTATTCAATATGTCGGCCCTGTTGGTCTGATCTGAGCCATACATGCCTCCTAGATCCAAGGTCATGACTTTAAACCCGGCCAGGATTGATGGATTTTTAGGGAGTAAAAATTCGAAATATACATTTTTTTCGAAGGGAAGTAAAACCGTTGGTTACATGTTGTAGATTTACGGCATGTAAAAGAATCTCAAGCCTGAAAAAAAGAGGCCTCTGAGCAAAATTTAAGTTCTAAACTGAATAAGACCCCAATGCCCAGAGATGTGAAAGAGGGTCCTTAAATAAGTCAAATAATAATATTATTCAAATGATATATATTTACACAGAGAGCTGAAATTATCATTCACAGGAAGGAAGCTATAAACAAATGTGGTAATTACCGAGGAATATTATTTTTATTTATTTATTTATGGACGCTCTTTAACATCTCAAGTCATTAGCGTCCCATTCAATGGCTGATAAATTTTGCTCAGAGGCCTCTTCTTTCAGGCTTGAGGTTCTTTATCGTGCCGTAAATGTACGACACGGGACCCACGGCTTTACTGCGCTTCCGAAGAAAGCCATACTTAGGATTTTTACGCCCGAAAAAAATCCATCGATCCTGGCCGGGTTTGTATCCGCGATCTTGGGTTTAGGAGGCAAGTATGGGTACCCCTACACCACCAGGACCGATGAATATGTATTATGAATTATGGATAACGATATAAAAAGCCAAATTAAAACCCATAGCATAAAATATACTTCAAGAAAAACAATACGGATTTCACATAGGCAAATTATGCATCAATGGAATTTTGATTATTAAACAATTAATGGAACGTCATTAGAAATTCAATTTACCCTTACACCTTTTGTTTTTAGATATAAAAGCACATGACACTATAAACGGAGATAAACTGTGGAAACTACTCGAAAAACACAAAGTACAATTAATTTAATTAATGTCAAATAATTATATGGTAATATAGAAATAAAAAGTATTTAAATCCGAATAAAAGACAATGTAATTCAAATAAAGCAGTAAATAAAGGTCTTCGATATTTTCTCCAATTTTGACTGTCGAATTTAGTGTACATAACGTACGATATGCAGATCTCATATAATAAGATCAAAGTAATGGTAATGGAAGAAAATAAGAATGGCGAAAATAGTCCGACGATCAAAGTAGAGAAAGGCACACGGTTTTAGATATTTGGGGAATAATATTAACGAGTATAAAATGATATGGATATTAAAGAAAACATACACAATTATAACAAAACATATGGAATCATAAGGTAAATCTTCGGTCAAAATATGTAAAAATTAGATTTCATAATGATTTATTAAAACATGTTATATTATATTATAAACACTTACAAATAGCTCAAATGAGACTCTTCAGATCAGAGAGAGAAATTGAAAACAAACAAAAAGCATTGTAGAAGCAAATTAAGGATTGTCAATAACAACGAAAGAAATATAAAGAAAATGCCCTTAGACCACCAAAGCAGACTTATTGTTATGAACCTATGAGGAAACAAGACCTGAATCGATCGAGAACAAGATGGAAAGATGCAATAACCCTCTACGGGATAACAAAAACCCAACCTTGGCAGGAAGTATTCAACATAAATCCGTAACACTTTAACCCATTTTATCCAACGACCAATTAGAGCTCTTATAATGTCCAAACACCTGGTAAAAGGGGTGACCTCCCAGTCTATTTTGGAGGTAAAAGCAACATGGGTAATGTTATTATGTAGTGTGCTTGAAAAAGTATAGTGGAGCAAGATATTTTCAACGTTATGATCGCATTTGCAGTAATGGAGGTCGAGAAGCTTCCGTACTTTATCTTTCATGGATTCTCTTCCCTTATAAGTGTTTTGCGTCGTCTAACAGTTAATTATACACACAATGGTTCATAAATATAGCCATATTTCACCACACAGTTTTTGTACTCTCTGTTTCCTTGATTACTGCAAAACAAATTAAAATATTAGTTCATTTATCGAATATATTCATGTACTGCAACTTGATCAAGCAAAAATATGAACCGGATATAGATCGGAAAGTTACGTGATCGAATTTCTGCTTTGGAATTAGAAAAATATTTTATTATTCACTGATGACACTTTATATTTACTATCGAAGCCTTTAGAAACGAGTAGGGACCTAAAAGCCGAATACACCTTATTTATATATGATATCATAGACTGCCGAAATTTAGGAGCATTTCATAAGAAATTGTTTAATATTATTAGAAATAATCAATTACGCTACATCATATTCATTTTGTTACAATGCATACATTTATTTGTTTTACCCTGTTGTAGAATTATTCGTTTTATTATTTTTATCACAATCATAAATTTTCCTATCTCTTTCACAGCATTATCAGGGTTTAATTTTATGTTTTGCTTGTATCTTTATTTCCACTTTCAGGATTTATCAAGTTGATATATGTATAGCTTGCCATTGCTTGTGCTTGTTGTATTATTGTTTATTTTCTTAATTTTTTCCTCGTAAGCTAATATTTTTCATTATCAATATTTATATATTATCATACATTTATTTATATAATAATGTTTTACATTTGTTTATATGTGTACGAGTATTGTCAACTTTACTGTCAATGTTGTGACTGTAATACTGTCGCTATCACTTCATAATTTCATTACAGTAATAACTGTAATTATTATTAGATTGGTAGAGCGGAAGAGAAGGCCTAATGGCCTTGGTCTACCAGAAAAATAAAATAAATATATGAACTCGCAAACCAAAACTTCATGATCTATTTGGTACCAGGGCTTTGTGTAGTGAAAAACTCGCTCAAGAAATTTACTTTAGATAGTTTAAACCTATGCCTTCCTACGCTTAATCAAATGTACTTGCCAGAATATCTTGAAAGTTTACTGGACTGTTACAAGATCGTCCACACGATAAACAGCAACTTGAACTACCTTGTCACAAATGAGTTCAATGGCTAAAGTAGCTTGGTATTCATCTCTTCAAGGACATGATGCATCCCTATTAAATTCCCAACCAGTCAACCTGTTCCTGCGGGAATTCGAACCGGGCCCGTGTTGTCTTTACAGTAGAAAGCCTGTACATGCATCAGTGAGTCCAGTTTATTGATCCCCAGCTTGACGTACTTAGTTTTATTTTCTCGCTTTTATCTTTATTTATGGACAGTGAACAATACATTAAAAGCAACAGTTAACGAAACGATTTTCAAACATCTAAGCTACATAATCCCGTGTCATTCATAAGAAAGACGCTGTTTTCATAACATCACCCCTACATAGCGCATTGCTAAAGTTGTTCTTCAAATTGGGACACTGGAGTTGAAATATCTCTGAAGGGTGAAACTGTGGGACTCTTCCACTAAAATAGCACATAGCATTTCTGCAAATTCCGTTTAAGGCACGACCTACCTAACCTAACCTAAAGGTGCTAAAATATTTTGGTGCTTCATTGGTTTTCTATAAATGTAAGTAGGTAAACAAACAAACTGCGAACCTGCAAAAACATTTAAGAGCTCCAGAATGTTTGAATAATATATTAAAATATCCAGTATAGACGGTGTGGATTATGGTTTCGTTAAAATACTTATGTGGAACAAATAAAGGTACAACATTCCTAGCACTAAGTTTTAGAGCGATAAAAGACATTAAAAGACTTCTTTAAGTTACTAATTCGATAGCAATTAAAACAAAAGTAAAGAAATGCTCAAAAGAAATTAACTTAAAATGGGAATGCTGATGCATGTAAAACGTTCCTGTCGCATTTCTGCTAAACCACACACCAAAAAGCTTCAAATTACTCGTAACACATCTAAGCATTTTATTTGTAGCGACTATACTTCCGCCCTTAATGACACCGGAAGAAGTGTCGGAAGAGCTTTTTTGAGCCTAGCGTTACCTGAATGATAGGATAGGTTCGAGCGGCAAGCAACCTTCCCCCCTCCCTCCGCCTCCACGCATATCCAGGATTCCAACGTTTCCAGGACTAGCCCTGGCGGTTTAGCACAGAAAAACAACTGCAGTACAGAAAATTTCATAACAAACAAATAAAGCTTAAACTAAGACACTGACCTGTTAATGTTTTAATAAATCGATGAGCCTCGTAGACGAATTCTTCTTTCTTAATGTTAAAAATCCTTCGTGTGATGGAATTTCTTCCTTTTTCGTTTTTTTTTTTTTTTTTTTTTTTTTTAATTAATCACTCACTATGACGCTTTGTTGATGCACTTCCTTATGATGTGATTTTTTCCCACCGCTAGATCTTTAAAACCTACGTCCCCTCCCCCGATTACCTGTGGGAAAAAAATGAAAGAGGACCACTCCTCCTTTTGAATCGGTTATAGTTGTTTAGAACGAACGCTATCGCAAATTGTCACAGAAATCTCACTCGGTTCTACCTTCCAGTCCTGCGTGCCAAAGAGGGGAATTACAAGGATGCGTACGGTTCAGTCAGCGAGTCAGTTTTCTGTTAGATTTTAGCTAAAAACAAGAAATAACAACACAAGCCCACTGCGTGCAAAGCAACACCAACAAGCCTCCACCATTCCTCTGTGCACATCTCCACCAGTCAGCTCGGTTCGGCCAGGTTCCCCCTCCACCACTCCCCTTAATCTACCTTGCGCCGCCGAGCCGTAGAGCCCGGCAGTGTAGTGTGCGGGGGGAACCGGATCTTCCAATGGCGCACTCTCTCGGCCGCGCGAGGTTTCGAAGTTCCCAATGAAACGCAACCGGCGTACGGTTTAAATGTCTCTATGCTCTTCAAATCTGACTTCCTTTTTTTCTTTCGTTCCATTCTCCGGGTGGTTTTCATTCGTACTCGCGCGAAAGGGAGGAACGCTCAACGAAGTGAATGAATAAATAATTTTATTTAAATAATTCAAACGTCAGAACAGTTTCTTACTAGGTCCAGAACTTCAACATTAGGACTAAAATGAAGCCTGAACGCTATAGCGAGAATTCTTCTTGGAGCTCAGCAGAGAAAAGTTGAACGGCGTTTCCTTCAACGGTTATTTTCTTTTCTTCCGCATTAGCAATGCGGCTTTTTGTGCGAACAGCCTTAACGTATTTTTCCTCTCAAGTCTCTTTCTTAGCCCGGATGGAATACAAATGTACTCTAAATCCATTTCTCGCCAGTAAACTGCACAAGTAAATGCAGAAACGAAAATATAAGTATCATAAAATAAATCGTACAAAAAATCTTTTTGAACGCAAACTGCATATTCCCTTTCCATCTTCCTCTCTGGACTCCATCACGCACCTGTTCTCCCAAGGATTATCATGTTCTTACTAGCGATGTGATGGCTAGTGTTCTAAATTGTGTCTGTCTTCCCAGCTTTATAAAGGTGTAAGGAATAAAACTGGCACTAAGTGGTGTTGTGGAATATGGTGGCTAAAGTTGTGTTCTGTTTGCAACTTTTGTGTGAAACTTTGGCTTCTATATAGGCAATTTCGTGTGAAATTTAATAGAAAATTAGAGAAAATTGTATTCACATTTTATATAGTGTGCACTCACTGGCTATTCAGTAAATAATAATCACAAGTAATATCATAAAAGGGTCTGGAAAGCTCAGACCCTCGAGTAATATTTGTTAGTACTATTTTACGAATAAAATAAAATTTTAAATATAGTTCCCGTAAACTTGGCTAACAAAAGTGTAATAATTGTACACTGTATTATGAATACTTAACTTTTCAAACCAACCTGCAACAGATGAATGTCGATTGTCAGTAATGCCAACAGAGAAGAGGAGAATTCAGAAACCGTGAGGCAGAAATTGACGAAAGTCGACTATTACATTCACTAGCGTTCGATTTACTGAGAAAAACAAAATAGAGATGACATTTTACCATTCTGATCAACGTGCTTATTAAATTTTATGGTTGCTTAGGGAGGTATTGTTATAATTTACAAAATGGTTTTAGACGTTTTGACTGAATACACAAAAACAATTGCTTGAGTGAATTGCTCAGGAATGACAAAGTCGGGTATAGAGTTGGCTACACTGATCACAAGACAAATGCACTTAATCAATGGATTTGATGAAACTTAAGGATAATTTCTCTGCGATATCGATCAATATTTTGTTTCATTTTTGGTCGATTTTATGAAATACTCATTATAATAATTTTTTTAACAAACAATGAGTGAACACTCATCATCATAAGTTTGATATTTCTCAAAGTAGTCCCCATTGAATGTAAGGCACTTGTCCCAGAGTTTCTGCCAGTCTTCAAAGACATGCTGGAAATCATTTTTTAAGCACCAGAACACCTCCTCAGCCTTCACCATTGCTCCTGGTGGTACAAATACCTCCCACAAAAGTGTTTCTTCAATTTGGGGAAAAGAAGATCCTCTTTCATAATAACACCATCGGTGTTCATATATTTCCTCAAAGTACCTGGTCCATTTTACTTTGAAATTGATTGTTCTCCCCTCTTTAAACTTTTTTGAGGCGTGTTATAGGATAAGAAAAAACTCCCCATATGCATCCTGCTGAAGATTTGTTGAGATGAAAGCAGAATTTCATACCAGCATATTGTTAGTTGTAGTTAGTTTATTTTGCTGTAGGAGGAACTGAACATGTCACAACTTGCACGTTTCTCACAGGTGGGACGTTAATGTATATATTAGTGTTTATTATTTTTTAAACATTCCTCATATGTAGGTATTTTTGTATGTTTCTTTATATATATATATACATATATATATCAGAATTAAAAATCATCTGTGGTTGATCAAAATCGTTGTTTAAATATTTTTTTCGATCCTATTTCCATAAAGTAACCATAGTAAAAATCACATCATTAAATTTGTTTGCACTGCTAAAATGCTGTCATCAAATTATTTTTTTTTTTCTTTTTATGTTTAATGTATTGTCGCTTTGACTGCAGTGATCTTCTCGTGACGTCTGTAGATTGACGTGAAAGTTTGTAGTCATGAAATAAGCTCGTGATGGTGTAAATGAACCAAGGTTCTCAGTATAGTAGTTGCAAGCGTTACCACTAGACCTTGAAAGCGGTCAAACCGAATATGTTACAATAATATTAAGGAAACAATATATTTATTACTGAAAATACAATTATTCATCTTCATTGCAGAATACAAGTTACAGAATAAATAAGTAAACTATTTTAAAAACTACTTATGAATGTTAAAATAAGGAATGAATAAGTTAATATTAGTTACCAAATGAATTAGTAGAACTTAATGATGCTATAATCATCATCAGCATCATCATCATCATCATCATCATCATTATTATTATTATTATTATTATTATTATTATTATTATTATTTCTATTAATAATAACACTTTCTGAAATATAAGTAACATTAAAAGTTCTTAAAAGCGTTAATATTTTTGCTGTTCATCCAATTAATGAATCTGGCGCATTCCTTCTGATGAGTGTCATAAGATTTTCTCGGTATTACTGATAAATTAGCTTTTTCAGCTTGGGTAAAAGATTCTTACGTCAAATCCATCTTCGCTAACAACAATAATAACATAAATAAACGAACCGAATTATCTCCATTCATACAATAACGTCATAAATATAATAAAAGGCATTGACTTCAGAGTAATTCATTCGAACATCGATATTAATATTAATTTTACTGCACTAATATTCTTATATAATTCTTTTATACAAAATAAATGTGTAGGAAAGTCGTTTACAATATAATATAATTACTGCATTCGTAAAAGTTTCGCAACTCGCTTTATTCGTTTCTTAAACATTTACTCATGCAATAAAGTATATTATAATATAAGATTATCTATTACAACATATATAAACGAATGCTTTTGTGAAATATGACATCCTTTGGTCCAATATTTTGAATTCAAAATTTTGTCAAATTTATTGTATTTTATTAAGCAGAGCACCTATCCTTGGCATAGTTCGTATGATATAGGCGTCAAATGAAACGGATCGTTGTTCATTTCGTTGATTACTTTTGTTCTTTCTTTCTTTCACATTATATTTTATTATTAAAAAATAAACAAGTAGAGCCTACTTTGCAGGACCTGAACCTATGGCTTTCCAGATCACAATCTGTCACGTTATTCATTGTTCTACACAAATAGAATCTCCTTCTAGATTAAGCTGCATAACACGATAAACGAGTTCAGTGCCGAACTGTATATAATTAATCTGATTTTAGAGATTTTTGTAGCACTAAATCTTTAAAAAGCTTATGACGCTACAAATGGGCTTATCTCGCTAGAAAAGTTTTGAAGACATTCTAAGGCAAATATTTACTCCAATTCTCTTTAACCATGGCTTATGCACATCTAATTTCCAAGTCTTTATCATTATTAACTTCATGGACACCCGGTATAGTAGCCTTTAAACGAAAGAGGCACTGAAACAACTTAAAAGTTACCATTGTTTATTACAATTCTAAACCTCCAAACTTCTTTATCAGTTCTGCAATGCACAACGATATACCAGTAAAGCGAGTATAATATAAAAATACTTTTTAATTATAAGCAGTGGTAATAATTCTGCTATTTTTAGCGCAGATGAAAACAGTTCAGCTGTAAATGTCTGTTCTATAATGTAATGTCACAATAGGAGAATGGAAATATTATTTCCCCATACTAGCACAGAGAAGCATTGAAGCTATGATTGTAGTTACTCATGTTTGTCATTATTTAAGTTTTAATTTTATCATTACTAAGGTTTAATGTAGCCTCCCTTTCTTTCTTTTTTTTTCTTTAGCAATGTTGTATGTTAGATATTAGCTCTATAACTTATAAATACGGTGCGGCCCAATAACAGCTGAAATTCGAGTATTACCTGCACTAAGATGCCTAGCTGAGGCTTTTATTCCGAATTTTCGTTAAACGAAATAAGGAGTCAAGTAACTTTAAAGATGGAGGAAAATGGCAGATATAATGAAAATAATATTCAGTGTGCCTAAAATCGAAGTATTTAATAAGCAATAAAATTAACATGTGACTTTCATTGAAGAGTTTAGGATGTCATATATCATGTGTAGACGAGTGAAATAAATACCCCGCTTCTTGCAAACTATACATCATAAAATGTTTTAAAAAATATTCCATTTTATCGATAAATAATTTGTTTCCTATGTATCTGACTGGTAAATTTCCTGCAGGAATAACGGTTGTACATTTTATGGACAGATTATAAAAAAAAAGTTTTTAATTAAAAAAAAAAGTTTTTAATTAAAAAAAAAGTTTGCGTTGCTTATTTCCATGAAAACAAAACCAAACATTCGTGACACTGGAATGTAATCAGAAATCAGTTTTTATGTTTTAAATGACCACCGTTGTATGCAAATATTTAACGAAGTATTGTCCGTTCTGTTACTGCTCAAACATTTTTATAGGATGTGCTTTCATGAACTATCACGTTCGGTCCAGTCTTTAAAAGAAAGTCTGTCAATCCTCTGGCTTTAATGGTTGGGCCACACGCTTTCAGTACATGCATTGCACATGATAAAATTCTGTTTACTTATTTTTCCCCTTGTACGCTATGCTTAATAAGGAACATGATCGTGCAATCTTAAGTAACAATGCTCCAGATTTTAAGGGATGACTTTGATTTTCATAAACCTTCGCGTGTGCTCTCTTTCACTTATGAATGTATCGTGTCATACAATTATTTGATTATCGACACCGCGAAGTAAGTTGCATCAGCCGTTAAGCTATCGCTCAAGGCCAGTAGAGCTACACACTTCCGGGCAGTCCGGTTTACCGAACTGTTACGTTGGCCTTGAGTCTCTCGCCACTCAGTCAGTGTCATTTGAACAGTGAAAGAAGTAACAAGTATAACTCATTCTAGAGTAAAGTATGCTAAGAATGTTGAACGACAAATAGTAGATAAAAGTATTCTCTGCAGTAATGGGTGTTTGTGATTAGTTTTCCGAGACTCCTCGCTGTCTAGAAATGATTTAAAAACAATTCCCAGTTCTAAATTGAAATGTGATTCATAAATTAAAATTATTTACACACTTTAGATAACATCCGTTAAGAGATTAATTAAAAATTTCAAAGAGCGTAAGAAGGGCAATTTCACTAGATGCCAGAAATGTGTGGTGAATGAAGGCAGGCTGTTAGAGGGTCTCCTTAATGAAATGGGTGGGTACACAAGTCATAAGTGCTCTGAAATGTCGCTCTAAGTATATCTACCCCTACTGCTGTGTTGCCCCTATTCGGAATGTGAGCGATGGCTTATCAACCGATGAAGTTCTCGCTGTCATAAGATCGTTGAATAATCCAATATAATATATAAAAATCAACAACATTATTTACGTAATAAAAGTTTGTAAAGAGGAATATCATAGCATGGGTTGTTAAGTATACGAAATGGTGACAAAATGCCTTAAGGGATTACCCCCAATAGTGTGAAACTATTGCATCCGTATTTGATATTTACTGTTACCAATAGCAAGAAAACCTTTTTTAAAAAAATAATAAATTACATTTCATTAAAAAGATTTTAATATTGACAATGGCATTCAGAGTACAATCTTTTCTCACACAACGTCGCTGACATACCAGTAAAATCCGCGCAGTTGTAGTAATTCTGAAGGAGTTTCATTCAGTGCTGTTAATAAACTTATAATTGCTGCAGTATCTTTTAGAGCTGCTATACAGAAGCGGCTTGCAGCAGCATAGAGCTGGGGTGTACATTTTACTGCTGCAGAATATAGATTGTAAGGATTTAAAATCCTAATAAGTTGAAATAACGCCCATACATGTCTAGCTATACATACACAATAGAGATAGAGAGATAATGTTTAGTAAAAAGTTTAGTGACGCAACTATTTAAAAATAACTCTCCTGGTTTTCATGCAACAAACTAATCGATGACCCTTTGATTAACGTCTGGGATCTTTACCAATATTTTCCTTTACATTCATTTAACAAAAAACGAAATAAAGCAACCACTTCAATAATCACACGAAACTTCACTAGCCTGCCATTCAAAAACAGTTGAACCCACAATATAAGCAGATTCTCTTATACTGTGACCAAACAACTGAATTTTGCAGCTTGGAGAGTATATATATATATTTGAGAGAGCATTATTACTTCAAATGTTGATATTCAAATAACTGCAACTTTTCCCATATTTAATATACGACTGTCTTGCCATTAATATACTGATTCACTATAAATATTTAATAGTTTTTAAAAATATTTCATTCAACTCTGTAAATCAACAACAATCAGTTTATAAAACAGGCGGCTCTCCTGACAATGTACGTGACGAGTGGTGACGTTTCTAGTGGTGCATACACATAATAGCTCTTATGAACGAGAGGCTTCTATCGCTTTCTCTTATTTCCGTCTGTCAAAACACCCCATAAACTCACTGAGATATTGGTTTGTAGCGCATCTGCAAACCAAGTCCCCTACAGATAACAATAGCAAATACAAACATCAGACACATGATAGAAACTCGCTACAGACATTATCGTTTTTTTTTCTTTTATGCCTAAAAACGCATTAATTGCTTCTTCTTGTCTTCTCATTTGGCACCATAGCCCAGGGTGAGTCTTGGCCTGCCCCGATGACCTCTACTTCCTCTATCTCCGTCTTACGATTTCGTTGATACCAGGCAAAGTTGAAGGAGGAGCATGTGCTCAGCAGGTCGGCACTCGCCGGTTGCCATTCACGCGGCTTTCGTGATCGAAGAACACCACCTCTCTATCAGGCAGCTTCCCAATTGTCCTCACGAGGCTGGGTGGACCTCGTTCCAGACCTCCCTAACCTAGTAAGTGGGTACGGGGAATCGAATTCTCCGCTTCCGGCCAATCAACAGCGCTAACCATAAACCAAAGAGGTATAGAATGTTATAAGTTGAAAGTATCGGAGATGGCGCAAACCAGCAACCTCCTCTTAATATGCAACTTTTAAGATAAACCTATAACACCCAGTGTAAGGCTACAAAATCAAACAGCAACTTTATCTTTAGCAAGTCCCCAAGAGATGACTAGCATACTTCTGTCGTGCAAGCTGCCGTTGTAGGAATAGAACACAATAGCATGACTAATGACAAATATTGCAAACTGCTCCTTAGTACTTGTTACACCCTAACTCCATGTTATATTATTTACTTATCTTTGACAAGTACAGTACAATTAGAATAAACATATTTTGTTTGCAATGAATAAATGACAAAATATAGGTCGAGACTTTACACAGTGATAACTACAAAGAGGGAATTTAATAAGTATATTTAAATACATAATCAGGGATATACGAGTACTTTCTCCACATAACAAATCCTCGCTGTATACTAGTCTAAGCTAAATTAGTCTAAACTGTAACAATATGCAGGAATCAGAAGGATAAAATAAAGAGGAGAATGTCTTGTGTATCACCAACTCTAAGTTAAAACCCATATTTTTCTTCTTTTTTCCCCCTCAGAATCTCTAGCATGTGTAAACACAACTCCATATATAAATTTATGGTAGGCAAGTAGGAAATATAAAAGTTTATTAATAGTAGTAAGTTTACATGAACTGAAAACATGGAAAGGAAAACTGTTTACTTTGATGTTAATGTGTTTACTTGTTTTTTGTGTATAAGATTTAAAGGAATAAGCAACTTTCAAGGATA
Source organism: Metallyticus violacea (assembly GCA_030762175.1). Classification (NCBI taxonomy): domain Eukaryota; kingdom Metazoa; phylum Arthropoda; class Insecta; order Mantodea; family Metallyticidae; genus Metallyticus; species Metallyticus violacea. Next base: position 46,959,177 of record CM060836.1, read on the forward strand.
GGAATTTAGCTGAATGAATTTAATTGGAAAAGGATGAAGGTTCATTATTGCATGAAATGTAACTTAATATTGCATTGAATTTACGGATTATTTATAATAGTGTATTCTTTCGTTGGATCGGAGCCTGGTCCCCTGGATATTCCAGTAGGTAGCTGTTGATGAACCGGGGACTGGGGGGCTGAGCCATCAAATAAGAATAAATTTTGATTGAAGTTAGTGCCTCCTGGAGTTTCCAAAGCACTAGTCGTGATAGTTATAATTAATTTTTCTTTATTTGTGTTTATTTTGTTATAAATTTTTGTATATTGATGTATGAGAAATAAAATTAATTCATTCATCCTTTGAATAATATAATATTTTTATTGGAAATCAGTATACCAAACATACCCTCTAGTATGCTACAAGGCTATAACGTTAAATGAGCACTAGTACTATTGTGGTCATCTATAGACAAAACCTACACCTCAATCACAAATATAATAGTGGAGACTCAGGCAGGATGAGGCAAGTAATATATATATATCATAATCTCAGAAGAACCAGAAGAGGCTAATTATTTTACAACTACAATCTCTTGATGCTGATGTTAAGAGAGAAAATGTTTTGCAAGTGGTTACTGACAGAGATTACGTGAAAAAAGCTTCCAAAATATTGTGATCTTAGAAATTGTGACATCGATATTTTTATAGATAACGTAAATAAGAATATTTCTGAAGGTACCTACCAGAATCAAGGGCTTTTAAGAATTCTTTTTGCCTCCATGCCAACTATAATTCTTTGTAAAACATAGTGGGGCACTGCATTATATTATACTAAACATTATGAGGTTGTTATTCTCATAATCAACATAGTTTCTTTGAAATATATTAATATGGATTTAATTTCAGCACAATTTCGAAAGTGCACATGCTACTGTTATTAGAATTTTTAGATGAATCGTGATCTCTGAAAAAAGTACACACTTGTTACCAAAAATGTTACTAGTATGTAAGAGGCCTAAGCACATATATCAATAAGACGTCTCAAAACGATCCCGTTTTCAAGTGCTGGTCTACATCACATATGTGACATCCTTTACAGAAATTTATATTAACTAGCAAAGCTCTCCTTTTGTAATTATTCTAATATTTTGTACAGTATTTATCCAATCATTTAAAAACTAATACTGTTTTCAAAAGTACTTTTGAAATTTAAAGATACTTAACTACAATTAAGTTATTGTTATTTGGTTTATTTACGAACGCTCTTTAATACAACAAAATGTGAAAAAACAGAAGATTATTTTGTAGCAACAATGCTAGATGCTAGGCAAGACAAATATTGTTCAAGATTCATTAACAGCTCTTAGCTATGTAGATAGACAGAAATCTTTCAGTAAAGGTTTTTTTTTTAATATAAATTTGTCTAACGTTTCTCCAGATCGAACAACACATTCTGGCACACATCACAGCAGTGGTTCTAGATTTAAACTCTTTAAAAATCATATGGCTCAAACCTTAAAGGAACGGTGAAAAGTTTCAGGACTTCAGAAAAATAAAAAGAAAACTATACAGCTACTAGTTGCATGCATATATTAAATTTAGTGGTCTCAATTCAAAAATAATACGAGGATGGATCGGAAAGTAACACACAATAATTTTTTTTACAAAAAGTTTAATAGGTACCATTACAAACAAATGGACAAATGAACTGACATCTTTTGTCTATTTTTCTTCATTGTCGCCAACTTTCTCAACACATTTTCCCATCGTGATATCAGTTCATAGAAGTTCGTTCGGTTGAAGTATAGCCATCTGCGGACTGCTGTTTCCACTTCTCGTCTGCCGCAAAGCGTTGACCGGCCAGGAATTTCTGCAAGGGACCAAACAAATGAAAATCTGACGGTGCCAGGTCTGGACTGTATGGTGGATACTGGAGCACCTCCAAACCAAATTTGTTGATTTTCTCACGAACAGCAGCAGCAATATGGGAGCGAGCTTCAACTTCATGAAGAAGTTTGACATCGTCAGCATTAATGTTATGGTGTATGTCACGAAGGACACGACACAACTTAACCAAAGTTTTAATGTAGGCTGCAGCATTCACATTGGTCCATTGTTCAGCAAATTCCGCAAATAAAACACCATTCACATCTCAGAATACTGTCACAAGCACGTTTCCAATCCAAAGAGGCCTGCTTTGTTTCGGGCGTTTAGTGGCCAGAAAGTTATGCCCTTATCTACTATAATAATAACAACAATAATAATAATAATAATAATAACAAAAAATATGTGATTAAAATCTAAATAAGAGAAATTCTCACATTAGCCTTCGTGAGATTGTAGAGATTAACACTTAAATACTCTGCAGCCAAAAAGTAGTTTTCTACGCTGTGATTACAGTTCCAGAAAGCTCAGATAAAGTTTCACAAATAACCAGATGATCTAAATGCTGTTATCGAGAGCGAAGCGAATCGATTTCTTTCGATTCAGTTGTACACAAAGCTCAATTAAAACTCTAAATGAGATTAGTGATCGTCTGCCGAGGATTTCAGTAACTGTGTCTTAAGACGCAAGGGATCGCACATATTAATTGTCCCTGAAAGCGTTTTTATTCTGCTGCCAAGAGCATCAGATAACAATGCTGTAGTATTGAATTAAATGACTCCGGTAGCATGGGGGAAGATGGTCTAAAAACTTCCCCAAAATCTAGCCAGCGCCGCAAAACCACTGCGGAAGAAGATGCTGCAATCATAAATGTCAGCATAGGCGTCCCCTTAACACCTGCTACAAAACTTCGCCGCAATTTGCAGCAAACCTGCATCAGGCTCCTATTCATAATGGGAAGCCAGCAAAAAAGGAAGCAAGACGGATCACCACAGCAACTGTTACGTAGGTTTGCTCTTGCTAAACTTTGCAGTTCCTGGAAACTTGTGACCTTCCCTGGTTAAATAGTTACATTTTATTTTTTCTTTCTGTATCATCCAATGAGGACAGAACAAGCTACTTATATCGACTTGATAACAAATATTGAAAACAAAATAATGATGTATGAGGAACAACCCCCGAAAGGTGACTAAATCAAAGATTTATAAGGCCCTAACTCATGGTTGCGAGAACTGGACGTTAAACAGAAGTAACGAAAGAAAAACAGATTGACGGAGATGAGATTTTTTTAGATCCGTGACTGAATTTATTCATTTAGATTAACAAAGGAGTGACAAAATCAATTAAATATTAAATACACATCATTTAAATGATTTGATAGAAGAAAGGAAAATAAATTGGTACAATCAGTTCCAAAGAATGAATGTAAACGAACTTCCTAAGCTACTTTTTGTATACAAATCAGAGAACTCAGAGCAGACCGAGGACAAAATGGGAAGATATGATCTGGATAGTTGATGATGATAAATTTGAACATCATGTCCCAACTTAACAAAATGGATTAAACTTCTATTTTTAGTTTTAGATCTTTTTCCTATTTATTTGTCGCACTAGCCAGCATATTTACTCCCTCCCTAGTTCCAAAATTTTGTAATATTATTTCCACGAAACAGAAATAAGATTGAAAAGAGAATAGAGATGAAAACTGGCATCCGATATTCAATTGTTTTTGTAAATAAAGCCATTGCTAAAAATGAAAACATGAAATGTTATTTTGTTTGTTTTATTGCTGCCGGTGCATTTTTTGTGTTCGTTGTCATTACCAATATTGCTTAAATAAGTTAGCAATACATATTGACTATGCACAAACAGGAAACACTCACCGATACCCAGATGGGACCCAAACAACCCCTCGACGGCAGTCATGCGCGTTACCATGGTGCTAAGCGATGCTCATTTTCAATGGAAATTCAGAGCCGTGTGTAAGTGAAAAACATGTTTACAACAGCGTTGCCCATGGAGCCCGTTTGGATATGGTAGCATACAATATACATGCAGCAATGGGAATGCTATCGATAGCTGCGTAATGGCCTACAAGTACGAATGTTATTATTAGATAGCGGTTCTTCAGGCAAAGACCTGTTTTGTTCCTTCTGATGAGGAAAATAAGAATAAATATGTTTTGTTGTGTTAAAAGATTAAAATATATAAATACCTATTTAGACCTTAGTGCCTATTCCTTAGTTTCTATATTTATGTAGAAAAAATCGACACATACACACACACACATACATACATATATATTTCATAATTTTTATGTTGACTGAAAATAAGAACTCAGACAAATATACATACATACATACTACATACATACATACATACATACATACATACATACATACATACATACATACATACATACATACATACATACATACATACATACATACATACATACATACATACATACATACATATAACAACACACCGATATACCTGCATCACATGTTTTCTATTGTAATTTTATATAAATATAATTACAAACATAAATAGAATCCTTACTACTGAGCCCCCCTTCCCTTAATTCACCCCTTTCCCAAACTCCCCTATATCCTCTATAGCCATTAACCTTCTTTGTCGGGTCTTCACTAGAAATATTCTCGATTTTTGTGTGTATCTCTCGTGCACCAATACTTCCAGGCAGATGCCCAGACTTCTGTTGCAATTCAGAAATTGTGATGGTAAATGCTCATTTCTTAAAAAGTTTTGTTTTGCTACATTCTGCCAGAATATGTCTCCAGGTATCGCTTTCTCCGCACAGTGAGCAAATTCTTTCCCAGATAGCATTAACTGTTTTGTTTCCTTTTCATATCCCTAATCTGAGCCATGCGAGACTTCTTTCTTGTCTAAAACATACATCAAGATAATCCCCCTTCCCCACTCCTGATCTATTTGAGCCTGCAGATTAAGCGATATCTTTTCGGCGTATTGACAATCAGTATTTTGTCTATCTAAATCATGCAAATGTTTGTTAACTATTTTCTAACAATTGCGTGCAGTGTCTTCTTCTCTTAATCAAATATACCCTAGTTCAATTTTGTCTAAACCTTTTGCTTATTTTTTATGCCCATCCCGTATTCCACCGTTACCTTATTTGCTCCCCCAGACAAAGTGCTCGAAAAAGTGCTTGATCCCGCCGTATTATTCTTAACCAGTACTTAATTGTTCTTATTTTTAAATTCACACTTTCATTACAGATGCCAAACGCTTTAAGAACCCCACAATTTGCTGTACCCCTACCCACTTGTAGCAACCATTTCAGAAACTGTGTTTGTACCTGATTCAGTTCCTAGGTGTTTTCCCACCCCCAAATTTGGGCCCTGTACATCATAGTTGACCTCAACATCTGCCCTGTACACTGTTTCCATTGGTCTAAATGGGATTTTCGGAATTTTTACCAACATCTTCAATGCTTCTATATTTTTAATTATGCACATATACTTCACATCTGCACATATTAATGATATGCGTAAGCTACAATGCAATATCCATGCCATTTTTCTGCTCTTCTGAAACGTAGGCAATTGTAAGAGTGAAAAAAATGTGTTACTACTTCACCAGCTGAGCAAATTACTTGTTCTCTGTGTTCCACGCAGGCACGGTTTGGGATGACTGAAAGCATCCGTTTCGCGTTATTGTATTATGGAAAATGTGTATTAGAGCATCCGAAAAGAAATGACTTCATTATTATTATTTCACGCTAAATTTATTTAGGTTACTTTTGGCATACCAAACTTCAAATATAGTCCCCTGTCATGCCAAGAGTACATTGTCAAATATTTTGAAGACGGTGCATTCCATCTGCAGAGTTATTTCTGGATCTCTCCGACACTGATGGATTATTTAAAGATCTTTGTGTGTCAACTCTTATTTAAAAGTCAATGTCTCGCAGTTGTTCTTTTATCTTCGAAAACAAGTCATAATCACAAGGGCTCGGGAAGAAAGACTTTATCTTCATGTTTATATTGCTCCAGTCAAATGCAATCTTGCTATTTGCATTCGCAGCACAAAATTTTCCACAATTGCAAGTTCTCTGCCAAATTTTATGGACAGTGGATGCAGCAATGCCAAGTTCCATGGAAATTTCCACAAACGTCCAACCGCGTTCTTCAGTAAACCCCTTGCAGCCTCAATAAGGAAATTGTCCTTTGCAACGACGGGGCCTACCGCGCGTGATCTGTGTTTACCGTTTTCCTTTCCTTGACGAAATGCTTCCACCCATCTTGCACCCCCATAAAATATAAATATAATATATTATGTTGCAAATCTAATCATTATATTTTGTTCATTGTAATTAATAATATAAATAATGTGTATATACGTGAATCATAAGATTTAACTTCAATATGTGAATTGTATGTCGATAAGACAGAAAGTTCTCTGGTGTAAGCGAGTCAGGAGTTCCAAGCAGGCCATAAACCGCCATTAAAGGAAGAACAAATCCAAAAGGACCAGTCTATGCCACTTCTTAAAATACCTACATTGGCGAGGGTTAATAAAGTCAAGGCCTTTTAAATACATTAAAGGGAAAGAACATTTGAGATTCAGTTGATCAGTTTTGAGTTTATCAGTCGGATTGATCAATTCATCAGTTAAACAGAGAGACGCAGTTCACCAACTCAGTTTGGCAGACAGATTAGTGCAATTCATAGTGGCAGTTTAGATACTCAGGTAATTAGATTCAGTTCATCTCCTTAAAAGTCCGGCCAGCCAACTTTATATTCCACGGAGCAAGTTCTCTAGAACACCAGAGGACGCGAAAGATCTTGTCAATAACAAATTGCCGTACATATTCAGTTCTACTCATCGCGTGATTGCTAACACAGTTGATATTCTCCCCCAGTCCTGTTGAGCACGAGTCGCAAAAGTGTTGCCATGAACCATGGGGAATAATACCAAAGGAAGCAATAGTCCATCGAGTTACGTCGCTACAAAATATGGCAAGCAGTACTAAATCGTTTCATTATTGGCTACCATACACCAAATCGTTTCAAATTTGGTGCCCAACTTGGGGCGCTCAGCCGCAGCCTACAAAACTCCTTCAAAATTGGCACCCAACGTGGGAGCTACTCGACGTCGACAATAAACCCCTTCACTACTGAACATTTTCAGGGCGGCATTACTCACTACAAATCAGAAGCAGTCACTGTTTTCACAAAAATATGGTTATTTCGAGGCTTTCAATGTTGCATGTTTATAAAACAATTGTTATTCTAAAGCATAATACAAAATGACAACTTAAAAAGAACTAACAAAATGGTTTAAAGTTATATTTATTTTCTAGAATGTAATATATTCTGATTTAGTAATAATGGTATCATCAAAGCAAATAAAATTTAAAAAAAAAAAAACTGAATTTTCCCATTACGTAATTAAATATATTAATTATTTTAATTATTTGTGAACCATTTATTATAATATGCAAATATCTCTCTCCCTCTCGCTCTCAATACGTTTAAATATTTTATTTCGTTTAAAATGTAGTAAGGTAGCTATAAAATGCGCATTTTAATAAATAAGCTAAATTAAAAAAAATATACAGTTTTCTGTAATGCCACTGTAAACAAATTTATCTCATAAATAACTTCAATTTACTTAAAAATTATTAAATATTTACGTATTTTCTCTCTCGAGAAGAGTAAAACTTATAGTTTTGACCTCGGAGTTTTGAGAGTGCAGATGGAGTGAACATCTAGAACTCTAGGAAGAATCTGTTGAGGATCCAAAACGTCTAACTCTCTATTGGTAACATTATGTTATGTTAAAGGCATGATTAACGACTTTTAAGAATGTAAATGTGTATATTTGTATACTCTAAAACTATTCTCGGAGCTATTGCATAAATCTGTCATCACTGCTGTTTATCTTACTGTACTACCTGTGATATATTGTTGGTTACTAATGAACATGTTTATCTATTAATTAATTATTTTATGCATTTCGAAGATATCGCAAAACTCTTGAGGTACTAATGTACTAAGTTCTAATAAAACTCCCCTTCAATCCCATAGTTTTATTACTTTCTCGCACATTTTATATTCAAAATCTTGAGCAGAAATATATTTATGACACGGTAACTTGATTTTGTTATATTTACATAATACTCCAGTTTAAAAAATTTAATAGTTACTCACAAAATGATAAAAACACGTGCGTCTGCCTTGACTCGTTTGTTAACATGTTTCGTGGAAATTAGGGATGAAGCAAAGTGCACAGTCCTGCAAAAGGAGAACATCCAGCAGGACTGTAAATTGAGCTCATGTCTATTCAGCTTGTTTATTGATGAGATTTCACATGAATTGATGCAAAAAAAGGTATACAAAATGTGCAGTAAAAATATTACAGAGATTCCCGAGCTTTTGTTTGGAGATGATTTATTAGTTGAATCTACATGAATGGTACAGAGCGCAATAGAAGTAATGAATGCGCATGTAATGAATGGGTTTTAAAAGTTAATCAGAATAAAACAAAGATCATTGGTTTAGAAAAATGTAGTAAGAGTTGGATAGAGGTCGGAACCTGAATCTTAACTTGTTAATATATGGCTCCCACTAATGAATGATTATGCAAAACAGAATAAACAGCACGGAGCAATAGCGCAAAGATATAGCAACGCCTACCTTCCTGCAAAATTAACATGAAAAAATGTCACACATATTTACGATTTTATTGGGCTTGCATCAAACAGCATCATAAGATACACAGTTCTGGGAAACTTGTCAACAGTAGAGTCGAAAAGTCGGAATTTATGAAATTCTTTGAGATAAGGCGTAGCTATAGGGTTGATAAAACACGTACTCAAAAAATCTGCCTCACAGAAATAAATACATTAGCACTTATATTCACTTAAAAGATTGAGAAATTCAAAAAGTAAATTATATATTTAAATAAAGACCACCCCCATGCTCTGCTGGTTAGAAGTCTTAACTTCGATTCCTGAGGTTCCGGTTTGTCATGGGGAATTTTCCTTTGAAAGGCGAGACGATAGGTTTAAGGAACTTCCCACCCTGTTACATAATAACAAATCATAAGGAGTTTATATTGGAAAAAAAATTAAATATTGAAGATGTAAAGTGATAAATATATTAGAAAATTTATTTCAGACATTGCTTTTGCGCAAAATGGAATTCCGAAATTGTTTTACGCAAATAATACTTTATTCAATTTTTAAGGTAATACATTGATTCTCAAATGACATAAAAAGCTGTGGTCCTCATCCTTATACTTAAAAATTATAAAAAATAGTATTACTATCATTAACTAAATTAGCTAAACTTAGTACTTCAAATGTCTAGTACTGGAGAATTCGTTGCTTTTGAAATATCTCAACGCTGAACTGCATACTTCTTGTAAACTTTCAATTTGTATAAAAATTTAGGAAAAAGACGATTGAAAAGGGCAATGAATTGGATACTCAAAGTAACAAATACATTGGCACTAGGAAAATATTAACGTCTAACAAAGATTGGGAGTTGAGGTAAATGATGAAAATGTCAGAAGAATGGATAAAGACAAGCTTGCAATATATTCAATCCCTTATAAAAGGCAAGAGTTATGAGCAAATTTTGCAATGAAATAATTTCAATTCTTTTTAAGGCACTAAGGTTGGGGATGCTAGAGAGTTGTTACCAGCAGTTGTTTGGGAGAGAGATCGGATAACACTCAATACTGTCAATATTACCAAAGTATGCTTTCAGAAAACAGGAACAAAATATTGATCCCTTCGCCATATGGTAATAAGCTGATTAGCTCTAGAAATTGCAGGCTCACCCCGAGAGGAAATTAAAGATAACGTCTGTTACCATGCATTTAAAATAATGCCAATCACCTACATGCCAGAGTTGGTTTCTAGCAAGAAGAGCACAGATGAAATCCAACCGTCAAACTGCATGCTATTTATCGGTTGTGACAAAGTGTTTGTAAAGATTAACAGATAGTTGTTATGACATGCAAATAGGCTCTAGGCCATTAGGTTCTAACTGGACATGATCCTGTCGGCGTTTTTATAAAATTAACAATTACTATTGACTGCGTTACACATTTAATGATACTTGCTTAGGCAGAGAAATAAAATACCAATTTTTAAATCCAGGATATCCGTCTCTTTGTGTACAAAATTATTCCATAAAATAAATATTGATCCATGGCATCGTTTAATGAGGCTATCGATATATCTCTAGAAATTATGTATTTTTAAGTAACTATTATAATCAAGTGAATCATAAATTAATATAATATTCACACATTATATAGACAAAGCTGTAATCTATTTTCAGCGAATTTTTAGGGAATTTTAATTTTATCTGTATCATTTAAATTAAATTAGTTTTTCTTATCTTTGTCAATATTTTTATAAAATGTAACTTTTTAAAATTTTAAGTTTAATTTAACATTAAACGCTGCAAATATTGATTAAAATGTTTTAGTAGGATTTAGCTTTTGTGCTTATATAGTGGCAGTACTATACAAACCTCCTTGGTAGTGGTTAGCGTTGCTGACAGCGGGCCTGGAGGCCCGAGTTCCATTCCCGGTACCTACTTAGGACCTTTAGGAAGATCTGGAAGGGGATTCTATCCAGCCTTGTGAGGACAATTGGGAAGTTGCCTGTTGGAGAGGTGGCATTCTTGGATAATGAAAGCATGCTGATCACATACCCCTGTGCAATACTGCCCTTTATCAATGAAGTCGTAAGACGGAGATAGAGGCTACAGAAGTCACCGCGACATGCCAAGGTTCACCCCGGGCTGTATCGCCATATAAGAAGGGTTCAACACCGCGCTGTTGCCTTCACACTGACGCTAGAGTGTTTTGTTTTCTGAGCTTGAGCCATCATTAACACCACAGGTACCGGAGTAAAGTTTTTAATGATTTTCTCTTGCCCTGTAAAGATAAGCGCTAGGCTCCATAGATTTCGGATTAATTTGCATAAATGTTTGTTCATTCCAAAGATCTTGGCATCTCGTGTGTGTTAAATATTTATTTTAAAAAGAGCAAGATAACAATTCTAAACGTAATTATTTTTGTTTCAAATGCTGAAAAGCACGTTCAGATTGCAGTAAAGGATATCCTGAATGTGAATTTATCGGTTGAACTGTTAACACACTAAAAATGCAATTCCTAGTCTTCGGTCGGCAGCGCCCTGTTACAGAAAGTAGGCTATTAATGCAGAAACCATCAATCAACTATTTCGTTACTCCCTCTTTCGTACAAAATGCCGGGCCCTTTATACGTATATCCTTTGCAACGTTACCAAAGGATAGTATGCAAAATGATTTTTTTATACTCTGCCCCGGACGCATGCAACCGAGTTTTACGAGGGGTTTTCCTTTGCATGCCGTATGTACATACAAAGTGGCAACATGGAAACCTCTAACGAACCGGAAGTACATGGACTTCACCATCCTGTCCCTCTTCCTCCACCACCCTTTGCTCTCATTTTCTCGTGCCTTCCTTCTCTTCCCACATCACCCGATCAAGTGTCCGCTTCCCCTCCCGTCGCAGATGGGTTACCATTTGTAGGTATGGGTCGATTTTCCTTTACCTGCCACTTTGCTTTCAACGTTCACCACCTGGCTATTGTTGCTCACATGGCAAGATTAATTTCACTCTTTCTTTTTATGAGCTAACACTTTTAAAATGAAAAACTGTAGCTTTCAATTTGCCTATTTTTGCTATTGTTGATAGTAAATAAAGTAATGCTAAAAACTGTAATATAAAATAAATTGTTACTAAATAGAACTCACATCTGCATATTAGAGTCAGATTAACAGAGGTAAATCTTGCTATAGGACAACGAAAAAGATTAAAATATATTTAAAATAATATTAAATATGTCCATTAGCATTAATATATACAATATATTTTATAATACAATTGAATAACTACTTAACTTTAACTAATTTTATTTAATATTTTATAAAATTACCTTTTGAGTTTACTTTTTTGTGAGATACAAGATACAAGCCTTTACACACCAAAGTTAACAAATGTTAGGTGTAAATAGATTAAAACAATACATAAAGAAGCCTGCAGTAGACAATTTAGTTACTCTGACTAGATCACCATATGTAATTTACTATAGTGCCTTACTCTCTATAAATAGCTCAAACAACGTCAGGCAACAAGGAGATATATCATTTAAAGATTACAACAACCAAAACAAAATCAATGGTTTTTAAAGGGAGCAATTATGTAAGAGTAAGACAATTATTAATGAAGAAATAATAAAATAAGTCTCCAGTTTTCACTATCTAGTTTTTAATGTATCATATAGTATAAACAAAGATCTGAATATGAAACTAAATAAATTAAGGAAAATGAATGCAACAACAAGGAGAACACTACAGAACAAGACGTCAAAAGCAACACAAATAATGACAGTGGCACTGGCAACATATGAAAGTGAAAATTGGACTATGAATAGGACAGACAAGAAAAAAAAATAGCAATAACTGGCTTTACCCTCCTAGGTAAATAAAGAAGTGAATAAAGCCGAAAATAATTAAATACATATAATCTAAATGCAAAAATTAATGAAAATAAAAATAATTGGTACCAGTATATATTAAGCATGAAAGAGGGGCGAATACCAAAAATTCTACTAAATTGCAAAATGATATGTTTAAATGAGGACGGATCAGGTCTATACCTTGTAAAAGAAAAAAGAAGGCAATTTTGTGATAGAGTTGATAATCACTGAGCTTTTCTATTACACATTATTGTAACTTTTCCTTGAAACGTGTTCCTGAAACTGGTCATTCTTGAATACTTTCAAAGATTATCATAGTGTTTTAATTGCTTTAATCCATTACTTTGTGGCGTGCAGTCTTGAGCATTTATTGGAAGTTTTTCTCCTTCCATTGAATCTACAAATGCAAAAGTTTTAAAAATGTAATATTTCTAAGAAGTAATTACATTAAAAACTAAATAGAAGCTTTCAGACCTACAGATTGCATGCTTTGTTATCTTCCGTGAAGCATACTACTGTAATCACGGAATAATGATCAATAAACAATTCATTTAAGAAGAAGAAGAAGAAGAAGAAGAAGAAGAAGACGAAACTGTAATGTCCTTAAGAAGGGCTAAAGTCTCCTACAAGAGAGTATCTCTTATTCGCTATTTCGATGAGCTAATTCGCATTAGATTTGTGTACTGTTATCCTGCATGCTGCACTTTGTTACACTTTTGTTCATCAGATTTCACTCGTTTCGAAGTGGGTGTTCGATGGTTTTCCATGTATTCCTGATACTTGTTATTCTGGATCTGCCACGTAGAAGTCTTCCCATCTCCGTCTTGACTGCTTCTGTGTCGTTTGCCTAAGCACGTGTCGCACATGGTGGTCTTATACGTCTATCTGTCGTCCTGCATCCTCGCTATGTGGCTTCTTCATTTCCACTGCAGTCTGGCGGCTCTTTCTGCGATGCCTGTGTTGATGTTATATGGGCTAACGCTTCGTTGGAAATTTTGTACCTCATTGTTATTCCTAATATCCTGAGTTCCATTTTCTCAGAATTCATTTCATTTCCTATAAAGTTATATTCGTTTCAACAAATATGTTATTATTTTAAAATAGGACAATACAAACCAGTACAAAGGACAAAGACAAATGCTTTGTAGGTGAATTTTTAGTTAGTATAACATGTTTACTTAAAATAAATGTGCAATCTTTGGTTCCTTATTTGTCTTTGCGTTTTGTATTGCTCTTCATAGGTACCTCATAATAATAATAATTATCAAATAAATGCACATGATTATATATCACGGTGTAAGTGATTGCTTACCTGTAACATAGCTTGAAATTAGGAGTGATCGAATACTTAAAATGGAGCTTCACTAGGGGAAATTCTGCACGAAGGTATAGAGCACGCCACTGGAAATAATGGGGGTAATACTAATAATGTTTTAGGGTATGTGGCAGTGCTTGTAAAAGTAGAAGTAGAGTAGGTAGTAGTAGTAGTGTGGGATCCAATTTCAGGCCATATGGGGTGTGTCCACCTAAACGACAATAACCAGTAGCAGTGGTGTTGGATTGCCACAAAGGGTGCGGTTCTCATTGCTTGTGAATATTAAAACCAACGTGCAACACCCATAAGAAACGCGTTAAACCCACCTCCCATTTTTTTCAGAAGGAGCGAGCATGGCTGGTCAAAAATACGACAGCAATGCCAGCAGATGTCTGAATTTGATCAAGGGAGAATTGTAACATGCCGAGAGTACGGAATATAATTCTGAGAAACTGGTGAAATGCTTCCCCTGAGATACGCGTATGTGACCAGTGGATCGAGTAGGACAAACACACAGACGTGAAAGGTTCCAACGGTCCCGCTAAACAAAACAACGAGTAAACACAGATTTTTGTGTGACTATTATGAACAAGTCAGTTCCTGTAATAGGTCAATTTCTTTGTTTATACGTGACTCGAATGAAGAGAAGTATTTCCGGAACACATAGAACCAAAAATTACTTCCTACTCCAAGTAATAGGCATTCTAGGTCTTATTAAGCATTATCATTGTCTCTTAATAGATAATTTTGAAGGAATATTTTATAGGTAAAAGAGTACATACAATTATGAAATAAATATACATATTACAATATTCTATTGTGAAACATCTTGCTTTATACAGCTCTTAATACCCTTAAGAACTAATTAATATACGTGTGCTTATATATGTCTTACACAGGGATTGTTATGTTAGTATTAATAATTGGGTATGTGTGCGACAAGCGATATAGTCGCTGGTGTCATGCGAATGCGCATGCTTATAGGCGCATAATTGGTTTTTAGCATGGTTACGCTTAGAGAAGTCGAGGCAGAAGAATTTGATGAACTACCTTAGCGTCAGGCAACAAGAAACAACCTAAACAAAAGTAATAAAGTTGATGGTTTTGATTCAAGTTTAAATAATAGTATTCCTATACGCTGGCTCCTTTATTTTCCAGGCATTTTCTTATTTTGGGTAGGAATATTTAGTATATAATAGATATTTTTAATTGATGTGAGCTCGTGTAATAGTAACTGTTCTGACGTCATAAAGCGAGTGCTCTAATGGTTGGGCTATCTCAATATGTTCTTTATATATAGTTATTGGTTCTTAGAAGAACCAATCCATCGATACCTTACGTCTCAACGGTTCAAATGATGTTTCAATAAGCAAGTATTTTTTGGAACAGGAGCCTTTCATTGATAACATAGCATGAAAATTGTTAACGAAAGACACGTTAAACCACGAATGAAATTGGCAGTTTTGATTCATATTGTGTTGTATGTGGTGTGTCAGCAAGCGAGTGAAATAAACATGTTTTGACATGCATATTAGCATCTTAGTACTTAAAAGCAAGGCTATAAATAAGCGGCAAGGTCATGTACTGTGGTAGCAGCAGAACGCGCGTTGTTGACACATGATAGCTAGAGCTAGCTTCTGCCCACCTGTGTTGCAGTTGTTTATTCTCTATGCCGGGAATGTGGCAGGCTGATCAGATTTTCCAGGTCAAAAACCGAGACACTAGTAACCATGTAACTGGCCAATCATTAGATTATTTAGATAGTATGATGATAATAATGCAGCTAGAAGCCCGTGCCAAGCACACAGTCATGTTTAATAATGTGACATTAAACACAAATCATAAAATAGTTAAGAAATTATGCAATCTATTTATGTGCAGGCATGGTCTCTGACTTGGCGTGTCGGTCCTGGTGGTGTAGTGGTTACCATACTTTCCTCCTAAACCCAATATCGCGGGTTCGAACCCGGCTAGGACCGATGGATTTTTTCGGGGCGTAAAAATCCTAAGTATGGCTTCCTTCGGAAGGGAAGTAAAGCCGTGGGTCCCGTGTCGTACATTTACAGCACGAAAAAGAACCTCAAGCCTGAAAGAGAGGCCTCTGAGCAAAATTTGTCGGCCGTTTCACGCCCCGAGTTGAATGGGACGCTGATGACCTGAGCTGTTAAAGAGCGTCCATAAATAAATCAATAAAAAAATGACTTGGCGTTTCACAGCCCTAAGCACCGGTTGGAATTAACAAATTGTTCATTTTATTTAAATATTAAATTCGTTACTGAAAAAAGTTCACAGTTAACAATAGACTCAGCATGACTTCCTTGTAAAACCACCCGCAAAGTATTTTCCAGCTTCTAGTGATATATCCAAAAGAAGAAAGGAAATAAAGCACTAATTAATTCAAATATAACGATAATTCAGAACTACTAATAAAAGTATTATACTTGGAAGAAATATAAACACATAACCTTCTTCTTCATGCTTTTTAGCACTCCAATGGCATTTTCGCTGCTTATATCAAATGGCCACACGCACAATCATGGTATTTCAAAAACTGCCATCAATCTCATATTACTCTTCATGTTTATTGTTTGTATCAAATCAGCATGGATATTAAGTACGAGCTGTCAGCACACATTAAGAATACTGACATCATTAGGGATAAAAAAATTAATATAGGACTGACGTGAACAGAAAAACAGGCTTTATCCACTGTAGTTCTTCATAGGTTAAATATCAAAATGAGAGAACTTAGAAACACTCTACTAGGCAACCTGTATGACATTATAGCTCTTTGACTGGCGCCAGTAAGTTTCTGCAGTGACGATATTCCTTAAAGTGTGGTGTCTACTCTAATACTGGTGGAAATAAGGGATCCAGTGTTTTGGTACTACAACATGGGCGAAAACAATCCGTTCTTTGACTTTAACACATCTTTAGGTTTTGTCGGTCCTGGTGGTGTAGTGGTTACCATACTTGCCTCCTAAACCCAAGATCGCGGTTTCGAACCCGGCCAGGATCGATGGATTTTTTTCGGGCGTAAAAATCGTAAGTATGGCTTCTTTCGGAAGGGAAGTAAAGCCGTGGGTCCCGTGTGGTACATTTACGGCACGAAAAAGAACCTCAAGCCTGAAAGAGAGGCCTCTGAGCAAAATTTGTCGGCCGTTTCACGCCCTGAGTTAAATGGGACGCTGATGAGAGCGTCCATAAATAAATCAATAAAAAAAAATCTTTAGGTTTATTATACTAATTTCTGCGTATGCATGCTTAGAATTAGTAGTACTGTGATTAAGTAATTGTAATTTGATCTTGATCGCTTAATTTTACCGAGGTCGTTAAGGCGCGGACTTGTAAGCGGGAGGTCTGAAGTTCGAAGCCCACTAGGACCGCCCTCCCTGGTGGTTTTTTTTTTCAGGTTTTCCTGAGTCCTCATAAATGGCAAATGCCGGGGATATACCCTGGAACACTTCTCTGTTTAAAAATATCCTTAGCCAATTTATATTACATGTCATGTATCATCAATGTTCACCGCCTATGGCGCTTCAGTGGTAAAAACGGCCGTTAAACATTACTAAAAAAAAAAAGCTTAATTTTCCATGTCACTGTGACAGTGTAAACATGGCCATTCTGCTAGTTGTGTGCAAAAAAGAGGAACAAAGAGCATTAAACCAATTTCTTTGCTCGAAAGGTTCATCGGAGATCCGGCAGGGCTCTACTGAGTTGATCAAGAAGTTTAAAATTGTGAAGTATGAAGAAACAAGACGTTCCTCAACCTCCACCACTGACGAGAAGAGTCAACAAGCTCGAGAGATTGTACTGACAAACGATGAGATTCAGCTGTGCGAGATGGTTGCCAAGTGAGCTTCCCCAAGCGCAAAAGTTTGGAGATCTGTCAGCGCTTATTTGCCCGTTACAACAATGGAAATACAAATTCTTAGTATAAGAATAGTCACAAGGGAAAGAAGCATGAAGCCATAATTATGAGTCAGAACTCAACGCCTAAGTATGGAGTGGAAACATCCAGGGTCGCCAACGAAGAAGAAATTCAAGAATTAATCTTCCGCAGGAAAGGTGATGCTAACCATGATTAAGGACATATACTGCAAGTTTACCTGGAAAGGGCAAAGTGCAAAATACGGCGACTTGTTGGTCAACTGTTGACCGATCGGATTATTCATTAATCATCTGCGTTTCGGGGCACTGGAACATCCTGCCTCTAACCCAGACCTTGCTCCTTCCGATTTGTTGGACCGCTCAAAGGTATTTTAAGAGGTTAATTATCTACGGATGAAGAATTGAGGGATGCCGTACATTAATGTTTGTGCGACCAACCGAAAAACTTCTTGAAGGGAATATGCAAGCTTAATGATCACTGAACCAAGTGGATCAAAAAGAAGGTTATATAGAAAAATGAAGTACTTGTTTAACCCTCTACATTTGCCCAAATAAATTGTAAAAATCAAGAGATCGGATGCTTTTTTACTTTCCCTCGTACATAGTAATGACAATAGTAGCAGTGTCTTGTGTTACTGAATGATGGTAGAAGCGGTGATTGTCGTCATCATATTACAGCAGAATTATTGGTATGGTGATGGTGCAATCTTTACAGAACATCATACTGTGAAAGTGTGTATACATTTTTTGGCACCGTTGGCATTTGCGGAACACGCTACTATTTTTAATGTGAACTCACTCATCAAACATTTTAAGTAGCCCATTATTAATAATTATAACCACATACTTCCATATCTAGTGCTTCCAAGCTACAAGCTGACTCATCACATACGTGCACGGCGAATGGTAATGTGGGATAAAACAACATCCTAGTTAAAATGCACGACGATCGGAATTTTCCGTTAAATGAACAGTAAAAAGTAACAAGACAATTTCTTTCAAAATTAATGTGCATAATGCAATAATCGCTAAAAAAAAGTTAGACAATTATTATGCGATTGATTCCTATTTGCGTGTGGATTGGATATACCGGAGATTCAGAATGAATGCGACAACTCCCCACATACTGCAGGCCCCCGCAAATTAAAGACCCCCTCAGAAAAATCGAGCGTCCGGACTGCATCGGTACCGGAGATACAAGGAATTAACGACTGCAGGGGGCGTAGGAGTTATTTGTACCACCATATGTGAACAGCACAGAGCGTTCCTAGCAACCGAGCTACTCAGATATGACTGCCTTCGCGGTTAACTGTATACTTACTACGATTAGTTACTGCCTGCACGTTGTGTTAAGAGAGGATGGCAAAGTATTTTGTGAGCAAAATGGCTGACATGGTTTTTGCCTATGGGGCTGCTATGGGAATGGAAATTAGGCAGTGAAGTGTTCTTTGCGTATATTTATCACCCCATATTCGCTTGACTGTTTCAAACACTATTTGGGCTTTACAAGCACAGACATGTCTGTTGGAAAGAAGGAAGTATCCTGTCACACAGTAGGTGGAAGTGGACATCTTGTTATGACAAAAGCCATCAGGGAGAGCTCTCGTAGGCCAAAGCACCTTATGGCGTACACTTCATGACCAGTAAGAGCATCTATATCATAAAAAACCTGTGCAGTATTTTGACACCACCGGACTATCCTCGAAGGGTAACCTGTTCCAATGGTTTTTATAACAGGTTGAGAAGTTGCCCCATTTTACCGGTCTGATTTTATTTAGTGATGAAGCCACCACCTTCACACGAGTTGCATTTAATGTATGGACTGAGGAGAACTCACGTGTTATCCATGTTGGTAGGCCTGAGTTTCAGTTTGCCCTGAACGAGTGGTGTGGAATATTTTCTGACTATCTGATTGGCCCTATCGTTCTGCCAGCATGTTTAACAGGGCCTGTTTACTGTGACCTCATGTTGAAAACATTACCATGACTGATGAATGTAGAAGAGCAAATGTGATTTCATCACAATGGTGCACGGTAGCACCATGCTGGGATTTTTGGAGATTAATATATAGGCAAATCCGATTTCTTAGCCTGCCAGATTACCTGATCTCAATTCCCTGAAGTTCTTCTTCTGAGGCCTTAAGCAGAGTATGGTGTTTGAAGGTCGATCGAGTGGAAGATCCTCTGCCTAGGATAGAACCAGTCTGTGATAGATACGCCATAGCCAGACATTTTTGAGAGGGTAAGGCATCAATAATGAGACGATGTCAATGCTGCCTAGAAGTAGGAGGTCAACACTTTGAATAATTGTTGTAAATGTGTACACAGTGTATTAGATATATGTACAGTTGGTACTGCGTACGAGGTCGGAAACTTATGGACCTACCCTCGAATATTGTGACTCCTGCACCGCCTACAGTCGGTGTCTTTAATTCCTTGTATCTCTGGTACCGATGCAGTCCGTACATTCGATCCCCCCCCCCCTTCCGTTTCATTTGCAGGGATCTGCATTATGTGGAAGTGTATCGCACTCTTTCTGAATCGTCCTATATAAATAGCACTGGAAGTTGTGAAAATATTGAAACAGATCTCAAATCTCAAATAATCTACTTTCTATTCCAAGTTCTAGCTAATTAAGCCGGAAAAGATACAATAACAAACAACATGTCAAGCGACTTTGCCCCTGTTGGCAGCAACCATCGATTTCCTGCAGGTCTTGTGTTTTGTCGCCTCTCCAGGCGGTGCTGAACTCTGTGCAAGACCGGAGGGGACGAGTGCTGTTGCGGTGGCATTGGTCAACACATTTAGGCAGCCTGTTATTGGGAGTTTGCTGATTGTTTAGCGTCCATCACGTTGGATACATTAGCTCGAGTTAGGCAAAACAAACCACCAGCAAGAAGCATCATCCAATGCTGAATATCTGAGGGATGTCCAAAAACTTTTACCACATTATCATAATCTCCCCCAGTTATATCTTCCAATTTAACTAGTAATTTTTAAGTGAAGCACAGAACTTAGCTGTTGTTTATTTTCAATAATTACTTATTCATTACGAAAATTCCAGGTTTTTTTCCTACCTGAAGCAATCTTTGTTCGTCATTTCTTTGTAAAATTGAAAAGTTCTCGAAATGACCCACAGATTGCAGTTTTATTATAAAAACTCGCCATCTTCATAGAAACATTTGTACAATAATATATAGATTAATCCAGAATTTCAACAGCTGTAGTTCTTTATTGCAATTCAGACGTCCCTATACATATGCAGAGAAATGGTAAATATAGAACATCGTGTGGTTTATTACTTGGTAAAGAAGGATATGAATGCAACACAAAATCATACAGGTATGAGAAATATTCTAAGTAAATCTGCACCATTATTTTTAACTCTTTCCAAGTGGAGAACGGAATTTAACGTGCCATGAATGCTTAGAGAATTACTTATCTTTTATAATAGCTTAGTCATCGATATGAAACGATAGTCAACGAGACGGAAGAAAATCCCGCTGGAGGAAGCAGCAGCAAAAAAGAAGTGATTCTTTTAAACCTGCAACCTTAATCCTGAGAGAGCTAGGTCTAAGAAGATGTCTGCATAACAGTGACTTGCATCACAGGAAGGCGGCTGTGAAGTATATCTTCAACGATGATCACCACCACATTGATTTGGCCCTGTGTAGTTAAATGTTTCATCGAGATTGAATTCAATGTTCTGCTTATTCATAAATGATAAAATTTATATTTTTCTATTATTATAATAAGCGTTGTAACATGCCCTATGTATCAACTGTTAACAAATGGCATCTATAGATTAAAAAGAAGACTTTATTATAGTTTTAAACTGCAGTTTTATTATATTAATGCAGTATTCTTATTACTATTATAAAATAAAGTGAATAAATAATTTAAATGTATTAAAATAAAATAACATATTGAAAATAGTGTAACCTGTAATTAAAAGTCCTTTATGCAAGAGCTGCGTAATCTAAGCGATTCATCAGCAAGTCCAATTTGCAAGCGCTAGAGCTCTTTTTAAATTTTAAAAAGTCCGATTTGCCCGATTTTCATAAACTATTTTAATTATATTATTTAAATGCTATATACCGAGCTTTTTTGTGAGAAAACAAATATTATGCCGCTGGAGCGATTTTTAAGTTTTGGGTTTCTGGTAAACCTCCACTTTTAATGGTCTGATTTCGCTAATAAACTATTTTTTTATTTTATTGCAATGGTATATAACGAACAAGCGAAACTTTTGGCCGCAAAGGCGATTTTTAAATTTTCGCTTTAGGTTAACCTTCGCGTTTTTAAATTTCGGTTTTCACCTGATTTTCATAAACTATTTTTATTGTTCTATTTGAATCCTATATACATAGTTTCCTTGCGAAAAAAATTATTGGTGCCAATAGAGCGATTTTTAAATTTAGGTTTTCAGATAAACTCTCACTCCTAATAGTCTGATTTCGTTCACTTTCGGAATTTTTTTTTATTTCCTCAAAGCTATATACCGAATTTCCTCGAGGAAAAAAATTTCGGCCACAAGAGTGATTTTTAAATTTTCGCTTTGGGTTAACCGCCATGCTCAATGATCCAACTTAGTTGGTTTTTAATGGGATTTTGTTGATTTATTTTATTTACTAACATCTTTGATATCTCAGGTTATCATTGTCTCATTAAATTCAGGGCGCGAAATGACCGATAAATTTTGCTCAGAAGCCTCTCCTTTCAGGCGTGAGGTTCTTTTATATGAGAACCGCGGCTTTTGTTCTCTTCCGAAGGAAGCCATACGCCAGAAAAAATTCATTGATCCTGGTCGGGTTTGAACCCGCGACCATGGGTTTAGGAGGTTTGAAATGGATGAATCGTTTCTTAATTGATCGTTATGTGTCGAGTTTCGTTGAGAAAAAACAAAAAATTCGGCCGCTAAAGTGTTAATAAATACATACAGACACACTCACACAACGTGTATTAATTAATTTATTTATTTAATTGCGGCAGCTAGAGCATTAACAGACACACACACCCGCATACACACACACACACACACACACACACACACATATATATATATATATATATACTTTTTTCGTCGTCATTTTTGATGCCTAGTAAGTAGGGTCGAATTTGTAGAAAATTTTCAAAAATATTTTCGTGAATACAATCGCAATTCCTTCAGAATTTGCTAAAAGAATTAATCTAGAGGAAAGGCTCTACATTTGGCCATATTTCTTAAAGCCTTCGAAAAACGATATAGTAATATCTCGGTAACACTAATGAACGGCATTGTACCACATAAATTTGATATTTAAAGAGACTGGTACACGGTGGTAAATTAAAAAACGTGCCGGTAGTAACTTACATCTTTGAAATACCTATTTCATTTTCATGTGCTTACATTCATTATATAAGTACCTAAGGTCTTTCTTTACCCCCTCCCCTTGCTCAGAATTGTATACACCATGAATTTTTTCCCTCAAAATTTCAATAATTTTTTTTAGAATTTCTGAAAGTGTTCATAATATTATTAGGCGATCCTTTTTCACAATGACAGTTTCGGTGTTAATTTTTTTTCCGTTAGGGCGTGGGTACATCTTCCATTAAAATTTTAAACATTTTAATAGGTTTCCTGCAACACTTCATAGGTCTCGGCAAAAGCTTTGTTGAAAGCCAAATTTCAGAGCAGCATATTGCTGCTCATGTGTCATCATTTTTCTGTAGGCAGTACTGGAAGGTCTCAATTTGCACACTTCTCAAAGGCGAGAACCGGAAGGGCCAATAATAAAACTAGAACCAAGCGTACATTAACAAAAGATTATGACTTTAATTTTTTGCGCGAGGAATTAGCCTGTAAAAAGTTAATGATCAATCATTATTGAAGAGACCTCTTACGTCAAAAATCGTTTAAATAAGATGTTGAGAGCCTATAAAAGAGTGAGGTAATTTTAGCGCCATGTAAATGCGTTAGAAAAAATACAGAAAGAAGAAAACTACAAGAAGGCATCCGGTATAGTAGCAGGTACCATTTCGCCTCATCAAGGCGGACACTTCAGTTTCTCTCTCTCATGAAATACTGAGTCAGAGAAACTCGATCTTTGCAGCACTCTTCCCCGTAATTTGTTGATTAACCAGGGACCAGTCCTACGTAACCTGAAACAGGAGTGCAATTTCCCATCGGAAAATACTTCTACAGGGAAAAGAGATGGTAGCCTAGCAACGACTTATTCCTACCTTTAGAAAAAGCTCAAGTTTCTTTCTTGCCTCTGAGCGATAAAAGAACGGTGTAATCAGCAAGCGATGTTGGAAAGCATGCCAAAGTTGAAGATCCTATTTTGCGCTTGACTGCAAACCTAAGAGAGATAAAGTCATATAATAAAATAATTTGTGTTTTAATTTGTTTTTGTATTTAAATTAAAAAATTATTAGTAGTATTAGTAGAGCAATAGTTTTGGTAAACTTGTAAATATCCTCTGTAGTTTTAGTTTATTTTATTTCCATTCTAGCGCAATTGATACAACTTTGGAATGATACAACGATTATCTAAATTATAATATAGCTGACCAATAAAATAAGAAAATGGGAAAATAATAATATTCAATTTTATTTTTATTTAAAAATACCAGCCAGCAAGATTATAGAATTAAAATGTTATAATTTAATTTTCCGTTCCCGTTACTGCATGCAATGGCATACTGCGAGAGGATTAGGGGCGTTAGAAGTCCCATGTGATGTTTTATAATTGGGTACTGATGCTGCCATATATATTGCTTATGATAAAATGCTATTTGAATTAAATCCGAATTTAATGAATCAATAAGTGCACTCAATTCATTATTGAAATGGCAAAATTAGCTTTATTTTAACCGCATGCACAATTTTTCGCGTGAAGCAACGTACATTTCCTAGTGAATATATACTTTCTATTATTAATATTATGTTAAACATTAGGAACAGTGAAACATATGAAACATATTGTGATTGCGTAAAAATATTTCTAATCATTATCATGAACAAAAATACAAACTCGTTTTTATAGATTACCTAAGTCTGTTAATCCCTGGGCCCTGGGTTCGAATCCCAGTCAGGCAAAACTGTCCAGGTAAGGTTTTATTCTGAGTTTTTCCTCTCCCTGGAAAAGTGAATACTTTAAGGAGCTAAAGATTTCGAGCTGATTTGTGCCATCGTTAGTTCATTTCATTTCAATCATCTCTACAGACTTACATCTGTAGTATTCATTCCAGGTGTCGGAGAAGACCGATACAGTAAAAGGGACAATAAATAAAACGATAAAAATATATGTCTATATCAATATATTTCCATTTTATCTTTCTGTTACATTTAGTTTTCAATTTATGAGATTAAAACTGTAAAAAGGCTATAATTTTCCCAGTTGTTTGTGCTAAATAATAACATCTAGTACCATACAAATATTTTTGCATTTAAATTATAATATTAAATTTAATATTTAAATGTAATATAATATTAAATTTAATATTTAACCTAATATTTTACCCTAAACTAAATTTATACACATTTCGGGTTGTATATTGCCATTCCACAATAATTTGCGGTTTGATCTTCACGTATCTATCATTAATCTACCTATAAGAGGCTACAGTGACCTGCGCAATGTTGCTTTCAACGTAATAGAGTGAAATTGGACTACATATGTACCTCTAGAAGCTTTCAGATAAATTTGATAGGGTACTCCCTCTTGCAGATAATCCAGCCCTTAATATTTGTTATTTCTGAGCATATTTTTAGCTTGGTGATGTTTGTATTTCTGCTCATGGAATTAATTCTAAGGAAAGTAAATTCTCCTCTATGTGAAATTCCTAATGAAACCAAAATAATGACACCAAATGACATCTTTATTTTTCTTTTATTCTTCTTATTTTTGTTGTTGAATAATTACTGTTAATTTATATGTATGTGTGTGTGTGTGTGTGTGTGTGTGTCACAAATTTCTTGGTTCTTATATTAGTATTATGTGCAACCTCTGGTCCATGCGATTAATTAGAAAGATTAGAACGCAGTCCAAAAAAATTTCTCCGGCGGCTTGCTCAAAGAACACAAATTTCGCAAATTACAGCTTGAAAAGTTACAAAACTGTTAAATTAAAACCGTATAGAGCTACCGCAACTGCAGCAACATTTTGATGAATCAGGGATGTTAGAATAGTGCATTCATATTCTTCATCCACGAAGCATGGATTTTCTTTAATGTCCATGTTGTTGGAGCATACACATTATTCCTTGCATTATTATAAAATTTATGTATGGTGCTTCTGTGACAAGTTAAATGCATATAGTCGTTGCTTTACCTAGTGACAAAATAACTTAAAAATAAAAACCAGCATCTCAGGTGCGGTGATATTTGTCAATTTCGTCGGCAGTTGACGCACTCGCAAGCCTCTATATTTGCCGCCGACTCTTGGCCAAGCTTAAGAGCGAAGCCTCTGTATAATATTCTTCTTATATGTTCACGCCATATTAGTCTTATTTCTTTGTTCGCTTCAAAACTGATGCTATTAATTCCCACATAATAATAAGCAATACAATTTACTAATAATGAACGAATTTGAATTTAGCAATTATTCATTTGTGCTCCAAGTGTAGAATAGTATATAACAAGTTGATATACATCAACAATATGTATAATGGATTGGATCATTTCCTCACCCCGGATTAATACCATAATTCTAAAAGACCAACAGAGAATACGACCAAATCCAGAACGATGCCTGAATTGAACATGGATCCCGATTAAGAGTAAAAAAATAAAAATATTTAATATAGTTTCTCTAAATATATATGCATTTTTCCACTCTTCTGTGGAGATAAAGGGAAAAAACCACGCACGCTAGCACAAACCTCATTCTCCGTGTTTGGAAAGGGGTTTCAAAATGAAAAGTGATATGATTTTATATTATACTTCCTCTCAAGGCCTGAAACTACTTGGAAACTTGGTCCAAATGGACTAAACATCTAAACCAGAGGCGTTGTAATTTCCAGAACGTGTTTCAAGCCTGTATTTAATCCGTAGCACACAATGGCTGAGATACCGGAAGGTGAAGTGTACCCTAGAGAAATGTTTGATTTGATACACATTCAGTGCACCTCCCAGAATTGGAATCCAAGTTCCATAACGAAGCGCGTTCATTAGGGCGAAACTTGCAATGCTTTAACGAGAATTAGTGGTCCCTACGGGCATCTGTCATAGATGATGGCGTGCATATTGTTCGGTTCATTGTTCCATTGTGAAAGGAGAGCCACATGGACGTCGGACAGACAGATCTCTGCATTACCTGCCTACCTACCATCAGCATTGCATAGCGTCAATAGTCGTAATCTCATCGCTGATTGAACCATTGAACAGAACAAAAGCCAGGTTCTGATAAAACTTGTCATTGCACGAGCGTACTCTGCACTTTAGAAACCAGCATTCACGTGATGGGACATAAAGGGTATGCTATATACACGCGCTATTTTAGGCCCTCCCTCTTAGATATTCGTGGTACCCATAAAACCTCATGAAAACTAAGCACCTAAACAAAAACGAAATAATCATTGTAACAAAATAACACATATTCTTAGCTGTCGAAGCTCCGGGATATACACTGGAAACGACTTGAAATTTTACACATAAAGGTATTCAAATAACTTTGGCCACTTGAGAAAAAAAAACACCTGAATGTAGAACTTGAAAATATTTCTTAAGGATGAACATCTCTAAGTTTTTGAGCAAAATATGACAACCATTCAAAATGTAAGAGTAACTCTATCAGAAGCGAAACTTCTTTTTAAGGAAGAAAATCAGGAAACATTTTATAAACTGCTGTTAAATGATTGTTGGTGTTTAAAACTGTCATATCTGTTATATGCTTCAATCGACTAAATGCACGAAATGTTTCAATGCAGGAGCGACAGGATATTGTTGATTACTCGACCAATAAAATTAAACGTTTTAAAAGAGAGTTTGGTTCTCTCTTAAAACTGCTAAGCCTCGAAGATAATATGTGTGTTCAATGTTAACTGTTAGGCCTGATATCAACGTGTTCTAAACATCAATTACAAGTTTTACACTCTTCAAATAGAACTCGTTTGAGTAATTTTGAAACTGATTTCTTATTTTCTGTTCTGGTGTTTGTTATATTTTTCAAATAATAATGAAGTAGGCATTTATTTGAACTTATATATATTTCTTCATTACCTATTTAAAAATGAAAATTCAAAAAGGGTGCCCGAAGTTTCTAACCTCATTCCAAAGATGTTGCCAACAGAAAAAGTTAAGACATTTGGTCTTAAATATATTTTTTTCCATATTTTGTTTCATCTGTTCTTTTATTTGCTCCTAATATATTCCGTTCACTTTGTTTAATAGTTGCACTCAACAAAATTTCCCAGATATCTCCTTGTAACACATTATCTTTTAATAATCCATTTTTATAATCCAAATTTGCATTAATATAATAGCATAGGATTTGCTAAGTTAATTTTTTAAATCCTTCAGTTTATCTAAAAGAGATGTTAGAACAAGATAACTAAAATAGTTTAATTGTTATAAGTCTTCCTTATAGAGACGATTTTTACTGTGCTTGTTTCTGACTATGTAAAAGCTAACATTTTTTGTTTTTTTTAAGAACGTATTCTTTACTTATTTTATGCAGGGGTCATGCCAATTTTTTCTCTATCGGTTCAATTTTAGTATATGTACCGCCAAGGGGAACATACTAAAATTCAAGTCGAATTTTGGAAAAGGGTTCTCGGGTTCTCTAAAGAAACGTGGAACTGCGGGGTCGTGAGGGAGGTGGGCTGCTATGGAATTCGCTTAATAGTAAAACAAGGACAATGAAGTACTGGCTTAAACTAATACAGGAAGACCAGTCCACACTTCACTAAATACTAGAGACACCAGATACAAAATGTAACATGAACGTTTTAGACTGCAGGGGTGGAAAGAGGACTCAGAGAAAATGGAGTGGGCTCGATATGGCATCAAGGCAATCCAAATAATTAATATATATGGAAGAAGGTTAGAACAAGGCTAGGTGGTATCAGCAGGCAGGAAATCGAGGCAGATTGAAACACCAAAATCTCCTTGAACCTATCAATTGAAATTAAATTAACCTGGGGTATATATATACTCTTCTAGGGAGAAAAGCGAGATCTCAGGAACGGCTGGTTTAGACTGGGAGGTTGGAAGGCTGAAAAAATAACGGATAGTTCTGGAAGGAGAATCTGCCCATTTTGTGAAGGAAATGAGACATTGGTACATATTCTGGCCGAATGTACCTACTGGGAATACCTGAGAAAAACGCCGTTCCTAGATATTTTTATAGGCAATCAGAGATTGATTGATATGTAGGACATGTATACGAACCACACTAACTGGTTAAATAAGGGCATTTTCCTAGCCACGGTGAGCGAAGCTAGAAGCTCTTTATTTTCTCGTTAGAACGCAATAAATGTGTAATTGTAAATTATATGTAATATGTTTCCATTCAAATATCTGTAAATAGCGTTTTTCCCATTTTTAAAAAAAATTATTATTATTATTATTATTATTATTATTATTATTATTATATTTTTATAACCTGTTCCTCTTTTTAATTGTTTTACGTACTAGGCATATTAGGTCTACAATCCATGCATAAAACATATCTGTAATGTGTATATAGAATTTGCTAACAATGAGTCATATTTAGCAATTACTACTTATTTTGTGTAGCATAATCATACTTATTTTTATAAATATAAAATAAATAGCCTTCAAATAGGTGGTTATGTACTAAGTAGTGTAACATGTTGTATAAGGCTGAATGTATTATTAAAGTAGCTATTTAATGTACTTAAAGAACAAATGTAATATTGATACAATTGCATAATTTCAGCTACTTCCGAAGCTTCTATTCTTAAAATGTACCCTGTTTTCAAACCAGACCTCAAGTCTGTTAAAAATATAGAATAGAAAGAATGTTTTAATGCTTTAAAATGACAAATGTCAAAGTAACAGCAACTAATTTCAAATAAATGTAAATTATTAAGGCAACACAATACGAAAACATCTCACTCTCAGAGAGAAATCAATAGTATTTTGTTTATAATGACTTGATTTATTCCTGCTAGCTTCCTCCACTGGCTAATGAAAACCCTGGGACTCTCTGCAGGTGGGTCTTCCTCCAGGGTTGGAAACAGGCGTCCATTTGCCACTTGTTCCCATTGAACAATATTGTAGCCTTGCAATATGACGCGTATTATGGTAACCCAATTTTCTGCTTGGGTGCATGAGATGGCTAAGGCATTAATACATAGTGACGTACTCAGATCAGATATTGCAGCTGTACTATAAAACTTGATATCGAAAAGCTTGTGTTAGCAGTTGATGTCTGTCTTGGGTACATAGCGAACATGTGCCGTCGTGTGTATTGCTTCATGACAATGTTTTTCCACACGTGTCCAACGAAACAACTCTACTGTACAAATTTAATTGCAAAATCCAGCCTAACAGCCCGAATATATCACCCTTGATATATATATATATATATATATATATATATATATATATATATATTGGAAAATTAACATTAATTTACAAATGTTAATTTACAAATTAACAAATTAACATTTGTAAACTATTTTACTTTTGAATAGTAACACTACAAATTAAGGTCGGGCTGTGTTATAAAATTACTTCAGTTTTTTATCCATTACGTCAATTTTTTTTTACAAATTAGGAATGAAATATTCTAATTTATATATCTTAAATTTACATAGTTTTGTAATTGAATAAGGGATAAAAATAACTATTTAGTGTTTTATTTCACAGTTCCACATTTTGGTTCATTTTATGTCAATAGAATTTCATGTCTGCGTTCTGGCAGTTTTTCTGTTGAATGTTACTGTAGAATCTCTTTGGAGCAGTAATCCTCGATCAATGATATATTCCAGTTTCTTCATTACTGTATATAGATGGCTCTATCAGATGGAAGGTTTGCATATGACTTCTTTACATTATATCCCTTCATATTGCATATACAAAAGTAACAGTCAACGCTGTGACCTATTGATTTGCGCCAAAACACACATATTTTAAAAACGCAGCACCCTAGTCAAGGGCTCAGCACAACTACTGCAAAAAGCGAGCCTATGCACAAAACTTCTACAGATGTAACAAAAGATTTGGATTTGTACGACTTGTTCTAACAGGTCTCTGCGAGCGCACATACGCCTTTTTACCGCCACGGATGGCTGAGTCGTTAAGGCGCGGACTCATGAGCAGGAGGTCTGGGGTTCGATTACCGCCAGGACCGTCCTCCCTGACTGAGGTTTTTCCAGGTTTTTTTTAATCCTCATAAATGGAAAATGTTGGGGAGTTACCCCAAACTTAGGCCTGGAACGTTTCATTACTTAAAAAAAAAAATTCTTTCCCAATATATCATTTCATCTCATGTATCATCAGTGTCCATCGCCTGTGTGCCTCAGTAGTAAAAACGGGCGTTAAACACAATTAAAAAAAAACCATACGCCTTAAGAATCATTAAATTAAATGCGTGAAGTGTTCGATGATAAAACAGTAATTATTTTTGGTTCATAACCCTTGCATTCTCCGAATTTGAAAGAAAGTTATTTTGCACAAATCCTCATACTTTTGAGGAACTCCAAGCTCTATGACTTATACAAAATTTCAACTGGTAAGCTTAAACGAGCGAGTGAGATGAAGTGATATGGTGTGATATGTAGCTTGTATACAAGAAGAAGAAGGACACTTTCAACATCCACTATAGCCAAGAGTCAACGCTGTGGCTGCCTGATACCTTAATGTCCATGTTATTGTAAGTTAATGGCCGAAATTTTGTTTTCATGAAGCAAAATCATTAAAAATATAATTACTTAAAGAAGATCCGTCTGCTGTAAAAGGCAGCAAATGGACTTTGTAGTAGAATTTTCCAAGTGATGACCAAAGTCTACAGTGGGAAGATTGCCTTTATTCTTCGCTTCTTATTTGTAATATTTCACTTTTCCTGAAATATGTTAATTAGGAAATGAATTGTTGATAGCTTGGTACATTAAAACCGGGATGACTCGATTACATGCATGAATCACAAATGAAAAGTCCATGTAAAATATTGGCATGTCTGGCCTTGCCAGATATTCGAGTTCGCTGGTTTGAAACCATTCTGTTACCAGTCACCTAGACACTCCATATCATTTCCTTATCCTTCGTCCTTCTACTTGAATCGGTGTTTATTCTTAATATAAAGATATTTATTTTGTGCTTTACGAAATTTTGGTTTCCGATTAAGTGATAAGCTGGGTCTGTTTTTCGTGCCCAGCGTTGTATAAAACAAACGCTAATCTATAACCCTCTCTGCATTCACAAACTTCGCAGTTCATCAGCCTTATCATGCAATATTCGTCTAATTGACTCATAACGTACGTGATCTGGGCTGCTATAAATGCAGCGTAAGTGGCTGATGCTTATATCACTCACCCAAAATATTCTTCAGATATTCGGTCCTTTGAAAGACTTAGAAGTCCTCCATGTTCTACGACAATGCTAACGAAGAACATAAAGGAAACAAAGCAACCTCATAAAGAAACACAAATTCAGAATATACCAAGAAAAATACTTACGATACATTTACAATTTAGAGAGCTGGTCCTATTACTCTATTTATAAACCAATAATAGTCTTTAACATAATAAATGCGTTTATTCTTTAATGCCTAATTGCAATTCATTATGATAAAAGAAACTAAAATATACGACGTGTATTTATTGGAATAAATAAAATTCGAATAAAATACTTGTTCCAGAGGGAAGTTTCAAATAAATAAACTGAAAATATTCACATATATCATAGTTTCACTAGCAACAGTACGTATTGGGGCTTGACTGTCTCAGATAGATTTCCACGCAATATCAAAGACCAAGAAAGTATCGATGCTTTTCCAAGCAACTTACATCACCTGCACTAATTTATCTATAAAACAATTGGAACACGTAGAATGAAAACTCAGAATATAAATTTCTTCTGTTAAGTACCATATATCACCATTTTAGGTGGAATACAGCATTATTCCTCTCATTTTCAGAAATTAAATTAACATGCAATGTTGTTCTATTATATATCGTTAATTATTATTAATATTAATGTTTATGCAATTTATGTGCATGTATAATGTAATATTGCTTAATATTGTATAAATATAAATTATAATAATAAGGCAAATATTTAAAAAACACACATTTTTTCTTTGTTTCTGTTTTTAAATTTTGTAAAAAAGTGAAGAACAGTTTTAAAAACATATATACAAGAACTGTTCAAAAAAGGGTGATCATACTTTTTTGACAAAATACGTTTCCTTATTCTCACAATTTTGATGATTTTTTCAAACTAGTCCCCGTCAGATGCCAGTACCTGTCTCAAAGTTTCTGTCAATCTTCAAAGACATGCTGAAAATCTTTTTTGACAGATTCTTCAGTTACAACATGCGGACGACATGCGGTTAAATTTTCAGAATTTATGAATGTGTTATTATTGTTATTTTACGATCACATCTCACAATGACAGCAGCGAACTATTTTTTTTCTTCCATTAGAGCACAAACTGCAGTTTTCCTTTTAAACTGATTGCTTTCCCTTTTTAAAAGTTTAAACAATCTTCGGGCAGTGCTGTATGAAATGTTTTGATGTACAGCCCCAACTCCCATCCAGATGTTAACCCCGTTTGTACTTCCAACGAGATCTTCTTCGTACATTTCGCGATTGTAAGCTGCCTATCCATATCCTTCAGGCGGTTCTTGACCTTCCTCCATACAGTTCTCCTGTTACCTTGGCTTGCTGTCCAAATATTTCTAAAGGATTTCTAATCCCTTTGAAGTCCCATGTCTTATTCCCTCCCAATCTAAGCTTCTCCTTGAGGCAGATTGCTCTAATTAAAGATTGACTCCCAGAATAATTTTTAGCCAATATTTCACGGCTCTAATTTTACTTCTAGCCTATTTTGTAATCTGGAATCAATCAACTTGTCTTGCGTTTAGAACAGCGAAAGAAACATTCCTTTTTCAAGTTCTGCCAAATCGATAAATAAGTATGTAAAATATATATATAAGTAATATCGAGAATATCTCTCACTTCTCCCATAGTAGTGGAGAATGATGTCATTATCTTAAAGAGTTAAACATAACCTTATTATTAATTTGTTTTGTAGGAGTGTTAAAATAAATGTTTACAAAGTCATTAATGTTACCTTGTTTGCACACATTACGATGTAAGGGTTTTCCCTTCAGAAGCAAACGTTGTGACTCGTCGACTAACAGTGCTGTCAATAACTCCGGCATACGACGGGCGCGCGCACCAAGGTTTGTATGACAGTTTTCCTATAGTACACGTCAGTCAAGTGCCATACTTGGAGGGTAACCGCCAACAATTGTAGTCCCAGCCGCAACAAACACGTGACGGGGGGAGGGAGAGCAAACATCGACCCGGGAGGGGAGAACTTCCGTCGACATGGAAATGAGGATCTTCGACAGCGGAACAAGGAAGTGCTGCACTAAATTCTGTATACTAAGAGGGATGAGCTAAGGAATAAAGCAATTGATTTCGCATTCGCCTTCTTGGATTGGAAACGGTATAGGTTGCTAATAAATATGGTTTAAACATTTCTAAAAGGAAAATGTACTACATTTATAAAATGATTACATAAGAGAATTGTCTGGAGCATTGAAATTGCAGATACTTTTAATAAAATTTCCTGATGTTGCTCTCTGATGAAAAAATGTGAATTTTGTTATTTTTGCGGAGTTAATTGAATCATAAATTTGTTAAATAAAAGTTTAACATTTCAATAGTTGATACAATGTTGATAATCACAGATCAGCAATTAGGTAAGATGCCTTTTCTATCTGGGTGGATATATTTATAAGTCAAATAGAAATGAACATGTTTCCGTACATTTGGGATCGGTAGGGCCAGTTTCTATTTTGTCTATTTTTGTGCCTATTTCGGCTTCTGATGCCTATTTTAAGATTTAAAACATTTTTTCTCATGTTTTGGATCGTTACGGATTTTATTGCAATTCTTTTCGAATTTTAAAAAGCACATAAATAATTTCAATGTATCGAACTGAAAATGTTATAAAAATTAAATGGAATTTTCACCTCTCAAAAATATCTACTTAGAATTTTGTTATACATTTATTTCTTTACAAGTGGTAAAGAAAATTTCTTTACTACTGCTACTACTACTACTGCTGCTGCTGCTGCCGCTGCCCCTGCCTCTGCCGCTGCTGCTACCGCTACTACCACTACCACTTATCACTACTACTACTACCACTTATCACTACTACCACTACTACTACCACTACCACTTATCACTACTACTACCACTACTACCACTATCACTTATCACTACTATACTACCACTACCACTACTACCACTACCACTTATCACTACTACTACTACCACTACCACTTATCACTACTACTACCACCACTACCATTACCACTTATCACTACTACTACCACTACTACCACTACCACTTATCACTACTACTACTACCTACTTCCACTACTGCTACGACTAGTATTACTACTACTACTACTACTATTACTACTACTGCTACTACTACTATTACTACTACTACTACTATTACTGCTACTACTACTACTACTATTACTACTACTGCTACTACTACTATTACTCTACTACTACTACTACTACTACTACTACTACTACTACTACTACTACTACTACTACTACTACTACTACTACTAAGTTATGTATTTCCATTTCCCCAAAATAAGAAATGCGTTAGCCATTTGACAGGTTTCTGTGGGTCATTTCTATAAACAATGTAATAATATTGTATGTATGTATGTATGTATGTATGTATGTATGTATGTATGTATGTATGTATGTAATGTATGTATGTATGTATGTATGTATGTATGTATGTATGTATGTATGTATGTATGTATGTATAAAAAGTCCATAATATCGCTCCGGAGTATGCTTGAATACAAATTAATTCATATTTCATTTCATGAAATATCTCAATCTAGGAATTAACACGGTTTAAGCTAAATATGATTAACCGTTTTTTAACATTCCTTTCACACGGATGAAAAAATGTCGGTTTTTTGTGATACTCATATTTCATGCTTTGATAGTGTATCGAAAAGCACGAACAAACATGACACCCTATGAATTTAAACTGGGGAACTATGCAACTACAGCGGCGCAGAAAATATGCTAGGCTTCTGCTCTGAATGAACAGATGGCGCAAACAGAGTTCCCAGGATGGCAATGAAATTCTTAAGAATAGGAAAACAAACAAAAATGGATAACGGGACTTTCATAGCGACTATTAAGGCGAAAACAAACTTGTGAAAACGTAGCACAGCAATTCAACGTCAGTGCATAAACCATGTGACTTATCTCAACCAGCTAGGGAAAAGCTATAAACTCGGTTCCTGGGTTTCAATGAGCTGACAGTGGCTCGGAAGGGGTGCTAGTTAACGCTTGCTTTCAATTGTTGTCATGTCAACAGAAGGATTCCCTTTCTTGATAGACTGCTGACATACGACCAAAAGTGAACCTTGAACTACACTCCAAGACGCCTTCATCACTGGTTGACAGCACAAATAACCGAACCACTGCACCAAAAGAGGGTTATGTTCTGTATCTGTTAGACTCCAGGGGTGACTTACTGCCAGCCAGTCAAACAATTCATGTCACCGTGTACTCTAAATTAGCTAGAACGTGTGCATTAAAATCCGAAAACTAAGTAACCTACTCTCGTCAGTCGCAAAGTATAACACATGACAGCTAAGGTGTATTGGTTGGAAGACTCTAGCGAACCAACTATATTCTCCATGCATTACACCATCAACTTTCCATTTTTTGTTTTCTTTGTATAGTCTCTTCCGAAGACAACAATTGCGAACCGGAAACAACATTGTTTAGATTTGTTGCTTCCCGCCCACAGGAGTTCTATCCCAATAGAATCCACAGTCTTTCATCATGTTGGCAGAAGATCCTCGACAGCGATAGTCGTTATATTAAACCGACAGAAAGTTTTCATTGTCTTATAATTTCTATGAGGGTTGTCCGTTCAGAATTAGGAAATTTGCGTTTCTTGCAACGAAGCCGCTGGTTTTAAAAGTGATAATTTCAACAATTCCCACAAATTACTTTGGATAATTTGGAATTAACTGTTATAGATATTAATATCAGAGTAGCTAAAAGTGTAATTTCACTACTTAAAATAATAATAATAATAATAATAATATGCCATGTAATAATAAAAATTTCGTTCCTATTAATATGGGATAGTAATAAGAATTTAATAGAAAAATTCCTAGTTGGGCTCTAAGATTTGTAACAAAGTACTGTGAAGCACAAACGGAGGAACAACGAAAGTCACAACGTTTAGTTTTATACAGAGTGTTTATAGAGAACTAACACATTTAATTATTTGAAAACGAAATTATGCTAGCCACAACCTATTATGCCTAAAATTTGGAGAATATTTGGGAGATTATTAACCTCTATAGGAAATGTTGAAAATGTCTTCTCTCTTGCTTAAGGCATAAATAAAATGACATACCTTGTGCAAAATCCTGCCATATTGTCCATAGCTCACAGATGAAACATGGTTCCAGAACTCACGTTAACGGGCCGTGTAGACAACAATCGAAAGCGAATGACAGATGCCACTGTAGCTTCCGATTTAAAATTATGTTTAAAAGTCCTATTTGTCAAAAACTTTAGGGAGTAAAATGGCATTGTCCTTGTGGGTCCCTGAGTCAGCAAGGCTCCTTTTTTAGCAAGTAGTGTTCGTTTCCCACGATGCCACAGTGTGCAGGTACCCAATGGAAAGAAATTTCATGAGCAAGATACTTCAGCAACAGTCTGCATTCTAGAATTCGTTGCAAATCGCAATGGTAGTTTTGTGATAAGGCCTGGAGTGCGGATTTGGAATCCGAGAGAACCAGTGCTCTATTAAAACCAGATTTCCTTAATGATAACTGCTGGACCCCACTGCAATAGCCTCTATCTCAACATCAAAGGCTGTAATGCCTATACCCATAGGTAAACAATAATTAAAAAGCTTACAGAAAATTTCAGCTCCAGTTCCATGGTCTCTTTCTAACATGGAGCCATCCGTGAAGGCATGCAACCATTCACTATCCGGAAATCGACTTCCAATAGTTTCGAGAGCTATTGCTTTTAATTGTTCCGGAATAATATTTTTCTTTAGCACCTTCGTAGTAAGATCGAGGTTTACATCTAGGCGTATGTAATCCAATGGGCACATAGACAAGGTAAAATTCTCATGATGAGTCCTAAAGGTCTAGCGATCTTTGAATTGATCGGTTTTGAAGCCGATTGTATAAATCTATCTTGGGAAATTCCTAGCTCCATTTTTATTATAATTGATCCAAAATTGATTTTTGATAGAATAGTAAGTTTGTGATATAAAACAACCGCCCTTCCCTGTATAGATTTATGAACAGGTTCTGTGTTTGTCAAATCAGCATAGAAAGAATAGGAGTAGTTTTCACAGCACCTGTTATAATACGAAGGGCTTGATTTTGAATCATTCGAGGCATTGGATGGTGTGATCCGGTGCAATAATAATGACATAATTGCAATAGCCAATAACTGGTTGTATTAACATTTTGTATGTAGTATTTAGAGTCTCCGTATTGCATCCCTACAACCAGCTAGTCGCTAGATGGGAAGTATCTTCTCGGCCTTTGCCTTCACATGTTCCGCATGTTTCCTTCAGTTCAAACGGGAATCAAGTACACATCTGAGAAAGGTAGTGGCTTCACTAACCTGCAGAATCTCTCCTTGAAGCTAGTCGGTCCTGGTGGTGTAGTGGGTGCCTTCTAAACCCAAGATCGCGGGTTCGATCCCGACTAGGACCGATGAATTTTTTTCGAACATAAAAGTCCTAAGTATGGCTTCCTTCGGAAGGGAAACAAAGTCGTGGCTCTCGTGTCGACAATTTACGGCACGATAAAGAACCTCAATCCTGAAAAAAGGGGCATCTGAGCAAAATTTGTCGGCGGTTTCACGCCCTGAATTGAATGGGACCCTGATGACCTGAGATGTTAAAGAGCGTCCGTAAACCAAATCAAAAAAAATCTCCTTGAAGCTTGAGGCCAAGTATCATCATCATCATCATCATCATCATCATCATCATCATCATCATCATCATCATCATCATTTTATTTTTAACCAGACAATGGACACTGCAGCAGAGTACCGCCGAATTTTCATGAAGTTTGTAGAGCAAATAACGATTTGATGGATATTTTCAACAATATGGCGCTACATGCCATACATCAAAATCAAACTAATCCACAGCGCTAATTGAAATTTTCTTTGATGACTAGATAATCTCCAAGAACTTGCGATCACCGAGATCTGCTGATATGACAACACAGGGCTTTTTCCTATGGGGTTACTTAAAAGACAGTTACGCTACATATCCCCAGACATTGGACGATCTGAAGCACAACATTACTCACGAGATTAATAGTACTGACAACACAGTCCTCCAACGAGCGGCCAATAACATGGAACATGGAATGTTATGCCTTATGCAGGAATTTTCAACATTTTCTATACAGGTTAATAATCTCCCAAAGATACTCTACAATTGAGATGTGGCTAGCAACATTCGTTTTGAAATAAAGAAAGAAATGTGGTAGTTCTATATAAAGCACTCAGTAGTATATAGAACATGTTAATACAGAAACTATATCTGCAAGTACGACGATTACAAATTATAACAGAAACTCGGTTACAGAAAACACGAATCACTGTACTTTTATAGAGAGCAAGCTACCTATCTCAAATGAAGGATGGAGTGGGGAAATTACAAAAAGCCGTTTGTGAATTGAATCTGATATTCAAACCCTTCACATTCGTACTGGTCCTGCAATACAAGAAAAGAACGTGTGTCAGACCTATTAAAATTTCTGCAAGCTGTGAGTTTTGGGAGAAATGCAATCTAGTGTACCTGTTTTAACTTCTTCCGAAATATCCTTTTTATCAAGTAAATTGTACTTGCTTTCTCACGCCTGGTGAATAAAGTGAAAGTACCAAGTGTAAAATAAACATGGATAATGTAATTATTAACTCCTAAATAATTCGATTCATCTAAAATGAAGCAAATATTGCTCATACAACACAAATTATTTTCTTTTATTATACTTCTCAGGATGATAAATTTTGTTTTGTAGTCTTACTGTACTGTACTGTACTGTACTGAACTATATATAATAATTATGTTAAAGAAACTTATATAAACCAGGTGCTATTGCTTACTGTGCTGAACATGGTGTTAATGCAAATGAAAATAATTATATATACACACAATCAATATAGATAACACAAATCATACTGATAAAACATTACTATCAATTAGAAAAATACATTTTTATAATTACGCAGACAAATCTTTTCTCTTAAGTGCAAATTAATACTTTAAAAATACAATTTTCATTCCAAAATTTTCGTGTGAACAAATGCCTATTTGACTTAAAATTAACTAATATTTAATTTAAATATAAACAAGTCAATTAAGATAATGGGAGGGGGTATGTTTAAAACCAATGTTGATTGAATTTTGTGTTTCAGCCTCTCACATAAGCCAACACTACTTTGAAAAAAATTAAATGGCTTTCTTTCGTTATGATGCTAAAATATTAAAAATAACTCATTGTTATCGCATATTTTGTTTTTATATAACGTGGTAACCTGCATTGTTGTTTGAATTTTTATTTTAATAATTGTGTTTTGGTAATAAGCTATTTCTAAATGTGAATACCTTGCAAAAAAGATCAAAATTTAAGTAATTAGATCTGGAGTTCTAAAACAGATTATATTACTGTAATATTAATAACTTTAATGTATTTACTTCTATCTTTGACTGTTTATCTTATTCCGGTATTAGGACTTACGCGCACCCCCCCCCGGGTCAGTCACCTGTCGGAGAGCTAATTATCTCTGGATACACACATAGAGTATAAATACACACTGAGAGACTCCCTGAATAGGTGGTCAGTATGGTCAGTTAAATGTCAGGGCCGCGTCAAATACATCACAAACACAGAAAGGTACTAACACAGTGAAATGGAATAGACATGCACATTGAAATGGAAAGTCGGTTCTGATGGTCCAGTGGTAGCCATACTTACCTCTTAGACCCAAGGTCGCAGATTCAATCCAGTTAGGTCATAGATATTTTCAAGGGGTAAAAATCGTAAGTATGGCTTCCTTCGGAAAGGAGGTAAACACGTTGATCCCTTGTCATAGATTTACGGCACGATAAAAATATTTCAAGCGTGAAAGGAGGAGCCACGGAGCCAAATTTTTCACCTGAATCGAATCCGATTCGTCATCATCATCATCATCATCATCATCACCAAAACCGTTAAAGAGCGTCCTTAGATAAAATAAACCTAACTTAAACAAAATGGAAGTTGAACCGTAGCAGTGAAATACTAATCTCGCATTTATTCTTATTTAAAATAGCCCCGAAATCTCAGTCGAATTAGTTGCGTCTTTTCATTCTTTCTAAATTAAAACAACAATAATAACAAACCAGGTTGCAACACATAAAAGAAAAGACGTGATAAAAATAGAATACTCTAAAATGTGAGTATATTAAGGAAGAAATGTCATCAATATTTATTTCAAACCTTCCGATCAATGCCTAAATTGACGTGGTTTTTGGTTACACTAAATTTATCTCAAATAGATTGTTGTCCAGATCGGCCAGTTTTGAAATAAGCCCTGTAGCGTACAAAGTAGTTTCAAATGAAGATTTAAGGTGTTGCAC
The DNA here is from genome assembly GCA_030762175.1 of Metallyticus violacea. Classification (NCBI taxonomy): domain Eukaryota; kingdom Metazoa; phylum Arthropoda; class Insecta; order Mantodea; family Metallyticidae; genus Metallyticus; species Metallyticus violacea. The sequence goes on from CM060836.1 coordinate 47,000,631, forward strand.
TGGTAAGTAGTTTATATTAAACATTAACAACTTTTCAAATACTAATCAATTCACTTTATCAATGAACTTTTGCGAATAAATATTTGCTGTATACTTTACTAGCCAGATTAATATAATCTAAAATGTTTATAACGCATCGTTTTCTTATTGCATGATAATACTATTAAGAGTCAAGCTATGGCATAAAATTTTTTTTGCACTTTTCTATGCGACTGGATAAGAAATTAACCCAGCTTGAGTTTTGAAAATGTTTAGTGTACACAATATGTCGTGAAATTTAAAGTATGCCTGTATATTATTAAGTTTATTTCATTATTAAATGAGGATATATAATGTTGGTTTATGTTTACTGAATGAAATAGTTTTAAAATTAACAAAAGCATAGCAATTTATTTAAATAGGATAAAGTCAAAACTGAATTTCATATTTTTATGGAAGTGAAACCTCTGTCTTAACAGCTCTGTAATTAAGTAACTTGACAATATAAAATCTCTTAACTTTATTACTATAAATGGTGTAAAATTTTAGTGTTCACTTTCGAAGTTTAGAAAATCACACCTCTCTTTGAAGTAAACTAGAAAGCACAATATTTTAAAGCTCCATAGCTTTGCTCAAACGTACTCAAATATACAGAAACAAGGACTATGAAATTTATCTATACCTAAATAATAAAAAAGGATGTAAAACAAGATTTCAAAGTAGACAATAAAAGGAACTTGATAATGAAGCGTGTTGTGACTTATGTGATACGTTTTGACTTTTGTTATTACCCTTCTAGTGTTTACCGCTTATTGGTTAGAAGGCGTAGCGGAGTTTGTTCTTGATTGGTCAAAACTCATGGTGTCATTTCTTCTTTCTGATTTCCTTGACTGTCTTCGATGACATCGGAGAATTGATCGTTAGCTTTCTTTAATATCTCAAAGTCGAGAGGATGTAAAGTTTATGATGAAGAAGCTCTTGAAAGCATTTGAATTTGAAGGCCTCCGGAAGAATATGAACAAAACAGAATATCAAGTAATTGGAAAATGCAGAAAAGGTATTAAATTACCTGAAGGGACCATCAATTTAGTTAAAGAAGTTTAATTTTGGATAAAAAAATTCATGAATCTGGAAGATACTATGCAGATATACATCAATGAATACTTCAGGCAAGATATTCAATAGAAATGCCGAATAGGGTTTTATAGAGAAGAAATATTAATAGACAAACAAAGATGATAATTCTCCAAACAGTCATAGAGAATATATCAAGTTATCTAAAGACTGGACGTTAGTAGAAAGGCAGAAAAGTAAAATATAGACAGTGAGATGGATGTAATTCGAAGATGGGGTAGGATATTTGAAAAGAAAATATGAAAAGGTGAGACAGTTGATGAAAATGGAAGAACCAGTTACCAAAAGGATTGAAAGGCAAATTCTACAGTGGTATGAGCACATCAATTATATTTGTAAATTTTTAAGTCATTACACTTATATTTATAAATTTATTGTTTGCTTATTTTAATTATTAAGTTACGGTGCATTGTAATGATATTATAGTTTACCTGATGACTTATTTAATAACGGAGTACATTTGTTAAATTATTAATATTTAACGCATATTTTAATACATTGGAGAGAATATTTTTATAAGTTTTATTTCCTTCTTCCGTCCTATATGCTACAAACTTTTTCCAGGACAACATCCTTGGGATTTTATATCAACAGTAAACTTCCTTAAAGTACAGAGCTTAAACTGCGTGGTACTAACGACAGCGCGTTGATATTTGTAGCAATAAAAAGCAAAAATGTACTTTGATACACTTTTCCGTATGAAAGGTTAGCAAGAAAAGAGCGAATGATTTCGCCGAAACTGACCAAGTGATTCAATGATTCATGCTGTTAGAGTTTGGTTTTACTAACTGGTTCAAGCCGGATTCATCTGCAGTGTGAGATTCTTTGATAGTTTATTTAATGTATTTCATTAATCACTCCGATGATGTAAGGATAAAGTTAGTATCAAATATAGGGAACTCTTCGAGTCTATAACTCAGTGTTTTCGAGCGATGAATGTATGTTGCGGCCACACGGCGAATTACCTATAGGTTTTGCTTTGCGCATATACACCCAGTAATTGTACGGTCCAGAAATTCAGCATAAAACTTAATCCTGACATAAAAATAACAACAATGTAAAAGTAAAATGTTGGTCTATTTGGACACCCTAATTTCACCATTGCGTGTAAATATTCGTTCTTACATATGAATGAAGGTGGTGCTTTGTTTACCAGACCGCTTGCCATCTTCATCAAGCTTGTCATGTGCAATGCCTCTCTTTGCGTTCCTTTTTTGCAAGTGTAATTACTTAGAGTGGTCAAGTCAACAGCACTCATGTGTGCAAATGTCCAGCGACGGAGGTAGGTTGGGGATAATGCATTTCCTTCACGGAAAGGGATCAATTCATGCTAACACATCCAACCCGCTCGCTTCTGCCTTCATGCAAAGTGAATGAGTTGGGGTCAAAGTTTGCCGAGCGCATTAGGAAACAAACTGTGAGAATGGAAGAGTGTCTTTCGGATCCAATCTGGGCCTAGGCTCTCTTTTTTTCCTGTTGTACGGAGTTTGTGAATTGCATATAACATGAGAAGAAATCAGTTATGGTCACCGCCAAATTGTTATGCACCTATACTCTGAACTGTGATTTTAAATGCTCATATTTATTTATATTTTCAGTTTTATTAAGAGATTAAATCAAATATAAATCGCATTTTTAAAAAAAAAATAAGAAAATCAAATTTAATAAAATGGGATGCACATTATTTTTCTACGCAATTTTCCGATTTACAAACACTTTTTTTTCCGTTGAGGGGAAGCTTCTAGCCCCATTATCGAAAAAAGAGTGACATTGATTTTCAAGTCATAATCCTTCTACATCTTTGTTGCTGTTAAACCGCTAACCTCCCAGTGCTAATTTTAACACATAGGGCAATCCCTAGTCCAGCCCTGTTCAACACGCCATGTCACTCATGCCCTTTTATGGCGCCCTTGGCAACTAATTTCCAGATTTACTTTTAATTAATGTTTGAAGACACATTTTTGGCATTTGAATAAAGATTGTTTTACTTTTCGTCTTAAAAGCTCAGGAACGTTGTTAAAGCAACAATTTTATTATGCAAAACAGGGCGCTTCCTTATGATTCACTTTATTACAGTGCCATGAACTATCTACAAGACAAGTGTTTCACCAAGAAGACAATTAGCCCTCAAAGTAATTTTAATCCCCACAAAGCTATGCTGCAAACACTGAACAAATGATTTATAACAGCCTTACCTTGCAATAGAAATGTTCCAAATTCCTTGCTTTCAAGCAAACATTCAGCATTACTTGTGAGTTTGTGGAATACGTTTTGAGTGTCTTGTGTTGTGATAAATTGTACATTCGATATGTTTTAAGTTTTTTTTTTTCATTACTGTTTAAACTTCAAACTACTCAAGTATTGGTAAAATATATTTTAAACACAACTCTTTTTAAATTATAACTTTAACTGTGAATGGAGAATCTGTGTATTTATTGTGTCTGTTGAGCGACATTTTTTACTAATCACAAAAACTTTAACAGTGAATTTCCTGTGAATTCTGAAAGAGAGCACAAAATGAAATATGTAAATCTGAACTAGCATTGCAACAACAACAACATTGTTGCGTCCTAGCTAAAAGAAAAAAAGCTTTCAGTGGTGGGGAAGTAGTAAAAGAGGCAATGTCAAATACGGCTGAATTTCTGATCAATTCTCACAAAGAAAAATCTGCACTTATATCTTCCATCAAAGAACTTCAGTTGTCTCACCAAACTGTTGCTAGGGGTGTTGTACAGATTTTTAATAATATGGAAACTCAATTGCTTCAGGATTTGCAATCATCTGAAAAATGTTCACTCACTTTGATGAAAGTGCTGATAGTCTAACATTGCTAAGTTGTGTGTATTTGCTAGGAAGGTTTTTGATGGTTTTACAGTAACGGAAGTAACTATTGTCACTTCATGAACGTGCTTAATGCGTTCTTTAAATTTGCCAAAGATAGTAAGTTACCACTTTCAGAGCTTGTTGCTATAACAAATGAGGGTTGTCATCTATGACTGCTAGAAATAATGGATTTCTTTCTTTTTGTGCTAAGAATGGATCATTTCCAAAACTTCTTTCTTATCATTGTATTATCCACCAGGAAGCTTCATGCCAAAGGTTTTAAGTTCGATCAAGTCATGAAAATTGTAACTCTTGTGGTGAAGTATATAAGATCATCTTATAATGGTCATCGATTGTTCAGAAATAAATTAAGCATATCAGATTCTGAGTAGGGTGAAGTAATTCTTAATGCAGACGTATGGTTGCTTAGTAGGAAGAAAACACCCAAACGGTTCTGCGGCCTGTTGGATGAGATAATAGACTATATGAAATCATATCCCGGGAAATATTATCACTAACTTCATGATATATCATGGCTAATAGGTTTAGTTTTCTTTGCATATATCATCTCAAAATTAAATGAGTTGCAAGGAAAAGTAATATTTCAGATATGATAAGTATTGTTAATGCATTTGAAAAGAAACTTAAGCTATGGATTTTCCATTTAAATACAAATCCGCTAACACATTTTCCAAATTTGAAATCTATGGTAGAAACAGCAAATGGTGGCAAACGTGATTTTTCATATTTTGCCAAGCATCTTGTAAGTTCGAATTTGGTTATGATGTAGTCATTTTTCAATGCTTAATTCACTGATAATGTTTGTAAATAATCTCTTCGCTTCTGTTGACGTATATGAATTTGGCAGTAGGGTGACATCTTCGAAAATTATAATCCTAAAGAATTAGACATATAAATTTTAAGTCTTCATTCTTTGAAATCCTCCTCTGCAACATGTGTCTATTTCTGGACCAGAGTCCAGAAATAGCCACTTTATTATTATTATTATTATTATTATTATTATTATTATTATTATTATTATTATTAGTAGTAGTAGTAGTAGTAGTAGTAGTAGTAGTAGTTAGTAGTAGTAATAGTAGTAGTAGTAATAGTAGTAGTAGTAGAAGTAGTAGTAGTAGTAGTAGTAGTTGTAGTAGTAGTAGTAGTAGTAGCAATAGTAGTAGTAGTAGTAGTAGTAATAGTAGTAGTAGTAGTAATAGTAGTAGTAGTAGTAGTAGTAGTAGCAATAGTAGTAGTAGCAATAGTAGTAGTAGTAGTAGTAGTAGTAGTAGTAGTAGTAGTAGTTGTAGTAGTAGTAGTAGTAGTAGCAATAGTAGTAGTAGTAGTAGTAGTAGTAATATTAGTAGTAGTAATAGTAGTAGTAGTAATATTAGTAGTAGTAATAGTAGTAGTAGTAATAGTAGTAGTAGTAGTAGTAATAGTAGTAGTAGTAGTAGTAGTTGTAACAGTAGTAGTAGTAGTAGTAGTAGTAGTAGTAGTAGCAATAGTAGTAGTAGTAGTAGTAGTAGTAGTAATAGTAGTAGTAGTAGTAGTAGTAGTAGTAGTAGTAGCAATAGTAGCAGTAGCAATAGTAGTAGTAGTAGTAGTAGTAGTAGTAGTAGTAATAGTAGTAGTAATAGTAGTAGTAGTAGTAGTAGTAGTAACAGTAATAGTAGCAGTAGTAGCAGTAGTGGAAACGTAATCTCCTAATTATAATGCAAATGTGTCCGAATACAAACAAACGTTAGACAGGCTTACCCTAGACAATAACTCTGCATTATATAGAGGGTATTATAATGATATTCAATGGAATTCTTTCAATTCTTTTCTTGTCAAAGCACCTGTATTCGAACTGGTGTTATCTTGGGAGAGAATATCTTCTTGAATCGGCGATAAACACGTTTTGCCTCAACAAGAAGCTAGCAGTAATAAGATGCGTTGATAAACATAACATTCATAAAGAATGCTGATGAACAAAATGCCTTGAGAGTCCCATAAAACCATCAAGGGAACCTTTCCAGCCGAAAGGGCGAGTTTTGTTTCCTCCACTCAGGAGTTTAGTTGTGTTTCATCGCAAGCTAAAATTCGATGCAGAAAACATTCTCCTTGTTCCTCTGACACTCTTCCACACTGGCAACCATTTGACTCTCGGTAAGAATTCAAGGAACCCACCTTTTCTGTAGTCCAAGTCATTTGAAATGAAGATAGAACACTTCTATAAATTATCGCAAAATCCAAAACGATTTCTGAAATCCTCAAACTTCGGTCGCACTCGATTAGGTCCCGAAAGGCTCAAAAACGCTCGTCCCAGGTCGGAGCTGGTGACTTTCACTTTCCAAAGTTTCTCGTCCTTCTGTAAAACTTTTGTGGCATTCATGCGCTTGTGTTTAAGACAGCATCTTTTCCCCAAACCATGTCCTTAATATTATCAGAATTTCAGCCGATTTTACGCCCTCCCGCCCCAAAAAGTTAATGAAGCGTTGCGCAATCGACAAATGTGTATCTTGTTCGCATATGGCTGACAAACGAAAAGCCTGTGCGATGTGAGTCAGTTGCCACACTCCTGAAACCCCACGCGTAATACCTCAAAGGTACTACTCGCAAGCTGTGAAATCAAAATTCCGGCTTATATTTGATTCGCCCTCATGCTAGGGATATTTATTAAGTCATGCTAGCTATATTAATTTTTGGAACATTCGAAAGATATACAAGTTTTAAAAACAACGACATGTGCTTTCTGATTACAATACTACCAGATAGAACCTGGGCACAGAGAACACCAAGAAGGAATAGAAAAACACGTAAATGGAAATCATTGTTTAATTACAAAGTCAACTACTCCGTAGGTCTGTAGTTGATACGCGTGTACATTTGAAGGCTGTAAGGCACATTTTCATCCTTCAATACACCACAGAGCAATCATTAATGCTTTTCGTAGCGCTGTAAAATATCTCTGTGGACCTAACTTAATATGACCAGTATAAATTAAAAGTATTATGTCAAAGTCACCTTATAACAAAAATAGGATCCTACTGTTGAACCTGGATATGTCTTAAGTCCGCTTTGGCACTAAAACAGTCAATTGTTTTATGTCTAGTAAGCTAGAGAATAGTTCACGCTTTCATAAGAAGATAGTCGTATCGTACGAATCAGCGGTCGTAAGTCTGAGAACATTAAGCACTGTAAAATGACTGTAGTATGACAGATAAGCCTTGACGCTCATGACATTCACTACATATACAACGAACGAAAACAAATCCCCCCTACTTTGAATCCAGGTTTATTGAGTGCCACGACGTTACCCAAAGTTTTGTTTTAATACAGGAAGCGGGCCGCTATTTGTCTACAATGGTACGCACATCGTTGAGTTTCAGTTAAATTTCGACTTCGTCAGGAGACATTTTTAATTTTAACATAGAGTTCACACATTAATATCAAAACCCTCGCCTCTAACTACACATTTAGGCAAATTTACACATCTAAAAGAAAATTTCAACATCGGCTGTCAGTATGAGCGGCCTTTCATTTGCTTTGTACAGAGAGGTTATTTCAGTTACGGGCGTGTAGAGCGCGGTTACGTATTGGGAAAAGCCAGTCGTCAAGGCCGTATAATGCAAGTGCAGGTAGCAGCTGTTTGAGCGGGTCTTTGTCAGTCAGTGGTTGTGCAGGTGTGTTTTACTCGCGCTTTCATTGTGTGTAAATGATGGGCTAATTGTTAAATATAGCCTCGAAGAACGAGTTTGTATGTACGATACACATGTAAAAACGGATTCTTACAGAAAAGTGGTAGGACGATGCGCAAAAAAATATCGTGTACAGGTAGAGAAACTTTTTACCATTTTGTTATAAAGTTACGAGAATCAGAATCTCTCAGTGACAAGAAACGTGTTCAAATCTTCGTGTTTTTAAAGAAGATGAGTTAGGTGAAATACAGGAATTTCCTAAACAGACGTCGGCAATGTATTGCCGCTGAGGGGTATCATTTTTAACATCTCTTACTTCTTCTGATTGTCCGTTTTAAATACCGATCATTTCATTTTTTCATCAAAAATATAAATACGAACATAGAAATATTAACTTTATGCCCGGGGACTCTTAGCTTCCTTTTTCCGGTTAGAGTGGCTGCTTTTCCCCAGTGACCAGCCACTCTCAGACAGCCTGTAACTTAAATAATCTCACAATATTTCAACATTATTGCAATAAATAATATGAATGGGGAAATCTTGTTTATTTGTTACGCACAAAATATTGCACTTTATGATTATTGTACCACAAATATAATTTCTACTATGGAAACATAACAACCACACTCTCGTTGTAAATATCCTGTCAACAAATTGTGTCAGAGCTCAGGCAATATTGTGTAGTTCTCTCGTGGATTTTCAAGCAAACAATGCATAATGTATCTCTACGTTGCCAGCAATAAATATTTTAGGGCGGGCTAGTACCGCAGGACCGTGTTCTATGATAAGTGTCAACAATTTATTATAAATTTCAAAATTAGTTTATTTTTTCTCTTATCTTATAGCATATGTTTTGAATATTATGAAAATAAACGTGGTGCTGTACAGTTGTATAACTAGCTCGTTGCCAGATATAGGGCCATGGTTCGGTCGGTTGTGAAAAAGTTAAGTCGCTTATAGGCTATGCATTTACATATTATCTTCAAATCAATTTTGTAGATTTCCCTTTATATGAAGCTTAGTTTGTGCCTCGTTATAAAAGTCATTATTTCTGTTCTTAAAAGAATCCTGTATACAAAAACTTCAAATTGTAAACATAAATATGTCTGATAGTCGTAGATTTTGACATCTAGTTCTATTTGGAGGTTCAAATAAACTTAAAAATATACAGAGTGAGTAATTTTTTTTTCCTGCGGATTGGGATGTTGTACAATCCCGGCGTTTTACAGACTATCCCATAAATACTGTCCCCTGCAGCATATCATTTTCTGCCGAATTGACTGCTATGTGCCTTTCGCCGTGTTCTGACAAATATTAGTCCGTGAAATACTTTTTTTTTCCTCACATGGAAGAGAAAAATAACGCCTATTCTATGATATTTATTAAGAAAACCCCCTAATTATATAAATGTCAATTAAATCACAAATTATTATAAGAATCCGCTCTTACAACCATAATAATTAAATGCCAATAATAGGAAAAGTTCTGGATTAATATGTATACAATAGATAAAGGAAACTCTCTTGCAGAGCGGTCTAATGAACGCGGCAGTTCTCTTGAGAGCACCTGCAGTTCCCATCGACTGTAAAGTTCAGGTTTGCCAATCTGCAGACTGAGCAGACTCGCCCGGTATATCAAACGAAAGCATTTACTTTTTAACCCCTTAGTTCCTTACTGCCATTTGATTTACTAACACCAACTGAAAAGCAAAAAAGAGATAACGCTTTATCATTCTGAACATATTTATTAAAATTTATGGTTATTTAGACAGATATTATTACAAAATTTACAGAATTATTTCAGATCGTTTGGCTGAATACCAAAAAAAATTTTGTTTAAGTGAACCACATTAAGTTAGTTAAATATACTATTATTGAAAACGCAGTTATCAAATTTAAATGAAAAGGCTGCAATTTCACAGAATACAAAGGACATTTATAAGTTAGTAGATGCAGATTTGGAAGTAGAATTCGCACTTTATTCACTATTGCAGAATGTTACTTTTGATTAATGTGTATTATGCTCAAGAATTATAGTAGGGAAAGGTATAGAATTGACTACGCTGACCGGAAGGATAAAGAGTCAATGCTAAAGGAATTTGATAAAACGTTATGATAATATCACGGCCATATCGGGTTGTATTTGGTCAAAATTCAAAATTTTGTTTCGTTTCATTGGCCGATTTTATGAATACGTCTTTTCGTTTGATGCTACAGCCCGGAGTAAGCCTTGGCCTGCCGAGGCGACCTCTGCATCCTCTACCTCCGTCTTACGATTTCACTGATAGAGCGCAGTATTGCAGGGGCCATGTAGTCAACATACCTGCACCTCACATATGAACACATCACACAAGTGAAATAATCACGGTGACATTGCACATTGCATATATTGAACAGACTATTGTTAATGTCCATTAATAACCGACGCAAAAAATATTAAATGTATTGTATATAATAAGTTGCTTTTATAATCAAATATCTACTTCAATAAATATACTTTAGTTTACATTTATTCATTTCATAAAAGTTGTAAACAATTCTTTATTAAAACATGTTATCTAGGAACTCTCAAACCACATAAAACCAAGAAATGATTTGGCCAACTTTTTAGGTAAAATACCCCTATTTGCGAAACAACGATCGCTTAAAACTGTTATCCACGTTTACCTTCTCTTCTTTTGCCAAGTATTCCGTATGTTTTGTGGTTTCCTTGGTGATGGTTATAATTACCTCGCAGCCTTAGAAAGGAAGCAATATCGTTGCGAAGCGAGTCTGTGGCGATGATAGAGACGGAGAGCTGAACAATGTGAACATCGTTATAATGATGACATATGATAAGGGCGTGCGAATCCTGCGCCGCGACGGATCGATCAACGCTGCCGCTCCTCCGCTGTCCCGGACGTCTGGCCACAACAGTTAATCTGTGTAATGGTATGCCTGCATGAACTTATCGTATTCCCATACAAGGTAAGCATCTCATCGTTAATAATATTACCATAATGTAATAGTCCCTCTGATGAGCATATTATTACTATTACTATTATTACTAACAACAACAGAAAATAATAACAACAAAATGTACCAAAGTATCGATTTTTACGTTTTTCGACTCTATCGATAACGGCTTCCACATTCTATATGTCCATAAACAATTATTTCGATATAATCAACAAAGACCAAATTTCAGAGATTACTATTCTTATTTTAGAAGTCACAAAATCAAAATAAGAATAAATCGTAGTCAAATAAACGCTTCTTCTTCACCTGTTCCGGTTTCTATTGTCAAGCTTTTTTAGGAGGTGTACCCAAATCTCTTTCTCCCAATTCATTACCTTCTTTGGTAATCTATTGCCTGTTATCCTAACAATAGGATGTCTCTATTTCATTTTATTTTCATCTATCCTATCGTAAATTGAAAAAAATATTAAAATCCAATCTTATTGCTTCATTTCTTATTTTATCAGCTCTAGTGCATCTTCTTACACGTCTCATAAATTTTATTTCCGCAGACTGCACACATATTCTCTGTCTTTGTCACTATCCACGATTCGAAACCACAATAAGAGTAGGCGCAACATAACCTCATAAATCTTCGTTTGTGTTTCTCTCCTAGTTTTTCGTCCTAAAGTTCTCCTAATTGTTCCGTTTGAAATTTATTAACTTTCATGTCAATGTCTTTGTCAAATTTAAAAATAATACCACAATCTAAATAATTGAAGTGGGATACCTGTTCTAATGTTTTTTCATTTGTTAATATCTTCCATCTCACAGGATTCTTCCATTTAAAAGCAATTAACTTTGTTTTGAGTATAGATATAGTTAAATTGTCATACATTGTATTTTCACTTAATCTATACTCCCTTCTTTATAAATTACCTTCTGTTTCTTGGATAACCATTTGATCATCAGCATATAGTAAAGTATTTAAAGATGAGTTTTATTTTAATCGCAGACTGTATTTCATCTTTCCGTCTCATAATTAGGTCACCTATAAATACATATATTAAGTAAAGTAAGTAATAAACACCTTGATTTGTTAAGATTTCATCTGACATTTTAAGACCTAAAAATAAATGTTCCAAATATGTTAAAGTTAGCTGAACTATTAAACAGGTCAGTCCGGAACACTGTTTCACATTAGAAAGAGTGTCCATTAAATTCACAGTTTAATTCCATAAGATAATGTACTAATTTGGAATAGTGAAAAGAATATTTTAAAATGATTTATATTGTGCACAAACAGATAATATATAGAAATATCTATCAACCTTTTATGAGGGGAAAAACCCTTGTAACTTAGGGTTTAAGCCCTTTGGCTCATTCCAACATCAGAGGGGACGATCGGCAGTAGTTTTTCATTATTTATTTTTTAATAATGTTTAAAGCTCGGTTTTACTGCTGAGACGATGGAGTTGCTACCTGACCGGCAAAAGGGACGGACGTGTTTCTTGGTGTCTGCGTGTGCAAGAATGGAGACAGTCAGGAAACTAATTGAGCAATTGAGAGAGCAGATGCAGCATGGGTTCGAAAAACGTAACCCGAAGAAACTATAGGATGAGATTGGAGGCCTAGTTCAACGGATCGCGTGGAAAGTAGGATGGATTAGTTGAAGAATAAATCGCGGTGCAACAATATTATATAAAGTGCACAAGAGAAGGAGGGGGAAAATTGGTGCATGAGTGAAAACATTATGCATAGAGTGGTGGCCTAAATAAGCATTGAACTAAAGGATTTTGACATTGAAAGAGCACAGAGGATAGAAAGATGAGGCGGAGGAGAGGGGCCAATTGTGTGCAAATTGGCCCACTACAAACTGAAATGTGGTGCCAGATGTCTCCGGGGCACAAAATCAGCATTGGAGATGATTTCAGCTAACGGGTGAGGGAGGAACGCATCTTCTTGAAACGACCTTTGTTTGAGGCAATAAGACAAGAGTATCATGCTTTGCTTTGTTTCGACAAATCAATCATGATGGAAGAGTTTGGAGAGGATGGAGCAACCAGCCTAAGTCGAGAGTCAGCCATGGAGTGCAAGGATTGGAGGTATCTAGGAGGTGAGAGAGGACGAACCCAGGACCGAGAAAATCCAGCAACAGGAACAGAAACCGAAGGAGAACAGAAGGGTGTAACCAAGGTGAGGAGTGGAGGAAGGTAGCGAAGGACACCGCTATCTGACCAGAGGTTTTTTAATGTCCAGCAAAAGAGTGACAATAGCGGGTTTGGAAGCAGTGGTTGCGAAAAAACAAGCGGACACACAAGTACTTACCTTTCTTTTTGAGAATCGCTACTTGGAATATGGAGGGCTTCAGAAAGAGAATGGGTAGTGGCAGATTTTTTGTTCTTTTTCAAAGACTTGGATGTCATTTGTTTGACAGAAACATAGTTAAGAATTATGACAATGTGGAACTTAAGGCAGAGATTTTCTGGCATTTTGTGATGATTTCTCCTTGGAGAATGTAAATGGAAGATACGGAGGCAATTCAGAGGAGAAACTTACGTTTATAACAGCAAATGGACGCAGTATATTGACTTTGTGCCGGTCATTCAACATTAAATAGGCAAAATTAGAGACTTCTGAGTTGCGGAACCGTTGAGTTACACCACTGTCAGGTCATGCTCGAACTAACACTAAGAGATGGATGCAACATACGTGCGGGGGGCGATAAGGAGAGGTGGAAAGAGACAGTACAGATGAAAAATAGAGGAAGCGGAAAAATTTCTCCCAAACATATGGGCGGCTTTGGAAGGTAGTGGGATCGAGACAGCTGGACAGTTGAAATTATTAGTGAATCAGCTGTGACAAAAGATATATGTGTAGAAACAGAAGGGGAGGGTTAAAATCATCAGGATGGTATGACTAGGAATGCAGAAATGCCAAGAAACAAGCGGAAAATGTGCTGAGAATGTTCGCTTGATATTAGGCGGATGAACAAAGTAAAAGACAGAGAGGGTAGGAGAGGTAAGTGCGGAGAAAGAATCTTGAGAACATATTCTGAAGTAATATGGGGGGGGGTCGGAAAAAAGAAGTGGATACGCCGAGCCCATTTGTTAACGAGCGAACAGTGTAGGCAGAGCTGGACTTTGCTGGCTGATAGGAAGGAGGAGGGAGTAGGTAAAATTTTAAACCAAGTGAGACAGATCAGATCGGAAAAGGCAAACAACCGGGAAGGGGTGTAGGAAAATATTACTCACATTATTTTAAAATATTTGTACATACTTGTGGGTGGGGGTGTAAATTATTTGCTTTTGTATTGTTTTCTTTGTACGTATTTTCTTTGGGTATTTTAAAAAATAATTTGCTATTTTATGCATATTTTTCTTTTTTATTTATTTATTTCATTTTAGTATATATATTTATATATTGTTTGTCTCTTAAGATTTAAATATCGGTTTTTGCAATTGCATGTATTTCTTAGTGTACACTATTTCCACATAAATTCATAAAAAGAACAAAAAATTGCCAAATATAGGCCCAACTTCTTCGGAGAAGGGTGGAAAAGCCTATATAAAATAGGTAGATTACCAAAGAAAACATTGTAAATGGATAAAAATGTGCTATTATAAGTAGAATTAATTAACAAGGAGCTAAATTAGGCGAAAATATAAAGAATTTCTTAAAGGACGCGTGAATACTGTAATATTAATAATAATAATAATAATAATAATAATAATAATAATAATAAATTATAAAAGAAATAGTCAAAAAGCCTAAACCAACAAAATATAATCTATTCACTAGGAAACGCGTTAAAAGCGTTGCTTCCGAAAAGTAAAGCGGTGTATAGATTGTCTTTTCATTTCAAATAATAGGAAAGAGAAGAGAAGTTAATTATATAGCCCACTTGATATACATCGCTTTTGAATGGGCATTCGACAAAGTAAGGCGCTCCAATTACTGTGAAGTATTAAAAAAGAAAGAACATGCTCTTTATCTCACAAAAGTAGTGCGTATATCAAAATATACCGAAAGGGATGCTTAGGCGGCAAATCTTGGGAGTAGCAGTCAATAGGCCCCGGGTACAAATATTTTTGGTATGTCCATCCTTATAATTTTTTTTTTTCCGTCCTTTCCTTTGGTCACTTAGTAAATGCTGGAATGGATGTTTCCTTTCCAGTAATTTCATGCGATTTCATTTCATAAATCTAATTGCAAAGTAGAAAATGTCAAGCAAAATAGACTAGTGTAGTGCAGCGTGGCCGTAGTTTGCACTAGTTCCTCTGGGTTCTGCTTGGGCCGCTCTTCGGGTTACACCACTGTGGCTCTCGGGGCATATCATCTAAGGAAAAGAGGCTCTATGTCTCGCCGCCTGTGAATCTGATTGACTCTGTATCCCTGATCTCATCTCTTTCTCCCGAAATTCTCCTCTTGAGAGCCGTAGGCACAAAACATCCATCAGTGGCCGAGAAGCTAAAACACCGTTCTCGTTCCACTAGAAGTTCTAAAATAAGAAATATAGGAAATGTAGCTAGAGAATGTACTCTAACAATTAATGAAGGTGTAAGACGAAGCTAAGTATACATTTCAACGACGCTATAGAGAATTAACTGAAATATAGGAAACTGCTTACTTCTTCCCCATAATCCGGTAGCTAAACAAACTTCAAGGACCTACTCCACAGAGATGTACATAAATAATATGAAATATAAAAAAATATAAACTGAAAATATCTGTATTAACGTAATAGACTTTTGAGCAACTAGAACCAAAGATTAAAAAAAAAAAAATGTTTTACGATGCAAAATAATTAAATAAGTTTAGACATTTAGGGTACCAAATATCATATAAAAACCACAAACATGGTTGAAAGCCTTAGTAAACATAAAAGAATATACGGTGTAAATAAAGAATCCTAATAAATAAGACGACCAAAGTAGCTCAAACGAAGTTTATAAAAAGTGTTTTTGTGCGCTACGGAAATATAGACAACTGCAACGAGTCATTTAGAAGTTCCAAAAAGGAATCTTTTGAGATCAGTGACTGGAGTGTTTCCTATATTTCATAAAAAAAAAAACTGAAGAAAATAAGTAAAGAACTAAAAGTAAAAGTAAACATAGTAAATTATAGAAATACGAAATGGATGAAATATTACTAAGACAAATCCTAGAATATGCTACTCGAAGCAAACGAAATGTTGTACGACGAGCCAATCGATTCAAACTTTGATGATAGTGATTTTTAAGACAGAGGTAAGGACGACATTAAAGAATGGGAAATAAAGTATTCCAGGTCTAAATAATAAAAAAGATTATATAAAGAGGCTAAGAAGGCTTTTTTTTCAAATTAAAATAAATTTAAGAATCTTACAGGATGGCTCAAAGACTGAAAGCATTACTGCCAAATACGCAATGCATTTTAATGTCTAGTTTAATTAATGCCAACCTGTAAATCCGTTTTAAATATGACATTAAAAATGTCATAATTGTTTTAATAATACTGGTTTTTGCTAAAATAAACAATACTCTACCATAAAAGGATTTGTTTTATTATGATGCATTGCTAAAAACAACAATAAAAATGTTTTGGATGTATGTATTAAACTTGAAATTAAAAACTAACTTTCATAAGAAATGTTCTATAACTGATGTTGATGTATTTAAAACGTTTCTGTTCTCTTTATAAAAAAGTCTCTACTTTAATTTTTTTAACAGTTCGCCACTCCAACTAATACAGCAATATTTACACAAATAAAATGTTTCTCGCAACATGAAGAAACCAGTAAAAGGTTTGTATAGATATTAACTATTATGTTTCTTTCTTATGCAAAACACTACATATTTTAAAATCAGTACAAGATCTTAACTTAATAAAAGCAGAAGTATGCAAAAAGTTCTTTGGATATAAAATTAAAATCTAAATACTTAATAAAAATAGCATACGAAAACCAATGCTATTACTAAAATATGGGGATAAATGCTATGGGCCTTTATGATTCATTGATATAAAATCCTAAAATATTGGACTCAGTTTATGAAAGATAGAAGAATGAAAAAGAATTTATATGAATAAAACATATGCTGAATATTACTTAACATGTGAGAAGCCTCTGAGTAATTTATAGATATTCCAAACACAATTTAAAAATCCACTTGGTTCACTTTAATTCGTATTTTAGCTAGTCGTTTTTACTTGTCCACAATTCTACAGAAAGTTATCAAAGTGGCCACAATTATCACCGTATTTGCTGATTCCCTAAAAGAATGTCCACGTTGTCAATAGATCTGAAACACATAACGACTTTTTAATGATTCCACATGGAAAAATCAGTGGTTTGAAGTTAGGACAATGAGGAAGTCAAAATTTAGATTTACTTAAAAATCACTGTAGCACCATGGTAAAAATGAGGTGGTGCCCCATCATGCTGGAACTATATGCTTGGATTAAGTTTAACAAAATATTTAAGAGACTTGTCAAAAGTTGCAGTATAATAGTGTTTCCCTTGTCCCAGGTAAAATAAAAAGATTGATTAGCGTGTCGCCAATTTCATCCCATATAAGAATATTGTGAAAATTCTACACTGCACTCTATGGTAACTCTACGACATTTGAGGTAGACAACTTTGCCTACAACCCACAACATAGCATCAACTTGTAAAGAAAAAAAACTATTGATTATTGATCAATATATCACCAAAATTAATAACTAAAAATGAAGCGAAATTTTTGCTAATTTTTATATTTTCAATTTATCGGATTTTGTCACATGTTATTTAATATGTTGTAACTTAAGTGGATTTGGTCAGCAGTTTCCATCTATGTCTTAAGTTCCTTCTCTTTTCTTTTCTCTGAGCTTGAAGTTCGTCGGCACCTAAATTACCCAGTATTTATCTTTTCAGGATGGAGGAAACAACCAAGAAAGAGAAGAGACAACTTTATCCTACTGAAAACCGAGCACAAGCAGATCGTATCTTAGCAACCCTCAAGTCACAAGAACAGTGCTGACCGATACCTAATGATGTTTAATCTTGAAATTCAAGACAGGAATAGATTCATCATTATGAACGATATTTATTCTAAGGCACTGCAGTGAGAAATATGAATGCAAGTTCGACCATGGACTATCTCATTTTTAGTCAGAAATGAAAGTGAATCGAATTTGATCTCACTGCTTCAAATGTTACTTAAGCCCACTGGCACTAAAATCAGTCATGTGCACTCCTTTAGCCTTAAATTAATTAAATTTCAATTCAGTTTTTCAGAAGTAAAAAATAGGATTTTTGACTAGAAATTCCCAGTTTGTAAATTTTTCATACACAGGAAAATGCTTTGTACAATTATTGGCTTTCTGACTGAGCTTCATATCACTATACAAGTATCATCCTCTTTGCTCAAACAGTCATAGTATTCCAGCAGACGTTTGACTGCATATTTTGACCTAACATTCCATTTTTAAATATCTATATTGTATGTTTAGTTTAAGCATGATCAATATCCAATATTGCTCCATAAATTCCAATTAATTTTAGTCAGTCATTAAGAAAGTTGATTATTGATCGTGCCTCGTGACAGAAAACGTTAGATGTAAGTCTGGTTGATGTGTACAGAATGGACTGTTGAAGTTCAAACCTTAGTTGGTGATGGTGATGATATGGCTTTAATCCTCCCCTAATATCTAAATAACATATTTTTGCTTAAATTTAACTTATTTTATATCTTAGTTGTTCAAATGGGCAAGTTTTGAAATGAAAGCTCTGTGTATAAATATTATGTATAGCTTTGTACATACAGTCCTCCGGTCTTGGAGCAAATAGCGCGGTGCATGCTGTTCACATTTCTGTCTTGTGAAACGAGCGATACTTTGGTTTTAAAAAGAGCGACATTTAGAAAGAGAAAGAGAGAGCAAGAGCAGTAAATTTATACAAGTCAGGCAGCTGTAGGGTTCCCATTAGCCCATTGTAGTCACGCCGGCTAATCGCTGTTAGTCCTAATGATGGGCAAGCTCAAAACGGCATGGCAGAGATGAATACTCACAAAGAAGCGAGATAAATGATGAGATAAGGGGCAAACAATGCTTGCGGAACGACGAGAAATATCCGCTGATTTTTATAGTAACAAATGATTACAAGACATCTATATTCAAATAAATACCTTACTCATGACCATACAGCATACACAGCATATACAATTAAACATACAGTAAATAAATACGGGAGAGATCAAATGTGCACTTAACCGTAACGCTAGTTACCGCTTAGGCTGCACATATAAACGCTCGGTTTGTTCAGCAGTAATTATTAGTCTCTATAGTTTATTTTACTGAAAGCTAATTTTGTTTACACAAAAGTTTTTGTTGCATTCTTTATCTTGAACCCATTTAATTATTGTACCAAATAATCAGTGCGCGTTCCACAATCGTATAGTGTAATATATTATATTTATGGATTTGTAACCTATAATTACCACAAGTAACATCACGAGAGGGTCTGAGTAGGTTCGTGAATTTATCTGGAAAGCTCAGGCCCTCGAGTGATATTTATTAGAACTATTTCACGAATAAATTAAGAATTTAAATATAATTATTTAAACTTTGCTTACAAAAGTGTAATAATTGTTTATTAGAACTTAACCTTTACAAGCAATCTTGCGACAGAAGAATGCCAATTGTCGTAATGCCAATTGAGAACAGCAAAATTTGGATTCTATTCATGAACAGAATAAGAATAAAAGTAATATATATTTGAAATTCGCGCATAGAATATTAACACTTGTATAAAATGTTATAGAATGTCTATTCTATTCAGAAGCCGTGAGACTGAAATGGATAAAAGTCGACTATTACAATCGCTACCGTTCGATTTTCCAGTACCAACTGAGAGAAAAAAAATAACGTACAGTGTTTCTATTTTTCTTTTGTGTTCTGTGGTTTGGAATTCCTAATGATAAGATCAATTTGCACATTTGATGCATCACCAAAACGCTTTGAAGAACCCTCCACTTTGCATTACGATTGTCAATTGTTCATGCTTTTGTTGCTATCAATATCTCGCCACCGCCTCTAGCAAAAGTGATCAGTGATGCGTGTTCAGGAATTATATAGTGGAAGTATAGAGTTGGCTACAATGGCCACAAGACAAATGCACGTCGCGTGATAAAAGGGATTTCATAATTTTTCAAGATTATTTCACTCCGTAATCCAGTTGTGATTGGTCTCGTTTCATTGGTCGGTTTTTAAGATGACGTCACATGAATGAAATAGTATTTTACAACTCCATACTTACAAGTGAACAAGTAATTTTTCATTGTTTTGTTCCACAAAGGCATTAGTTTAGTCATGCTCATGTAATTTGTATACAAGTGTAGTAATCTGGTAACTTCAAACACTAGTGCAACTTTTAATATCCATTTTATAATTTAGGGAATCAGTTGACCTAAAAATGTGATCCAGTAGTTAAAAATAACAATTCTATGCACAAAGAAAGAATAATTCAATATACGAATACAGTGAACATTTTAGGGTAAAGGCAGTTAAAGCAGCTTTATAGACATTGGCCTTTCCTATTTCAAATGCATGCCTCATGCAGCACCTTAGTTTATTTTTCTTTTAATGTCTTCGCTAAGTGCCACGAAAATAATTTCTTTCCTTGTCCCATTTTCCTTGAAGTAAATAATTTAGTCTCTTATGATACCATTTTCACATTTTTTTCTTGTGATGAAAAAAAAATGTGACTGCCGAACATATAAAATGTAAATATCAACTGCATGTATGAAAATTTACAATGGGCATCTCAAATGGAATATTGGCAAATGCATAATAAAGTATTAAAATGGTCATTATTTTTTAGAGATAGTATCAAATTATTTAGGAATGATAACGATTCGTTCTGAGTATTAAAAATATAAAATAGTGGACGTAATCTAATTGAAGTATGAGGTGTGATAAACAGTTATTCCTGTTATGAAATCCTTGTAGCCCTTTACTAATACTTTACAAGTGTTGTATATTATTTGGCGGAACAGAGAGTTACAACTCCAAATTTTAAAGGGACTAATACACTTTTAATGTACGCATTAGACCACGCTTTTGTTGAGTAGGGCCCAAGGGTATTTTTAAGCAAATTATTTACTAAAATGCAATTAGTTATTATTGAGAACGTGGAAAAAACTAGTGATATGGCTGCAGTTCGTATTTTCAAGACAATATATTATTTTTTTTTGTATTATTTAATTTTAGGTGTTTTTAATTAGAGACCTGAGATTGTATAAGTATGCCCAATAAATTTTGTTTTGCTTTAAGATAACTAAAATCTCATGATATTAAGATATGCTAAAATATAATTCATGCAAATCTATGAATATTACTGAATGTAATCGACAGAGTGCATCAGCACAGTGTGTATAATTTCTTTCTGTTTTAAGATAACCACAGTTAAGCTACCAGCCGGTGTATAAACAACCGATTACTTCTTGAATTTAAAAAGTGTCTTTTAAGAAATTATAAATATTTTTTCTTATAATTGAGTAGTGATAACAAAGCATATATGCAGATGGGAAAATACCTCTCACAACCAACAGAAACCTGCAAAAGATTGAGGCAAGGCTGTTGTTTGTCACCAATACTCTTTAACTTATATATTGGATTTGCTACCCAATAGAAACGTAGTAGCCAAGGATAGGAATAGTAAATAAAATTTTGTTTAATATACAATTTGCCGATGATTAAGTAGTTAATGCACAAGACTATTTTGATTTAGAATTCATGGTCAAATGATTAAGAATTTGCTATGAACGTGGGGCCTTTTAGTAAATTATAGGAAAATAGATTTTTTGGCCATTAAAGCAATATAAATGAGAACTTAGTTATTAATGGAGAAATAGAAGTATTACAACTTGACTAGTCTAAATAATAACGTACAAGTATTGGAGAAGGAGAAATAAAAATAGAATTGAATTAAGTAAAATAATTGTAAACTGTTTAAATTCAATAGATATGGTAGGACAAAAACATTTTTAAAAATACAAAAAAATATATAGGAAAAGTATTGGTGGAACCGGTTTTGAGTAATGGGAGTGAGATATGGATACCGAATAAGTATTATAGATAAAGAATATTAGCAATTGAAATGGGTGATCTCAGCGGAGAGCTAGAATTTCGAGAATGGATTATATAAAAATAAGGAAATTAGGGGAAAATATGTATGCAGAAGAAACATTGCTCCAAAGAATTGAAAACAAGAGGCTGAAATCATTTGGCCACTTGATGAGAATGGGAGAGCACAAGACATAAAGTAGTGTGTGAATAGCAACACCAGGAAGACGAGGAAGAGGAAAACCAAGAAGAACTTGGAATAATGAGTTAAGAGGGGGCTTAACACTCAAAGACGTACAGGAGAGAAGGATATGGACGATTAGCATTGAAAGAGGACAGTAGGACTAGAAACCTGATATAAATAAATAATCTAAGTTAACTGTTATGTAATAATGCACTATTAAGAGTCTTGTATACTTAAGCATAGATATTCTTATTTACTGGAAAAAATACTTATAAATACATGTTTTTTAAATCTTATATACTTTCATAGCACGCTTGCCTTATTGGTTGCACCTTAGAGGTGTTTTAACGAATGACAAAATTAAACCTTATGAACGTTTCTTTCGTTTAATTTCCTCTAATATTTCAATTATGGAATAAACTACAAAATTAATGTTCAGTCGATGGATAGTTATTAATGTGTGTTTTTATGTCCTCTAATTTTGCACCTATATTAAGTATTTCCTTTATCTCTGAACTACTGAATCAAGTATCAGTTTACGGGAGTAAAATGTTTATGCAATGACAGACAGTGAAACACAAGGAACAGTTTTCAAATAAAATACATGAACGAAGTGTCTGTAACACCTTCTCAGTATTCACATATTGACAGTTTTTAAAAGAATTTGCTTTTACTCCATCCATATGGTATAGTATGAGTTGCCTATTCCACAAAATAATACGGCGACACTGTGTATACAATTCTTATCTTAGAATGATATATATTACTTTATGTTTAGTTTTATTCCTCTCTTGTTCCTCATATATCTTGTCAATGACATGCATATGATTTTTCGAAATTTCTATAAAGTAGAAATAATACTCATGGCCTCAATTAACAGTACAATGGATTACATAAATTGAGGTTGACCAGAATACAAATATTCTTCAAGATAAAACTAAATTGATATTAATCCTTTTGGTTTTAAAATACTTACATAATATTTTGGAAAATAATTTATACACGAGAACAAAAATAATAAGAACATGTTCATAATATTATCCTGTTGGTGGGTACATGCTGTAGGTGCTTCTTGTGCTGCTGTTGAAACAATTTGTCAGATATGATATAAACCATTAAGCCTACATCATTTACCTTATATCTGCTTCGTAAATTTTAAGTATTAATATTATTTTTGGAAATTTATTTTTGGCACAGTATTCATCGAATATTCAAGTACATGACCCTCTTTAAAATTGTTTTAATATCTTCATTATGAGAATTAGAAACCAAAAGTAATGTAAAAGATAGCGATATATTCCTAGACTTTCTTTGTGATTTGTTATTGCTCCAGTAGCCTATTAACTACAGCAAGGTTATTTGTGTTACGGGCAGGCATAAGGCAGCTGCTTACTGGAAGAAACCAGTCATCAAGGCCGAGAGTAGCAGCTCATTCTTTGTTTGAGGGAGATTGCCAGTCAGGATTATGCGTGCGTGTGTTACTCAGTACTTTCATTGTATGTAAAGTGTATGCTAATACTTCTTAGTTATATCACTATATAAATATAGTTTCAAGAACGAGTTATGTACGACACATATGTAAAATGGATTATTGAAGAAAATGCGTTCAGGTAGAGAAGCTGTTCGCCAACTTGTTTCAAAGTTACGACAAGATCTCTCAATGACAAGAACAGCCGTGATTTTAGGGTAAAAAAGAAAAATTAAATTAAACACAGGAATGTCCCACCGCCCAGGGCTATTATTTTCAACATCTCTTTTAGCACGGCTTAGTTCTCATTATTATCAGTTTTAAATACAGTATATAACTTTTATACTTTCAGTAAAAATATAAACTTCGCGCGGTTACTCTTGTTTTCTATTTCCAGTCCATAAATAAAATAATCTCATTGTATAAGTTTATTTCGTTTTATGTGTAAAAACTCTCAGTCTACTCACTTTTCAATCTTGGAACCTGTTTCTACATCTTATTTTCCAACAGCATATTTAGGAAATATTTACTTGCCAGTAGTTTATAAACAATTATGACACTGTAGTTATAATTTTATATTTAAACGCGCCTTTAAATGCCTCAATTGGATTAATGTGCAAAATGCAGTAAAAACATTTCTTTCCGTATATCTTGCATTCACTGTCTGGTTAGTGCTGATTATGCGCTGATCTTCTAATTCCTCTTTAAGTATCTAATTACTCTATTGATGTAACGCTTTTATTGCGCCTTCGGTTTGTTTTCTCCACTTATCTCATACTTTCTTCAAACACCTGCTTGCTTTTCCTTTCATTTGTTACGAAAGCATGCCCAGCTTAAATATTTTCATTTTCTTACAGATGTCTGCTGCGTGTATCAGTTCTTCTGCAATTATTTCTCTCCAGATTTGTTTAATCTAAGGTGCTGTCACCTTATTTCCATGATCTCCAAAATTGGTTTAGTAGCTTATACTTAGCTTAGTAGTAATAATAAGTCAAAACTGCAAAAAATCAGCTTTTGGAGCATTTTCATATACGCTATTTTCCTGTGAAAGGGAAATTCAGACGATAGCATATAAAAAATCTAAAGATTACCTTTACTGTTTCTCGAGTGGTAATTAATTAAAATTATTAACAAATTTCAGAAGACTGGGACACATTTTAAATCAATACTTCAGAAGATTTAAAATTTAAATTTAAATTTAAAATTTAAATAAATTTTAAAAACGGACCAAAAGGGTATTAAAACAAAAAATATGAATATGTAAAGACTCCAAGAGTAAGCAAGGGGTTTTAAACAAATCTGGCGTGCTCTAGCTTAAAAAGTAATACAATACAATAATTAATTCATTAATACAACAGAAAATGTTATGTTGCTTCATCGTTTTACTTGTACTAAATTTGGTCTCATTTTTACAACGTGAAACAGTCCTTACGCCCGCTCCCACTAAAATATAATTATCCTGTATATTTATGCAAGCCCAATCATCATACCTTGGCATTATAATTAATAATATAAGTATTATATATGTTTGTGTCATAAGCTGCAATTATAACATAGGAATTATAAATAGAAAAACGCCTGTGGTGTTTTTCCGTTGCAGTAGCTTGAAAAGCTAACAGGATAATACAACCATACAATGAAAGAGGGTCGCGTGCGGAGCCATTTTATTCGTTTTAGAAGGACACCTACTGCAGAGTAAATAAATTGACGGGCCTTTAAACCGTTGGAGCTTTGACTCCGATCGGCTTTGTCCAGTTAGCCTTTTAAACCACCCAATTCAGCCGTGTGTTTTAAAACTTTCAAAAAATAGCGAATGGAACGCAAGGTAGGTGAAATTAAACAATCAATAGAAAATGTATGATGAACTTTTAAAGCAAGGCGCGTACCTTTATGACTTCGTTGGCATCGTTAAGCCCAACGATTTTTTATTTGAATTTAATATATAAGGGAAGCTGTCGCTCCGTTGGGGTATTCAGTTCGCAGAGGCAGTTTTAAGTTTTACACGCGGCTAGATACCCGCAGTTCACTAGCAGTTCCTCAGTACGCTGTTGTAAGACCTACACTCAGTTCGACTTATTTAAGCAGTTCGCAGTACTCATTTGTAAGTTTCACATGCCGCAAATAATTTTACATTCTATCATACGCATAAACACCAGATGACGCAAAGGATTGGCTCTTAATAAAAGACCACTCCACATTATGTTGCATCGCGTGCTTATTTACACCATCAAACTCCTCTCCCGGTCCTGTTGAGTCCCAAGTAACAAAATAGCAGAATTCGCTGAGAATTGTTGCTATTGAAGTGTGTGCAACAACACCGAAACGACCAATAATCAATCTACAAACCACTTCAAATCGGCCTCACAACATCAGGCCACTCAACGCCAACACATTGCTTCAGAATTGAGGCACATACCCGGAGCCATCTCAAAATTTTGCGCAGCAACGTGGGGCCACCCATCGAACTGCTTCAAAATTTTGCGCCCAACGTGGGGCCACTCATCGAACTACTTCAAAAATTTGCGCCCACTGAAAATCGCTTCAAACGGATTTTTCAATCGATCACTTACATTTATATATTACTCGAGTATTTCAATAATACTAGATGTTTAATATAAATATAAAAATAGAAAAAAATATCATATCTTAAAAATAGAAATCATAACGAAAAAGTATGAAAACAGTCAGCCACTAAATCTCTCCTTCCAATAACAGAATATGGAACGAAAGAAATGTATGAAAGTAGCAAGCTCTTAGGGAAGAGTACATTGCAATACCTTCAATTAAAATGACATTACTATGCAAAATCGGATGGAAGGGCTAAGGGGGAAAAAGAACAAAACAAAAACTACATTAAATGCACAGTAACTCTCACCAAGCTCCAAAGGAACCGAGTGTATTTTATTTCAGAAAACAAAAATGTTAAGCATATTTCCTTTTGAAGATAGTGACAGAAATATACAACTCTTTTCAATTCTCTTAGGCTCTTTCAAGCTTTACAGCCTATCTTTAAGGTTGACGGTTAGTGGTAGTATAGACGTTTATAAACAATTGACTTTGAACGGAGTAGTAAGACGTAAAATGTTTAGAAGCAAATATAAAGATGTTCTTTTTCAGAACTCTTTTAGGAAGATCCTATAGCTTAACCCCTACTTTCTCTCTCCATTCATAGAAAATGGTAGTGTCTCTTTATAAACAATATATGCAGTGTGTACAGCCTGTGTAATACTACATATAACACAAACTTAATTAATGTTTAATAATTATAAAAGTTATTTCCCGAATAGGCGTATATTGATTAAATAGTTTGTTTTGAAATAAAAATACCAAGGGTTTCTTCTATCTATGGTTCACAATAGAGGCGCAATTAAACCTACGAAAGAGAATCTAACTAGCAATCCTAGTTAGATTGATTTATTTATGAACGCTCTTTAACATCTCAGGTCATCAGGTCAACTCAGGGCGTGAAACGTCCGACAAATTTTGCTCAATGGCCTAGAATTTGAAAACATACCATCCCATAATCAAAGAGCAATCTACAGATAAAAGGCAGTTTTTAGTCAATAAGTAAAAATGCTCAAATGGACATACAATGGTGTGATTATGTAGTACAGAATTAACAATCGAGTGTTGATATCAATAGCAAAGCACATAATGAATAATTGATATCAACTCTTCCACTGCAGTAGCTTATTCTCTAAAGTCTTTGTACCTACATTTACCATCAAAAGAAAAAGCGAAGAAAAACTTTTAGAAGGCGATGGAATGAAAATAAGTTTTTTCTTCCTGTTTTCAAAACCCGTATTACTTTGGTTCACCTACCAATCAAATCGTTGAGAAAGGGTGTTATGAAGTTTATGGTTTGAGCTGAACTTGGTGTTCGGAAACTCTCGGAAAGTAACAGAAAAGTTTTTCTCTCTGCGTCAGTCAAACCTTTCTAGAATTATAATTCATCTACTTAAGTATTCATAGGAATCCGAGGAATTCCAGATCTGTCGCTGACAGATGGAAATGCTTTCTTCGAGTTCTGTGTTTTCTTCAGATAATGTAAAAATATTCTTTATTCCCTGAGTCGTTTCAATTCTACGTTCACTGATAAATCTAAAGCGTGCATTTGTATCAGGACTTTCTGAACAAAATTCTCAGACTATTTTACATTCACTTCAGATTTTAGAAAGATAAAGACAGGTGTTCAAGTTCAAAGCACTTACAAAGTGTAGCGTTATTTATTTATTTTTTTTCCTCACAACATTTCATATATGAACATTTTGTTTCTATATTCAGTTTTTAGTTGCAAGCAATGCTTTAAATGTATTCGTTGTTGGCCTATAGCACTTATTCTTACAGAATCCGAAATCAAAGCCTTTGTAAATGTCTAATTATCTCCTTGGTTCAAAAAAGAAGCAAGAACTGCAAAGACAACGACCTAGTTGGCCATTGGCTTTCCCGACCGACTTATAATACTATCAGTAATTTACAATTGTAATTCACATTTGTCCGATTCATATTTTACATTTGAAAGCTGTTAATTCCCTGTACCAACAGCCAATTTAATCTTAAAAATTTAAAGTAAACTTAGATAGGACTATAGTTCACAGTCTATTACAGTCGACATGTATTTAACTAAGTTGAAATGTATTTAATGACGTTTAAATGTATTTAATTACATTGAAATGCATTAAGTTTTGTTGACATTTATAAATTAGGCTGACATTTATTTAATTAGGTTCAAATTTATTTAATTGGATTAGCATGTATTTAATTAAATAAAATTGTGTTCATATAAATTTAATTTAATTAGATACAGTCAAAATCAGATTAGAGGTAAAAACATTTTAAGTACATGTTGTAAATGTTACACGTTTATTATTATTTTTCTTTCACTAGTGTGTAAGGTATATTGCAGAGTGAATAAATGCATAAATAAACATTTTAAATTGAACCAAATATGCCCTTTATATAATTGTGCTAATAACAAAAAATAATGCACGGAAACTGTCTGCTGATTTCTTGAGTCCGATATACGCAACCCCTGGGCGCAAATATATATCCCATGCAAATTACGACTACATTAATCATTTACTTTTATCATGGAAGATGTTGGAAATGATGTCGTTGTGCCATCACACATCTCTCAAGAAATTTAAGAAAGTTTTTCATTCATATACATTAGTTACTCTTGTGAAATTATTTCAATGTCTGATCTTATATTGTCCTTCAGTTTTTGCAACATATACGGGTTATTCCAATATACTTTACATTTCAAGTTTACACATTAATTTAAATCACATACGGTTAGTTATGGAAATCGCGTTGGCCATAATCCTTTACTAATGACACTCTCTTCAAAAATTTCCTCACTTAAAGCTAACGAAAGATCAGTTGTATGTGCTATAGGGGGTGTTGTTAAAATAGTGTATATTTTCATCCTGTGTCCAATAATTCTTCAAAGAATGGTATTGATTTCCTCAATTTTCTTAATTTAAAAGTTTGGTGGGATTTCAAGTCAAGATTTGAGAAATGTCTGTTTCCTATGCAATCTTTTGTGATTTTTTTTCTTTCTTTTCTTTTCTTTTCTTTTTTCTTTCTTTCTTTTTTTGAAAATTCGTTATAACCTTTCTTCAATTCCGTGAAACTTCTAGTTGGTAAGCACATGACGGTTTACTTTCGGTTTCTTATCGAGAACTGATCCCATTTCCCTAAATATATCCAAAAAATTACGTACCTTACATATCGCCGTCTTACTTTCCTGAAAAAAGTTTTTCTCACATACGAATCATACACTATAAATATGTACTAACATTTTGCATTAAATCAACATTAACATACAAATAAAGAAAAGAAACATATGTTATCTTAAGAACAACCAAACGGCACGAAGACAACGCTTTTTAACTACCTTAGGTCGGAAGTTGAAGGTCTGCCAAGAGCGCCGCACTCACAGGGATGAACGCCTATTAGAAAGCATTGTATAATATTTATTCATCAAGATAAGTTTAGAAGGACGATGTTAGCCATTAGTTTTATAAACACTTGACACTATTATAAGTCGTTCAAGTTCGAGAAAAATAATAGAATCGAACATGCAGAAGAAAAAGCTATTAATATTTAGTTTTTGAGAACCATGCTGTTTACTCTCAGTATAATTCGATTCTCATTGGTCAATTCAGTATCAACGTAGTCGTTTATCGGCTGAAAGACATTTTCATGGAATTATATAGATCATTTTACACGTCACCTTTTACCGTAACTACAGCCCGTCTCTGCAATTCAGCACTGCCACAGGATGTCAGAGATATTAGGATAGTTTCATAAGACATTTTTAATGATATTACTTTAATTTCCCTTATGTTCCAATAGAGATATTTATTTGTTGTATCTTTATCTAAAATGTGTCATTCTTATTACTGAAATTATTATTTTCTTATTATAAACATCATTAATATT
Organism: Metallyticus violacea; assembly: GCA_030762175.1. Classification (NCBI taxonomy): domain Eukaryota; kingdom Metazoa; phylum Arthropoda; class Insecta; order Mantodea; family Metallyticidae; genus Metallyticus; species Metallyticus violacea. The sequence continues at coordinate 47,030,370 of CM060836.1, forward strand.
CCTATCAACTTGACCATAGCGTTGTTATTATTATTAGTGTTGTTGTTGTTGCTATTTTTTCATTTATGATATTTTACTAATACATTTATTTCCACTGTTTCTCTTTTATGTATTTGTTAATTGTTACTAAATTTAATGTTTTTTTAATAGTGTAACACCCGTTTTAACTACTGAGGCACCACAGGACACTGACGATACAAGAAATGAAATGATAAATTGGGAAAGGATATTGTTTTAAGGGAAGAAAACGTTCTAGGGCCTATATACTTCTCCGGTATGTGCCTTTAGGACCGAGGAAAACCTGGAAAAAACCTCAGTCAGTAAGGACGATCCTAGCGGGAATCGAATCCAAGACATCTCTCTCACGACTCCGCGCCTTTACCACCGTGGCGATAAATTTTAGTGTAGTTATTCTTAGATTGGAAGAAAAAACCAAAAGCCCTTAGCTCTGCCAAAGTAAACAAAAACTTAAATAAAGCGTTTTAATTTCGGGTATAACATTAATACCCTTATCATTGCTAGGTTCTCTTGACAACTGCTTTAACTACGACACATTCTGCCAATATATTTCAAGCTAGAAAAGTATTTTACCTCATGGACGGCAGACTTAAACAATCGTAAGAAATTCTTTTGCGAAACACAAAGAAATATGGAAGTCCAAAGACAAGAACACCTCCAGTCTTGCATGCTCCCATGAGAAAGTGGCCAAAACCGCACAGCGAGAATCTTGAATACACAAGAAACGGTAGTGCGTTCACATGGAGCGAGAGGGAGGAAGGGAGAAAGGGAGGGAGGAAGAGAGAGGGAGGAAGAAGAGAAAAAAAGAGTAATCGGTGTGTGCTGTGGATTGTGTGCTGCAGAAGGAGGTGGAAGAAAACAGTGAACAGAAAAGGGAGGTGTGCAAGATGAAAAGAAACAAAAAAAAAAAAAAAAAAAGGACAGAGACAGAGACAGTAAGAGAATGAGACTCATCTTCTGAAAAATGGTCCAGAAGGCAGAAAAGAGCGACTGTCATTTGTCTTCTGGTCGCCACTGACGTCACAGTCGTATGGCTCATTAATTCCACCCCCTTTCTTTTTCTCTCTTACTCCCCCTTCCCTATTCTGAAAATCTCAGAACTTAAAAAAGGATAGCAAGGGGCTTCAGACAGAGCTCATAATGCCTTCTTTCTACAGCAATTAGTTCAGCGCCGGTGCTAGAACGTGAAAGGCAAATGTAATGGTGGTGCACATTATAATGCTTGTCACTGTTAATGTTAGCACAAAACATACAGGGCAACAATTCATCTTCATACTCATTGCAATGTATGTTCTAATAACTTTGAAAAAAATGTCTATACATTCAGAAGTATCAACATTTTTAATGATATTTAACGCTCGTTTTTACTACTGAGGCACCAGGGGGTGGACATTGATGATACATGAGATGAAATGATAAATTGGGAAAGGATTTTTTTAAGGAAGGAAACGTTCCATGCCTAAGTTTAGGGTACAGCCCCGGAATTTACCATTTATGAGGACTGAGGAAAACCTGGAAAAAACCTCAGTCAGGGAGGATGGTCCTGACGGGATTGGAACCCCACACTTCCGCATATGAATCCGTGCCTTAACCACTTCGGCCACTGGTAGTATCATATATGTACAATTGTTTCCTAATAGATGATTTGTGTTGAGGACATAGCATTGCATAAGTTTGTAAAGGATCAAATGTAGCTACTGTACGAAACAATATCACACAAAAATAGACAGAAGTTAAGGATAGTATTCCTTTGGCACAGTCCATATGATACTGACGTCATTATTCTAATCAACCTCAAGTCTCATTTATCGCTTTCTTCTTTAATTTCACATTTTATATGCGAACATACTTCATTATAAAATGAAATTATTCTTTTCCGTCTACAACAAGGTTAGGCACTTCGGCTGTTCCGGCCCCAGTTTAATAGTTTTGTTCATGTATTTGTCTTCTCCGGCTGCATCTTCCTTAGCTCTACAATATAGTGTCTAGCTATGTTAGTCGAAATGATTTACGCTTTCCTCAGTGAACTCTATATATTTAATATCCAGTAGGATGCTGTTGATGAACTGGGGACTGGAAACTGTGCAATCAATGTGGAAAATTTGTACTTTAACTATCTAGAATTTAAGTAAAGATGTAGTATAAATGTATTGTTTCAATAATGAAATTGTGAGGTGTAACATCTAGATGGAGGCCCCGTTGTCGTTTGTTTTTTAAATTTTTTAGCACTTTATAAATTTCAAATTTCATTATAGTAAATGTTTGAGAAATGAAAGAATTAGTAGTTTGTAGAGACTGTAGCTAGCTGATAAAATAATGGTATAGGCAGAGTAATTGAAATGTTTTATTTTAGTCCCCTGGGTTGGGTCTGCGCTTAATCCCCTGGGATTCCAGTAGGCTTCTGATAATGAACCGGGAACCGGGGTTTGAAGCAATCAAGGTGAAATTTGTACTTTATTTAATTACTTTATTTTATATAAAGTTTTAGTATAAAATCATAATTGTATTAAATTTTCTGTAATCGCAAGGGGGTACACCTTAAATGACCTATGCCAGGTAGTTGGACATCCCTTGTAGTTTGTATTTTTCTTAGCATTTTTAATAAATTTCATATATTTAATGTCTTTCTTATGTCCTTATTTTTCTTACAGTTCGGATGTTTATAACCTGCCACAGCTATTAAAAATCTAATTTCCGATGATTGTGTTCGTTGACAGTCTCTTTTATGTCAGTGTTGATATTTCATATCCTTAGCATGGCTCGCCATCACTTTATAAAATCTAAGAAATGTATCTTTAAGAGTTTTATTTTTAAAAGATATATAATTGTACCTTGCATGTTCTGAAAGTAGAAATTGTTCTTTCTAAATCATGTTTAAAATAATAATTTATATAGTATATAGTTAAATAGTTAAATATGTTTTCAAATGGTCTGCTTTTATAAACACAGTTTTATAATGTTACTTTATGCTTTCCACAGAAAATATGCATTTTTATTTTCTCTGACAATATTGTTTGTTGTCTTTTCTATTAGGCCACATAGTAAGGGGGGATACCCCTCTCCCTCTGGAGTCTACACTAAGTAGTTCATTGTTGTTCGTTGCCGTACTGTCATATGATTAGTTCGAAATGTTATTATGTTTATCGCTCTAAATCTTGAAAATGCTGATGATGATCTATTAAAAATCGGGATTTTCTCTGGTAAAACAAATTTGAAAACATTCTATTTACCTCATTTCGTTTCAACATTCATTTATCAGCATCTAATTTAACTTCCTTATCACCAGAGCCCGGAAGTTTGGCAAAATGTGTTTTCTATATGGGTGGACCAGAGTCAGATAGAAATGACCATATTTCCGTACATTTGAGGTCAGTAGGGCTAGTTCTTATTTTGCTCACCCCCCTTTTTTTCCTGTTTTGGCTTCGGTTGCCTAATTTAAGGTTTAAAATCTTTATTTTTTTGTCAGCTTTGGCTTGTTATGTATTTTTCTGTGATTATTTATTGCATATTGTAAAGCACACAAATAATTTCAATATATCGAAGTGAAAAAGTAAGCTCCTAAACAGAACGCACAGTTACCTCGGGTATACGGGTACTAGGAAATAGATAGGACGAGGAAAGTACAGTGGTTTTGAATAGTCCTGGCGAATGACCTTGTATCGATCTACGCGAGACAATTCTAGCACATTTGTAGTGGACATAACTTTTCAGCTGTATAAACATAACAAGCAATTGCAAGCAAGAAAGACGAGAGGGACACAGCTGTGCAATAAACCGTTCCTACAATGTATGGAAGTGAGAGATATTAACCTGATTTCCCTATAAACTCACAAAAAAAAATGAATACAACCAGAAACCACTACAGAACTTTTGCTTATTCGCCAGGACTTTTCAAAACTACTTTACTTTGTCTTGATCAGCATTTCCATGATGTTTCCAATCTTCAGTGGAAATAGAACATTCTTTTTCCATGATGAAAAATGTTCTCTCTGACAAGTGACTGAGGCAGTTGATATATTGAAAAAAAAATGTTGTTGCTTGTAACCAAGTAAAGTAAAGTGCTTTAATTGTGTGATAAAGAAATTATTAAGTATCTTAAATGTTTATTTTAATTAATAATAGTGATATTACTGTAGGTTTTCACTTATATTATATATAATATTATATATTAATTATATTACTCCTATTTTCATATTTTAAGTGCCTGTTTGCCTGCATATTTTAACCAAAACAAACGCCTGAACTTTCGAGCTCTGGCTATCACTATACAGCTATGTTGTTTTTCTTCTCTCTCTCTCTCTCTCTCTCTCTCGTATTGATTGTCTAAGACCCCTCTAAAATGTGTGAAATTATTGCCGTGTAGTTAGTTAACATCCGGCACTTCTTATTTTTAAGGACTTCAATTGTTTGTTAAAATTCTGAAATATTCTACAAACGTACTGCTTTGGAACACTTTTCTTAGATGGCATCCGTTAACGTAGAGGAATATCCGGTTAGGCATTTCTCTCTGCTCAGTCTCCTTAAAAATATGTAATAAATATGAATGGGAATCTTGGAGGCTAACTATTTCAGTTATCTTCTTGTTTCCATAGCTTTTGATTACTTAATTTTTTCCCATTATGTCTAATCACATTTTTTCCACAAAATTATGCAAATAATACTTTACAATATCTATTAAATAAAATTATATTGCATACTCAGTCAGTATGTGTTTTAAAATGGATATTAACGTGTTTAAATTGAATAAATATTTCAAACTATATAGTTTGAGTAATTTTGAATGTCATCAAAATGTAAAGAAAGTTTGGGCTTGAACGAAACCTTAACTCTAAGCTGAAAGTACTGAGTTATTCTGATTGGATGGAAATGCTCTAACACATCTGCTTAATATATACTTGTATATTATAGAAAGTCTTGGTATTTCCGCTAGAATGCTCGTGGTGCTTTTGTTTCCTACTTGGCGGATGAATATCTACCATTGTTGATTTTATATTGAAGTTAAAGATATTGTTAATATTATCATCATGGGTGAATTGCTTAATGTGCTCACATAGTTCCGGTTTATGTACTGTACTGAAATTAACATTAAGCTAATTAAAGATACTATTCATTATTAAATTAATATAAAGATATACTGAAATTCTGAGAAAATATTTCAACTGTTCCATTCTTTAATATTGTGTAATTTTTTAAGCTTGGGGATTATATGAACATGGAGTACAAAAAAATATATTGATTACGACATGTTTAGAGAGCTACTTAAAATATCTGAACTTGTTGGCCATTACCATTTGGCTGTATTTTTTCAGAAACTGTTTTCTGTTGTTTTCAGAACAAAAAAAATGGTTCAACTTTTTCACTCTAGTCACAGCTATCACAAACATCACAAGAGGGTCTGAGATTGCAGATAAATTCACAAATGTAGTGAGTGGAAAGCTCAGACCCTCGAGTGATATTTATTAGGTGTATTTCACGAATAAAATAAAAATTTAAATATTATTCCCGTAAACTTGTCTTATAATGTTGTCATAATTGTCATTTGTATTATAAATACTTAACCTTTACAAGCCATCTAGCAACAGGCGAATGTCGATTGTCAGCAGTGCCAATAGAGAAGAGCCAAATAGAGTTTGGGACTATTTCATGAATAGAATAAGAATAAAAGTAATATACGAGAATATTTGAAATTCGTGCACGGATTATTAACAATTGTATAAAACGTTATTCTTAGTTATACATACCTACATATTCAGAAACCGTGAGGGTGAAATAGACGAAAGTCGACTATTACGGTCGCTACCGCTAGATTTACTAACACTAACTGAGAAAAACAAAACAGAGATAACATTTTACTATTCTGAACAACGTATTTATTAAGCTTTATGGTTGCTTAGGCAGATATTGTTACATAATTTACAAAATAATTTCAGACTGTTGGGCTGAATACGCAAAAACAATTGCTCGAATGTACCTATACACATTAAGTTAGTTAAATTTACACTTAGTGAAAACACAGAAAAATGGTCAGTGATGTGTTCTTAAGAATTATATAGTGAAAGCATAGAATTGGCTACACTGAACCCAAGACAAATACCCTTTGAGTGATAAAACGGATTTGATAATTTTTTTTCCATAAATAACTGCAATATCGGGCTGTGATTGGTCAAAAAGTTTAGTTAGTTTCATTGGTTGATTTTTCGTCACATAAGTGAAGTAGTCATCTTAATTTTTACTTCGTTTGTGCATAAATAGTATATCAACATACCTAGATATATTAGCTTTCTCTTAAGCAAAGGATTTTATATAAATAGTTTCTTTAAACACTATTAATATTTTCAGCTGCAAAAATTGGATTATGAAAAAGCTAACAGAATAGAGCGTTATTTATGGGAACGAACTGTTAACAGCTATAGTTAAGATAACCGCACCTAGACAGCACAGGTTTCTTTAAGATTATGTTACCCTAAAATGCATATTTTTTCCCTGATGTTTTTTTTTTTCCTCGCACCAGAGTCAAGTTTAATCGCAAATTGTAAAATGTTTTCTTTGATTTCGTTTTATATCAGACATAGTAGAATAGCCTGTTTGGTAGATAATATTCACTCTCTTCATTTCTACACGGTTTACATTTTATGTTATATTTATTATAAAACATTATGCTTAGTCGAATACCCTATATAAAGCACAAAGCACAATCATTTAATCTGTACTTCGTGCTACAAAGGAACCACTGCACATAAGTTTCTCAAACTGACTCAAACTCTTGTTCGCTTTTATTGAAGTCATATGATTTATAAAGGCACTAGCTTATGATTAGGGTCTGTATTTATATGCATTTACTATTCTATTCATTTATATATAATTCGAGTTGATACACAAACAGATGTGAAAAAATTTAACCATGGTCATTGGGGCGTTTTATTTTACATATTTTAACATATTTCGTACAATCTTACTTAAAATCAATATTTTTCTCCTCACTTCTTCCACTTGTTTATTAAGAAAGTGTAGCGATTATACCTGATAATGTCTGTATCTTTGTCAAAGCATTTGGTTATATAATAATCGTGCATGCAGTTAAAGAAAATTGGCCCTATCATCTATAAGTTAAATCGTGTGTTTTGTTCAGATATCTCCGTTACTCGATACAATCTTATTAGATGTTGTTTACAAACCAGAAATTGTCTTGAAAATTAAATAAAATCATGTATGTAATAGATTGCTCAAAATGTTAAGATGTGTTGTGCCTGAAAACTATATTCGCATATTTGGATTTTTTTTTTCATTCTGTACTCTACTATGGTTTGATTTTACGGGTTAATGGTAGTGACATAATTGATGTTTTATTACTACAAAAATATTTTCGAATTTTATCTAAATCACCATTTAAAAAGCACGTTTTAGATCTCATGTATTTTAAACTGAATATATTTTCTGTAATAAATGAGTACATTTTTCAGTGTTTATTTTAGGTGATAAGCATGTAATTGGTTAAGGTACTAGAAATGAAATTCAAACCCAAAAATAATAGAGGAAATTCACGTCTACACATGCCTTATCACAGACTAAGTAAGTCTATAAATAATTTCCATGTTATAGGTTTAAAATTGTACAATATTTTAGATGATAATGCGGAAACATTGTTTGATAATTTATTTAAACACAAACTTTATAATTGATATATTGATTATACTTAGTATTTCAAACTGTTAATTTTAATGTAACTTTATCTGAATAGGTCTATTGTAATTTTCTGTTGCTTAACAACAATTAATATTGACACTGATTACTTCACTATTTTAGGATAACTTCCTGTTCTTTTTCATTGTTGATATATCGCAATTCTTTAAACCGTTTCGCTACTTCATTATTGCGCTGGTAAAACCGCAAACGTGTTCCAAAAATATTGCTTTGTTTCGATTTCTTTAGTGTAGATAAGTACATTCAAGACCAGAGAAGTTTACTCTTAACTTCAAGTGCAAGTATTTCTATAATGGAACCAATAGTTTCTTCAGTTGATGAAAACATTAAATGTATGATGATAAAATTGTAGTATGCCAAGTATTAAAAAAAGATAAATAGCTCAATGAAGTCGCAAGTGGAACAACACGTGCTAAATGCATTACACCATAAAAAAAACAAACAACCCGCTTCATTGTTCCAGCAAGCAAGTTCTGACTCAATGCAGTATGAACATTGAAAGTACTGCTTCGAATTTTTTTTTAAATATGGGGCTACTGCGATTATTTAGATATATCGTGGTAGCAGAATATTGTTCTTTTTTTAACCAGTTCCAGATGAGTGTATACCCCAGAAGAACTGCCTTGAAGTCTGCAACCAAGAAACTTAGGCCTATTGAAAAAAAAATGAAAAGCGAAAAGAAGCTTGTAGTGGATGAAATGACGGACATAATGGATTGCTATATAGTCAATTTCATTGTGAAAAAATTAAACCGCGAAGTCCTCATCAAGGCGCTGTTTATTGGCTGCTAAGCCCTAAATAATAAGATCCGTTCTCAATAGCCACATATACTTGTCAAGTATTCTTTCCAAACTTAATACACTTCAAAAGACTCGCTAATGGTCTGCAATGTATGGCCAAAGTAATAAGAGTTCAGTACTACAAACAGCAATTGTCATATGTTCCTCTGCCTCCGGAACCAGTACCGAGATGGGACACTTGGATACAAGGCGTAAACTTCTATACTGAACATTTTCAATCTGTAAGTTATGTATACGCCAGAGTCTCTGCTCTTTCAAGCTGCTTTCAATGAATCTAAAGTGGAGTGCTCAATTGCACACATTACAGGTAATTTTGGTTGCCTTCCTTGGAATCTTGAGGACTTCCGCTGGCAGAAGTTCATGGATATTATGGAAAAGTTATCGACTGTAAAAGGAGAAGTTAGAAACGTGTTTCTAGGAAGTTCCAGGAAACTCCTGCTACTCTATTTCCTCACTATATGCAACATCCTGAATGGTGAAGAAGTACAACCTCCAGAGAATATATCTCCAGGAAAAATTATCTTGTTGAAGTACAGTCCTATATATCGTTTTCTTCATACAAGAATATTTTGTGTGACGATGTCTTTCTTTTACATCAGAAATATGGAGAGAAATATCTCCTGGTACAAATTAAGAATAAAATGTGTATGTTACTCTTTTTAATTAATTTAATGATTTATTAACTTATTTTTGTGTTGTTTTGTCCACAACAGTTTGTGCTATAAATATACGGCACTGTGAATAGCATTTCAAATATTTAGAAAATATTATGAAAACCCTGAAAGAGAAAAACGTGCAGTACTTAACTTTTCAAACTATGGTTAATAATAATAACTATTCTGGAGAACTATGAAGTAATATTAGCAGTAAATGTTATATAAAGAATGACTGGTTAGTGAAATGAAATTATTTTTTTTCCATTTATAATTGCTAAAGTCCAGGTTTTTATCTAATACTTTTGTAAATTCCGCATTTATAATTTTTTTAATAATGTTTAACGCCCGTTTTTACTACTGAGGCACCACAGGCGGTGAAAACTGATGATACATGATATGAAATGTTATATTGGGAAAGTATTTTCTTTTTTAAGAAAGGAAACGTTCCAGGCCTACGTTTTAGGGTACCTCCCGGCATTTTCCATTAGAGGACTGAGGAAAACGTGGGAAAAACCTCAGTCAGGGAGGATGGTTCTGGTGAGATGCGAACCCCAGACCTCCCGCTCACGAGTCCGCGCTTAAACGACCTTGGCCACCCGTAGCGGTTAAATTTATAATAGATTACATTCATTTTGCTAAATATTTGTGTAAAATGTCTCAATTTGATATTACGTAAAATCCGATAAGAGAAATGCTGTCATTTAAACGCGATTAACAGTTCGCGAGGAAATGAGAGAGACAGAGAGAGAAAGATAAATGTAATGATATACCAAGCGGATGACTCAGGTGGTAACCCTTGGAACTCGCATTCGTAAGGTCCTTGGTTCAATCCCTTAGGTCGGGCTACCATGGTTATGGTTTTTTTCGTGACTTTTGCTGGTTGTTCAGGCAAATGCTGTGATAGTTTATTCATTTCCACGAATTTTCTACTCTCCCATTTCATTCCGTTGATTCTGTGTCAAAAGTGTCAGGTCAAGAAGGGCTGGTGCGTGTGACGGTGGCTTGCGCTTTGAAACTTATTCTGAGGAGCTCAAGCTTCTTGGAAAGGAGGGCCTCGACCGACATCAGGGTGTTCTATCTGAAAACAATGTTCGGGAACCTCGTCTACGTATTCCTTCCTCTAGGAGGTGCCCATAGTATGCACAAACGGCTAGCCCTTGATCAACTCTGAAGTATAGAAATATCCTCCTCTAACCCTAAGAACCCAATTCAATATAATACCATAGACCAGGCTTATTGAAGTGAGAGGATTGACAGAAACAAGGAACTTACTAGAATTTGCGAAAAAGATTTATAGTATGTAAATTTAGAGATTTGTAGTCTGTTAAGGGGTTCGGTTTATGACGTTTCGAATGACTAATGTTCGAATAACGAAATTCTATATATTTCATGTCATATAGAATTTTAAATAGTCTTACTAGTTAAAACAAATGTAAGAAAAAGCGTTATGCTTCCAGAGCGTAAGTAACCTATTGAAATTTTTCATACTGTAACAGTTACAAATATTAAACACATTTAACACTTTTAAGAATTGAAAAATTGACATTCTAGAGTATTCCTAGCTTAAAACACTGAACGTAATGTTTTTGTCCATGAACTAACGCTCAGAAGACACATTTTATTGTACTTTATTCGTTTATTAAAGGAAAATGCAATAAATTATTAACAATGAATAATAAGTGAAGAGATTTCTAGTACACAGTCAATAAAATTTTTAAAAAAAGGTATTTGTGTGCGCTGCTCTTAAGTTAACCCACTTATATCCTTAAGATTGTCAATTGTTGAATAGTTCTTAAAATATAAAACTGATTTTGTTTACGTCACGATATAGATCATAAATCACAAAAATTGCATATGGTAGTTTTAATGAGTTTTGGGTAAAAATGTTACAAAAAGACTAAAAATTGCATTTAGATGTTTAATAACAAATAAAAACGTATTAAGCTACGCCAATGAAGAATTAAAAGTGTGCCGATGCACAAAGCAATAATTGAAACGCCTCTTATAGACTGTGAAATTTAAAACGATAAGGCGTAGTAATTAGAAAATAATATATCAGATAGCTCAAAAGTTGAAAAAGAAATGAATAAGCATATAACGTAGCATTTTAACTTATATCAACCGAAGCTAAGTTGTGGGTGTAATGGTCTTCGTCCCATTATCTTTATATTTCTTATAAAGGATCCTCGTTCCGCTATGTAACCGAAAATTGATTTGGCTGAGGGGAATTTACCGTGAAGTGCCTCGCCACTTGCGAACAGTTGACTGCTGTTTAAAAGTTAGCATCAAAAAACAGACGATGTCACTTGAAATTTCAAAGAGAGCATATAACCTAAAATATGACCAATATTCATTTTAAACTTTCCCACCAATATCTAAATCGACGTGTTGTTTGTTTTGATTAAATGCATATTAAATAGATAGTTATACATACAAGGATATTTCGAAATGAAAGCCTGTATAATCAGTTCCCTTATTACACTAAAGAACAGCAATTTTAATTATGGAATAAATTTAAATATTATTAATTCCTCGGAGGAAATTTATAGCTTCAAGGAGTTTAAATTATCCTGAGCAATTTTCATAATTACTCATAAAGTAATCTTGCCCTAAGAAATATTTTGCAAAGTGGGGAAAACTTCCATGAATTCAGAGTAACTAACTGTAGACAATATTCCGTTGAACTAAACCCTTGGAGTTTTCTCTAAAAACAATGAAGAGAAATACTCCTATAATAAGTACCAAAAAAGTATCTCATATGAATTCAATGCGAGGAATACTAGCAACCAGGATGTATGCTAAATAATTTTAAAAAATATAAAGATATACAAATAAAGAAGGTTGTTTAGATAAGGAGGTAATAAATCAAAAGAAAACAGATAGGGTGGGAAACGAACACCAGATTTCCGCGCCTTAACGACCTCGGCCACCAGTGGCGGTTTTAATGTCAATGTTCACATAACTTTATTAACTGGTGACTTCATTTATATTGGGAGTATTCTTTAACTCACTATGATTTGTCCTCTGTAATAACAAATTTTTATTGGAAATTTTATAAAACTAATATCCTTCGCTTTCTTTGGCTTTAGTTTAGAAAATGACTAATTATTTATTTATTATTTCGTTACAACAAGTGTAACCATAAATAAGGAACAAAAAGTGTACAATTTATGGACCAATTCTTCTTTTTGCTGCCTTAAAGGCATTTAAATACAATGTTTTATGTTTAAAATAAATTAATTAATTTACTTAATTAAACGTCTTCTTGTTTTGCTCATAATCTAATAATAAGAAAATAGTATCTTATTAGATTTATTTTCTCTGTTAACATACTGAACGCTTCTGAATGTTTTCCGTTTGTATTTAATTTTATTCTAATGCATAGACGAAACTACAAACCAGTCATTAAAAATGAAACACTTTGACAACGTTTAAAATTAAACACTTAGTTGTACGCGTATATAATTGCTAGACAAATGTCTGCCAAAGTGTTTTCGGATTAGCGTTACTTTATGTACATTATCTCTCCTCATTAGACGTCGATATTCAAGAGTCACAAGCTGCTGGTAATTACTTCAAAAGCAGGAACTAATTTTGAACTGCTGGGCTAATTTTCATCAAAGAAGGATTAAGCCAGTTTAAGGTCTTCTGCCTACGTGTTTACAAAATGGCGGCGCGACATATGCAACATCTTGACATTCAAGCCAAAGGGGTTCAGGGGTATATACACGCTCCTACTGGGGCGTATGGTAGAGCGTTCTTGCAGGTTAATAATAACACTACATAAGCAGCACCATCTACTTCATACTTTAAGCTGAAATATTTTGGTTTCATCGCATATAATGGTTTTATAGCGTCCAAAACACCTACGCTGGAAAGTATTCATTAATAATAAAAAAGTTTCCAAAATATGTAAAATAAGAAATGTTTTCTCAGAAACACAAAAGTGAAAAATGGACAAATAAAACATTCATCTGATATAATAACCTGATTATTAACACATTATTTTAAATATAAAATAAATATTTAATATTTCAACTTCGATATTTGATATTGGAAATTATATTTACTGCTCTATATCACTTGGTAAACACATGTGAAAATATTAAAAGCTTGAAAACAGTCGTGATTATAGAAAAGAGCAGCATTTAAATGCCTTACTTAAATGCACTTTAATAGTAGCGATATGCACATTAAATATTTGCCATTAATAGAACGTCTACAGGGTATTTTAAATTGCCTACAGAGAAAAGCTAGAATAATTTGCTATTATTATTGCAGTTTTTATTACAACATTATATTGAAACTTTTCGATGAAATATCCTCCAATCACAAAATGTTAGCACCGAAGACCTTGAAGTCACTTTGCAATTAATAATTTAGTACGCCCTACTTCACCAAAAATATGTGTATGTTGTATGATAATTTTTACTTCTCAGTTTGTCCTGTCTATAGTGTTGATTTCTCTCTAGAGGCACATACATATAGAAATGTGTGCTTTTGAAAAAAATGTTATCAATGAAAAAATTGCTAAAGATTCATTCTTAGATACAACGCGGAACTTAACACATGTCTGCGCTTAGTTAGGTTCTGTTCATACAAGACAGCAGCAAAGAAAGTACCTCTAGCGAATGGGGAAAATCAGAACCGTCTTCGAAAGGTTCATAATTTTGAAATAGATTTGTCAAAATGATAAGTTTTTAAATCTATGACGGGATATTTACTAACGTATGAAAAACTATTTCTGGGGAATATATTTCCATAAAAAATATATTACATTGCCCAGAAAAGTCTGAAATTAATGGTTATTTATTTTTTGAAAAGCTTAACTTTTTTCTTTCCAACTTCTCATAAGTTTTCTATCAATATTAGACATCAGTTTTGTCTAAAATATGTACTGTCTTTTTCGGATAAAACGATGGGATTAAGCTCATAAAACTGAACACAATGGTGAAGAGAGCATTCATGTGCATGCTTGATTTTTTGTGTCATAATAAGGAGGATAGTTCACTTCCAAAAGGCTGATGCATGAGCTGGTGTAAAGACATCGTCGCTTTCCTTTTTGCTCGAGATGAGAGAATGAGTGGAGGAGTGGTGCTACATATTTTGCCAGAAGCTTGAATAATTTCGGGCGGAAACAATTCTGCTTTTGTCCGTACAAAAATGAACTCACACTGATGAACGGTAATCAAGTTACTTCAGACCCTCAGCAATCCCAATACATCCAGAAAGTGCGTTTTTGTATTATAAAAGTCGGTTACTGAATCATCTATGATGAAGTGAGGATCAAGTCACATGCACATTCGGCTTTTATGTGCGAGCTTTAATGTGAAAACCGATTCTTAAACAGAACAAATAAGACAATTCGCAAGAAAATATCCTGGCATTCGTATTCTAGATAGAGAAACTGTTCGTAAACTTGTTAAAAATTTATGAAAGACACGTTTCTTCTCGATCATAAGAAACATGTTTTGAACCTATGGAAAAAAAGTTAAATGAAACATGGAATTTCCTATGCAAATGTCGGCAATGTATTGCCGCCGAGGAGCATCGTTTTAAAATTCTTATTACATAGGTTGGTGTTTATTATTATCAGTTTTAAATGCAGTATCATTTTATGCTTTCGGTAAAAATATAAATATTAAAATAAAAATACAAACTTAACGCGTGGCTATCCTATCTCCCTTTTTCAGTAGCCGCGGTTGCATTTCTCCAGTAAGCAACGCACTCAGGAAGCCCATATATCAAATAAACTCACTGTATTTCCAAAGCACAAGAGCCAAGTGTTGAATCTGTTTGTTCATTAACACTATTCTCATAAATAAGGATTTTTGTTGAAAAATATGTTTGCAGATAACAGACAATAGGATATGGCTATAGAAATTATTCGTCGTGTTTTCCAAAAAGGATAAATATTTCTTGTTTTTGTAACAAAATATTGAAAATAGAAAACAAATTAAGAGTAATGTATTAGTAGTTGATTACACACGGTTTAATAAAATATTTGACATTGCATTTTTTTTTTTTTTTTTTTTTTAGTATATTTCACCTTTTTTGTGCTTATAAATTCTAGCTCTAGTAATAATTAAAAAACAAAATTTTCTTGATATATAATATTAAATATACATAACAGGCATAGAAATTCTTTTTATAATTTCTATTCAAGATAACTCTTATTTATCCTGCCCAAATAAGATCACTTGTTGAAGGTATTATGATGAATTCTTTTTTCTCACATTCTAAAAATTATAATAATAAGCATAGCATGTAAAATTATAAATTATAATAATAACTTTGAACCATAACTTCGTTACATTTCTTTCATTCGACTGAACTTGAGAAAGCCTTTAGCGATTGAATGGTACTCACAGGAGTATAGACATTTGCGTTGCGGATAGGCAATAACAATCTCAGTTTCGGAGTGGAAGAGAAACTGATGTGGCTAATCGAGTCCATTACGCCTTACAACTGAAGGGAAGGTTAGAATTAGGGGAATAAAAACCGACCATTTGCAAGGCCTTAACCAGGCCAATTACTTTACAGGGAGATTCGAGGAGCCGTAAATATCAGGCTTTTCCTTTTATTCCTTGTTTCCGCAATAGGAGCCTAAGGAAGGCTTTCTTTTGGAATTTTAAAACGCTTTTATGTCACAGTCGTACTGATTAATGTAAGGTCCTTGGTGGGAATGGTATTGAATTCTTTTGCTGTGCGCACTCCTTCAAACAAACTTTACTTTTAACTTAGCATCCATATTCCATAGAGGTTTATTTTAAAAGTGTTATATAACTATGTAACAGAAAGAAATTTTATATATTTTTTTTACATATAATGTAACTTGTATTTTTAGCAAGTATAAAATCTTATCAAAGGTTAAATCTCTTTAAACTCAGTTTTAATAATCAATGGCGATGTGTCCATTTACTTTTTAAAGGGCTTTATTGTTCCAAATATAATAGACAGGATTAGTAAAACAAAGTATGAAATTTCAGTATTTTAGCCATGCTCAAAGGCTGGCCATTTGTGCTTATATCCCCAGTGATAGTACCTCCGGGAGCTTCTACCGAGCAGCGAACCACGTCCTAACAATATTTCCAGATAAAGTTTCCTACACCATCAGTTCGTTAGTATGGTGGAAGTCTATGCGGAAGCAAGAGGCAATTGTTCAGAAAGCAACAGGATGTTACTACAAACTTTTTTAATAATGTTTACCGCCTGTTTTTACTTCTAAGACATCATAGGCGGTGGACAATGATGATACCTGTGATATGAGATGATAACCTGGAAAAGGATGCGTTTTTAAGGAAGAAAGTAGTTCCTGGTTTAAGTTTAGGATACCTCCCCGGCATTTGCCATTTATGAGGACTGAGGAAAACTTATAAATCCCAGCCAGGGAGGATGGTCCTGGCGAAAATCGAACCCCACATGCGTTAATTGCATTCCCAAAGCGCACCGTTGGCAATTTGGCATGCATATCAGATAGTGCTGCTCCAACAACTCCATGGGAATGTTTATGCAAGAAGAGGTAACTACTGCATAGAGATCCTAAGAGAGCATTCTGACACAGTTCAGCACATCAAGTGACAAATGTTTCTTCTTCAACAATGGCGTCGTCAAAAAGCACAACATGCACTGCTGGTGCAGTGTAAATGTGGCATACACAAGTTCGCTGGGGTGCCATTCTTAGCATCCCATCCCAACATCGGGACCTACTTTTTCCGCGCCAGCTGACAGGCAAGATACTTCTACGCTTCTTTTGAAACAAATTGACATAAATTGGCTATTAGAAGCCTATGTGGCACTAGCAACAAACTACTAGTCCATTTCTTTCTGTGGCTTAAAATTCAAAGAGAGACTCCCACAACCTACAACGAAGGATTAGGGCCGTCTTTAGAAGCGTAAGAAATACTAAACCTTGATCATGTAGCACGTCTGCGGAAAGCTCATCATTTTAGCAACAGTCGCATCAGTGTACAAACATAATCATCTTTGTGTCTATGCACTAAGCGAAAGCACGTACAGGAAAAAGGGATGAGGTGAGGGAGACGCTGGGGCTAAAACCTTTCCAAAGTGCAAGCCACCGTCAACCGCACCAGCCCACCTTATTCTGGCACTTTCGACCCTGTAACGAAACGAACGGAATGAAATAAACTAAAATGGGAGAATGTAAAATCCATTAAGAGGAAAGAGCCAACCCAGCCTCGCTTTAACGAATCACGAAAAAATCCCAAGATCTGGATGCCCGGGACCATGGAACTTGAATCCAAGACCTCCCGAATTCCAGTCCCAAATGTTTCATCTAAGTCATACTCCTCTTCTCTTTTTCATCACGAATGGAGCGTTAGTCATTCGGAGATGCGTCTGAGAAAAATGACCATCAAACACTTTTATTTATATTTTGAATAAGATATCGTCAAGAAATAATTAAAAATTGTTATTAAGGTCATTAGCATTAAAACATTTAAATTCATTTAATATATAAAATTTCTGAGTTAGCAGTCAAGTATATGAGTACATTTATTTTAAAAAATACTTCGATTTAAATTTTCCTAGCACTTTGAGGTATTTTACTACAAAATTCCTTAGTAGAAGCAAGTCTACAGTTAGATATATTTAACTTATAGTTACTTCTGTGTTTACACTGTGAATCTCCGATCTTAAACCACATTTTCAAGTGTGAAAGTGTGCATAGATGAGTATAATAAATTCAAAAATTCAATAGAGGAAGAACTTTTAATTTGATAAATAAAGATTTACATTGATCTTCATGCCATCTCTTTAGAAACCTCTTATTTCTTTTTGACATAGAATTATATCTTTAATATATGGGCTGCTATCCCATATATTAATTTCTATACACAATAGAGCTTTGAAGTAAATAAAAATAAATATTTCTTAACTCTTCGACTGGAACACAAATTCTTAGTTTTCTAAAAATAAAAGTCACTCTAGACAATTACTACAAATGTTGTAAATATGATGCTTCAAGCAGAGTTTTGAATCAGTTCAAAGTTTACAGTTGGTGTTTTATTTATTACATCCTTTAATGCAAAGTACATGATCTAAATTTTGCCTTCATTCAATAAAAATATATTTATTAAAAACCCTCTTTTAGCCAAGTTAAAGATAAGATTAAAACATTCTTAGCTCTCAAGGTTGTATAATTATGAAACAAAAAAAAAACTGCTGGCTGTAGTAACTTGTAAATAAGATCGTTCAGTGACACAAACGATGCATAAATATTTTCTTTAATAGCACTTACAATACAATTCACTGCATCTTCTAAGGCTAGATCCAATGTTCTGTTGAAAATGAATTATTGCGCTCAAAACGTGACACCAGCTGCTTGTACAATATTTATTCAAATAGTTTAGATATTGTAAGGACTAAAGCACTGTGAGAAAGTTTTTAGATGTGTAATATTAGCTTCCCATGTAACGTAATAATTTCTCTTGATAGTTTCAAACAATATGATTATATTCCTTCTGAAAAACTTATATTAAATATGATTATTAGTGTCAAAACTATCGCCCCAATTGTCTTTTTAACTAGACCTCAGCAAAATACGGTGCAAATGCTGCTGAGCTCTTATGTGATAAGAAAAAGAAAACATTCAACAGATGAGATGTGGATAAGTACTGTGTTAAAGAAAACATGTGATCGTTTAAACTTAAGTTTATCAAATAGAAAAATCACAGGGAAAGAGATCACGTGTGTCACGTACAGATGAGAAACCAAGCTGGCCACGAAAAGAAGTCATAACAGCCAAGAAGAAACCCAGGCGGAAAATTGTCAATGAATGGAACACTTAAAGCTAAAGATCCATCTTTTAAATTTTAAATTAAATAAGAGAAATAAGTGCTCATATTTGTTTCACGAAGTGTTGCGACTCTCAAGGTTATGTTAATGCAATTGTTCATTTTAAATTTTACAACTTACATATTGCTTTAAGTGGTGGATTTTAAAAAATCGTATTTAAAAATATATAAACAACGCGCCTTTTGAAAAAGTCAACTTAAAGTCTTTCATAATGAAGTGTTTTAAGTTTCTGTATTATGTGAATTATATATGAATCTCCCTTTCGATTAATATGAAACTAAAAATTAACAAAAGCAACTTAAATATATCAGTGTGTATTCAGAGCAATATATTAAGCCTTTACTATATCTTAATAATGCAGATGTCTCCCTTAAAATTACAGAGAAAATAATGTTGATATATATCAAATTAACAGTTTGTGTGAAAATGTTATTTATGACGTAATATATATTAAATACACTGCCCCAATCCAACAACATATCATCAAGTAACGTGCATTAAAACAGAATATTTTAATTTTATTTTAAACTACTGTTATTAATAAAACTTTATTCAACGATTTTGTTTTATTTCTGATGTCTCCCTTGTTCCTCTTTCTGTTACAATAATCCGTTTGTCTCGTGGTTTCTAATTTGTCTATCCTAATGGAACTGCAAACAGATCTAGGTCAGCCAACAAATGAAATAGGTAATTTAAAATTTTAAAACTATATCATTACATCTAGGGTCACTCGGCTATTTCTAATGTATTTATCTTACACATATCTATTTGTAGATAGTGATTTAAAAGCACACTAGATAAGAAAATGTATTTCATTACTACATTTTTGTTTCTTCTGAAATGACGTTTCTGTTATTGCTGACATTTTGCTACTCATGTCCTTCGGGAGAGTGTGGAGGACAAGAATGGCATCCTATGTGTGATTCTGGGAGGGCGCTAGCAGAGCTTGTGTAGGCTAATCGATACAGCTGTCGACCTCTGAAGCTCTTGCTGCTGCAAGTTAACCGAGCAAGGCTCTACCCTCCTACTCGACATAGTTATATTGCCGGTCCAAGACAGCGTCGTCCAGTAACAGAAGCCGTCTTGTGTTATCTTTAGGCTTTTATCCTCTACTTGTTTCCAAACATCTAAGAAAGTTCAAATTTAACCTCGACTGAACAAATATTGAGTATATAAAAACAGAATACCGCAATTAAGCGTTATTCCTTTATGGGTTCTGTTATTTATTAACACTGTGCCGTTGTTTACTTAGCCCTTTCCGATAAAAATTTTTGCAGAACATTTCTTTATCCCACTATGACCAACAATTCCAGCGAAATCCCTACAAGAATAAGAAGTTGTAATAATAGGTGTTAAATCTTATATTTTTAAAATAAATGTATCATTATAGAATATAAGTCGGTCCTAGTGGTCTAGTGGTTACCATTCTTACCTCGTAAACCCAATATTTAACCCTGGCCGAGGTCAATAAACTTTCGGATATCCTAAACATGGCTTTCTAAGGAAGGGAAGCAAAGCCGTGGGTCGTAGATTTACGGCACATAAAAGAACTTCAAGCCTGAAAGAAGAGGCCTCTGTGCAAAAATTATCGGCGGTTTCACTTCCTGTGTTGCATGGAATGCTGATGACCTGAAATGTTAAAAAAGAGTCGGAAGTAACACTTTCTACAAAATAACTTTAATTTTAATAAAATATAAAACATAATTTATTAATATGTAAGACACTAGACATTTATGATAAAAATTCCTTAGGTGTAATTTTTTGATCGAGTGTAAAGTTAAGAAGCAACATGGAGTTCGTAAAATATAACTTTTGGAATATGTGTTAAGCAATATTTTTTCTACAACAGTACATAATGTAGATTAAACAAATATTTCCAAGTGGGGAGATTATAATATGACGATTTCATGGCCGTCTAAACCGACAATATTCAACAAAGCGGTTAGTCAATGTCACATGTAAGCAATGAGTACTTAAATGTGTAACTATAATAATATAAGCTAAAATGTGTATATGAATATTTTATCTTAAGTGTAATATTTACGTCATAATCGAGATAAAGTGCTAATTTCAAATTGAATCAAGTTTAAGCATTGACAATTACAATTCTCTAGCAGCGCTTAAAGTAACCAATTGATTTACATATGCACAAGAGATTTAAAGAAGCTCCATAAGCACTGACAAAAATTGGGCAAATTTCATCTTTATACGCTTGTAGAAAAATATTTTTATTTTCAATATAAGAAGAAAACTCAGTACCATAATCTTATGGGGTGATTCCATGGTATAAATGGAACAAAGTTTTCTAATATAATTTTGCACGCTGACGTGTTGTTTGGCGAAAAAAGTAATTTCTGCGTTATCTTTCATATACTGTTAAATGTTAACGCGTTATATTTCACACATTCCAATTATAATAATGGATAAACAGAGAGAAAGAGAAAAAAGAATGCCCTGTGTTTTTTTTTTTTTTTTCATAACTCGGCGCGTTTTGATGTAAAATAATGAAAAGTTTTACGTGAATCAACTGGTTTCGCAAAATTAGATTTGGAATCAATGAGCTTAATATTGTTATCATAGCATTGATCTTAATAAAGAAAAAAAGCATGCATTATAACTGTATAAATGAGCTAATTAGGAAAATTTCACCAGTCGCAAATATTTATACATGTTATTTATATATGGAGAAGCGCGTCAGTACTCAATAACAGTAACTCACTTGTAACAAAAGAGATCCGAAACAAGAGAAAATCGTCGAACTTTTGTCTCGCGGCTCAGTGACTTGCGGATATGGGAAATGTTTTATCCATTCGCCAGGAAGAATGCAGATAACGGAAAAAAATCGGATAAATAATGCAGAATGATAATTCGTAAATAGAATAAACTCTAAAAATTTCTGTTATGTTGTATTGTATATTTACAAGAAAATGTATGGTAAACTCGCGCTCACGCACTTAATAATATACTATCTTCTTTCTCAAAGTCAGGATAGCCGACTGTAAGGGATTTAAACAAGGTACCTCCGGAACAACCTCGTTCGGTTACTTTTAAATTACTGCCGATGATAAAATATTACTTTATGTAATGTTTGCACTTGAATGCTTTCAATGCTTATTAAGATAATTATTTTGTTCTACTTTTCCTGTTTAATACATAACATAAATTATTACTTAGGACAGTCCTATTTTATTTAACGCATCAGTATTACTATGCAGCAAATTTTGTCTTTTATTTACGATTATGTTGAGTCTACAGGCATTTGTCCACTAGTAGAAACGGCTCCTCTTCATGTCGGGCTTGTTGGTGGTCAATCACAGTGATCACTTTTCAAATACATCGGTAGAAAATAACTATTAACTAGAGAGCTGCTTCTATGCTGAACATAAGCTAATAGGATTCGCTAACCATTACATCTCGCCGGGGTGTTTAGGCAACTTCTCGACCCATTGAACAGTGGTAACTGCATACTGTCCAGGCGCTGACACTTAGAAATGACTTTTATTAACACCAAAACCAGAAATAATTGGCACTTTTAGCTTGTGAAGTTGTGCTGGTATATAAATATTTAAAAATGTCTAGTACTTTTTAAAGAGAATGTTGGAGTTTTCTGTTGTTTCATACTATGTAAATGCATTTTTTATGTAACGTGACATCTAGAAAGGTTATAATAACCGCACATAACATTGAATTAATAAAGTTAGAATTGTGTAAAAGTGAAGTAGATATATACAGTTCATACGTTTTATAAATGTTTAATAAAAAGTATCTATAAAGTAGTGGATGTTTTTGATTCTAACTCAAAACAAGAAATTTTGAAGACATATTATTTATAAACGCTTCAACAATATATCAAGATCTCTTTATTTCGCACAGGTCAGTTATATTAAAACTTAGTATTCAATATTAACCGGCAATTTAACGATAATTTCAACATTGAATAAGACATAGAAATGAAACATGCATATGAAACTAAATGTTAGGCAATAATTATTAAAAACAAAGAAGGCATAAGAGAATAATATATAACAGTAATTAAATATGAAACAAAGAACATGTAGAAAGATACAAAAATACTAAAATGGTTTTAATTATGGTTTTTTTAGACTATGTGTATGAACAAATTAGAAGAATAATGAATGTATAAGTAAATATTGTTTTAGATATATTGGATCAAATAAAATTAATAGATTTATATATTGAATGAGGCTCGAAGGAAGTAAAATTTACAATTTGAAACACCTAAGAAAAGGAAAAGAGTATTCAAAATTCAATAGTATCGCGGTGTAATTGTCATATTTGAAGTTGATGTTGTCATTGCCATAATGAAAATTTAATTTAAGATAAAACTATTAACGGAAAGTTTCCAGTTGTTTTCTTCCTCTAATTGCAATTTTCCTTCATTAGAAAATACCTGGAATTCTCAAAGTAGAAAATATCTGGAACTCATAATGTTAGCTTCAGAGCGTTATCAAAACTTTATTCAATTAAAATTCAACAAATATAATGTGTGAGTCACTGGTAAGTGAACTAATTATAGAGTTTAGATCTAAAAGATCTATGGAAGCGAGCGAAACCACCACAGCGCGACGGACAAGCACTGTTTCATATTTGCAGTAAGCTAATAATAATTAATCATTTATAAATTAAGGATAACTAATTAATGGCTGATGGCAAGTGTTTGCTGATCTATATGGTGAGCTATTGTTTCACTGTACTGTTTATAAATAAACATAATTAATGTTAAACTTACTATTATTTAACTGAATTTAATTAGCATCCCTTTAAATATATTTGTTTAAAACGTATTTCCTTGCTGTGTTTGACGAATTAGGTTTGTTAAACGTCAATAAAACTAAACTGTAATGCAAAAATCATCGTTTCAATGACAATGTCATACGTTAATGTTCATCAGTTACAAAATTACGTTTGGATATTTTAATAAACGTTCATAATCATCCAAAAATTATGTATTGCACATGGGAAATTTTTGGAATAATTTAAATATAACAAAAGTAATTTACAACAATAAACATCTTCACTGAATTAAATAATTTATTAAAAATTGCTAAACTTAATAGCATATCAGTGATGAATTTACAACAAAAGAAATTTTATTATTGTAGCATTGTAACGCTTCAAGATTAGAAGAGTATAATTAGCGTAGTTAATATAGTAAATGTTACGGTAAATTAGAAGTAGTAGATGAACGCCTATAATTAAAACTAGCATTCAAACTACCCTAAAGAATCGTCGCGAATTTCATTCATTTTCATATTAACACTTCAAGAACAAATTGAAAACGCCAAATCTGATTCATTCTTGTAATATTCTAAACTTTATATATTGCGAAATACATAAAGGCTGTCACACTTGCATAACTTTGTGATACAATAAAATATCAAGCTTACTGTGTAGTCCTTAACACTAGCATATGATGTTTGTTCTCAGTGTCTTAGCTAGTGCATACATAAAGTGCCAAAAATGTATACACATTTTCACATTATATATCTATATACATTTCAAAATTGGATCGAAAAACAACAGTAATGTGTAGTATGATCTTCTGTAAATAGATGTGACTCACATACATTATGATACCGTTGTACGTGACAGAACAATGAACAAATGAAGCCAAGATTATCGTATGATGTTCTGTAAATAGATGTGACTCACATTACGTTATCCTAGTGTTTCTACAACAAAATGGAGCCAAGATTATCGTTTGAATAGCGGAAAGCAATTTTGAAGTGGTATTGGAAAACCAAGAATGTTGTTGAAGTTCAAAGGCAATGGAGACGTGTGTACAGAACAAAACCGCTGTTGAACTTCTACCTATAGGGAACTCTTAAGGATGTTGTATACCGTAGAAAACCAGTTACACTGGCAGCACTCCGGGAAGAAATTGAAACTACATGTGCTGCAATCGCTGAGGGCACTTTCGCAAACGTTGCTCAATCAGTTCAATATACTCAGAAGTGTATAGACGTCGATGGTGGACATTTTGAGCTACTGTTGTAACTGTAAAAGTCTAAGATGATTAGTGTTCATCATTTTCTGTTTGTGTGAATTCAATTTTGTTAAGTTAACACAGTGTTTTCTTTGCTTGAAGTGTGTATTTTTAGGCATCCTCTGTTTTTGCCTACAGGCATATGGTGTGTGATTTATAGTCACACACTAAATGTTCACATTTACTGGTTATGGTACACCTTTGTCTTGTTGCTTACTAAATGTGGGCAACAGAAAAAAAGCATTGTATATTTTCCAACTCTTTTCATAATTTGTTCACATTTACTGGCATACCCGGCAATTGCTACTGTGTTTAGCACTGTCACAATAACACATGCACTGTGAATTTATTCCCTAGATAGTGTTAACCAGGAGAAAATTATAAAGTATTATCATTTCTTCTTTATATTTAGCTATAATTAATAACTGCATAAGTTACATTATTTACGCTTATTACCAATACTCCATCCATAGAGGAGGACATTTGAAGACTGTAGCCGAAGAAAACTTAGATCCTAAGAAAATAGTTTAAGATGTTGATATTTTAAATTAAAAATCAAATTACCTAAAGTTCATTAAACGTAAATAAATTTATGTCAAAACTAGATGGAAAAAAGAAGGACGGAAAAGAAAATAGGAATGAATATACATTCTAATATAAAATAAAATAAAATAAAAAATATCCAATGAAATTTCATAGCTTTAACCTAGAACCACGTTTCTTTTGCCATTCAAATATTATGCTGATATTTGTGCAATAGCGCCGCTCAGCGGAAGAGTTGTGAACTAACAAGCGCGATTTACGTATCATTAAGTAAACGGTAATGATTTTTAATAATTTCCTCAAAAAGTGGTAAACTAAAACATTTCCAACATGTACCTGTCTGTTTGAATCTGTTCATACCCACGGCAATTGTTCACAATAGCCTTTCTATGTTGACCGTAACATATATGGCTCATTCAACCAAGTAATAAACACTTGTAAAGGCCCGTAACTGTCTCGGTTAAAGCTGGCATTAACCAATATTGGCTATCTAAAATTCAAACATTGGGAAATAATAATAACAAGAGCAGAATATCTCAAATGTGATACGCGATCATAAATACTGTTTGTCTTAATCACTGCGACTCACATGGGAATTAAATAACTGCATAAAAATAATTGAAAAGTATCGTTTTAAATCACCGAACATCCGATACACTTCATTTACTGGCCGCTAATCCAAGCGGCCACGGAAAGCTCTTTCCATAGCTCTTTACAAGGTAACATTTCCGTAATATCCCGCTTTCCAATCTACGCGGAACGCTCGTTTTATAGGCTTTTCACGGTCCTCCGCCTTCATTCAACGTTCCATTATTAATGCCGCTTTGGCAGAACGAATAAATGTAACATAAAAAAATGAACTAGAAAGAAATTATTATAGAAGTTTCATCTGCATGTTGCACATTCAAGCATTTATAAGAACTGTAATTTATCTGACATTTGTCGTTACTAGCGTGAGAATTTTAAGCACTAAACTGGGAATGTAAAATATATTATAATATTAAATTAATATTAAAACAGGCATTGTGGTGCTAATTTTTAATCAATGAATAACTGAGCCGCAGGAAAAAATGGTTGTAGAGAATGTTTTGTTTTAATGCATTGCTCTAGGTTAGTGCTAGTATTTTGGTTATTTTAAATCACACTTCTCATACAGTCATCTTATGTGAAACAACTAACTATTGAGAAAGTGGTAACTGTATATTGTATGTACTGACACTTATCTGTTTACAATATGCCTGGAAAAATATAAATTTGTCAGCCATAACAATTATATAATCATTAATCCACTAATTATACATTAAACTTTTAAATTACATTTGTCGCAAACAGTGGCGTAACTAAGAAAGCATGGTCCCCGCCTGCAATAATTTTTCCGGGCCCCCTTCTCATATCTGCTCACGGCAATTAGCTTTTATAATAATATTTAACATTATCCATACCCAAAGGGATCGCCCTATATGTTTTCAAGGCAATTCATCACCTTGAAAAACCCACTTTTTCGCGGATAAATTGTCAGATCGTGAGGACCATCTCTTAGGACAGCATTTTTTCAATGTACGTTTGGTTGTTCAATTATAAAAGGCATTGTTTTATGACTCCATTGCAATAAATTTTCACTATAAATATAAATATATATATATATATATATATACACATTTATTCTACATTTCTGATATTTTCTTGATTCTGAAATGTTATTAATGGGATCATTCAGAACTAAATTTAAATTATAACGCGCAGTGTACATAATCAGCTGTAGATATACCTTTGATACCGGCCTACAGACCTTCGTATTTTCCACTCATATTAGTTACACTATCATACCCTTAACCGCGTCACTTGTTAAGAACCAATTCTTTGTTTTCCAATTTCTCAATAATTTTCTTTTCCAATCATTTTCCAGCGTGCACACATATTTTATAGAACCTAATAAAAGACCCGCAAATATTTATTGATTTTTCCCGGTTTTATTATAACATATAGAATGATTATACGTAACGTTAGGGTTTACTTATATCCTGAGTTGTGTATTGTCCATGTTTTAACTTTATGATAATAAGAGCTGAAAGATACATGTTAGTGAGTATTTAGGAAAAGGACGGAGCTCTAAATTAGCATATTTTATTTTTAAATCATCCCTTAATTTTTAAGTAAAACGACCACATTAAATGTATTACATCGTCAATATTTGTAGAAACATTTTGTGTGGAAACGTTCTAAGATTAATTTATTATATTGCAACGTACATCGTCAATTAAAACATTCATAGGAACTCAGTTGCATTGTACTACGTAGGTAAGTCTGTTAGTTTTAACTTACGGAATGATAACCGGCCGTTACTGTAGTGACAGGTAAAGGGAGGAAATTTGTATTACTGTACACAAATCAGGAACAATGCTGGCAATAGCAAGGTTTTGAACAATTATTACTTGTTGAAAGTTTACGAATATTTTTCATGAATGGATCGAAAAATAAAAGTAGGAAATAAACAGCCACACCTTTACCATTAGCATTAGGAATGGAGGCACTTGTACTTTTAAAAAGCAAATCTTATTTTTTTCCAACTTCCTAACCCAATTCTTCTCTTTCATGATGTAACTTCCGCTTTTGAGCGCCCCTTAAATATTTAGATTTATTTAAACTCATATTTTTGCCAGTCAAGGAAACTGGTTTCCTCTAATTCAGTTTCTTTGCATGCCAGTTGAGCACTATCATAGTCATTTTTG
This sequence comes from Metallyticus violacea, assembly GCA_030762175.1. Classification (NCBI taxonomy): domain Eukaryota; kingdom Metazoa; phylum Arthropoda; class Insecta; order Mantodea; family Metallyticidae; genus Metallyticus; species Metallyticus violacea. The sequence continues at coordinate 47,058,640 of CM060836.1, forward strand.
AGTATATATATAAAGAAAAACGAACAAAAATAGCGTAAACTATGCATGCTTATAATGTATATATTTCATTTAATTATATATTAATTTAATCTTCCTTTGTTATAAATTTGTATTAAAATAATTATGAAAATAGAATTATTATACACGTTCCAGACATAGACATTATTGTTGCGTATGCAAGTTCGTACCGAAGGATGGAAAGAGTTGAACACGTGTTGGAGAAGCGAGGTTTAACGCTGCGTCATCGGAAAGAAAAAAAATTACTACTTGAGAAGTGATTGTTGAAGAAAAAAAGCTATAAGATACTGTAAATGTTACCTTTGGAATGCATGAATAAAATGTTATTTAAAATCGAAATAATATCGTAATATTATAAAATGTTTTTCTGCCCCCCTCCAGAATTGTGGCGAGTCACGCCCTGAATGCAAATGAACACTAAAATAGAGATTTAAGATTTAAGAGGAACTTGCTTATTAATTAAAACATAAAATTTCACCGCTAACACTAAAATAGAGATTTAAGATTTAAGAGGAACTTCCTTATTAATTAAATCATAAAATTTCACCGGTGCTACTATAAATATACAATATACAATATACGTAAAAGCTTATTGTTGGCTTAGTACCATTTGCGATTGTTGGTCATATTAAAGAAACAATTACAAAACTTACAAATTCTGGTTTTTTTCCAAAAACTGTGATTTAAATAGGTATATAAACAAAAAGACAATAAATGTTAAAATAGGCATTTATAGGCATTTACTAACAAATAGCTTTTATTTAACAACGTTTGAACAGAAATATACCTTTATCTTCAGTTCCAGTGTCTTACAATTAAAAACAAAATAATCATTTTAAGCAATGTTCTCAGCTTAGTCTTTACCTTGTTTTTCTCTAGAAAAAAGAAACAATAAAAGTCGTCACAATATCAAGAAGAAAGATTTGAGACAGATGGAAAAAGTAAAACGGCTTTACGTTCATTTTTATGGCAGCACTTGGCCTTTTCTTTCTGGAGTTTAAGTGATCCCTGTGAAATGGACGTCTGGTATCAGTAAAAATCCCAGGGAACATCTAAAGTGGTGCTAGGGAAGGGCTTCTGCAGCATGTACAGATACGTTTCGTCAAGCATCAAACAAACGTATTTAGGTGGTCGCTTCATGTACCCATTCTCTTCTGCACTCCTAAGCAATGTTTAACTGTCTGCTTTCTAGGTAAACCTTGTTGCTATATGTACTTACTCTAAATAAACTCTCTCTTTAGGGCAAGTAGGGGTGAATTAGATAAATTTTTATCTTAATTGCAAAGTATATTATGCTTAAGAAATGTAAGCAGTTACGGTCATTTTAGTAACACTTAAAATTAAATATTATTATTTAACTTTAATCAAAATAATAGCACCTGGCCTAAATATATTATAAGTGCATGACACAAATAGCACTAAGATGTAACGGTAAATCCGATTAATGTTTTTGTCCTTAAAATGTATTCAGGAAGTTTCGAAAATCTTTTACAAACTTTGTTGGTGGCTTGCTCACACCAAAACAAGAAAATAAAATTTAATAGAAATACATGTCAGGAAATCCTTAGTTTTTGAGTTATTATTACTATTTCTATAGCAGTCCTATATTATTATTATTATTATTATTATTATTATTATTACAAAATCACACAAATTGCTAACCTTCAACAGTGCTATTGCTGCATTTTGCGAATAATATATATGTCATATAAGTATGCAATGCTGATGCGCCAGGCTTGTATCGATAACACCATTCGATTACTTAACAAAATGAATTTTACTTTTCAGTTACGAACTTAAGTTGTTAGATTATGAAATACGTTGAAGTAAAATTTCATTAATATTTCAAAAACTAAGGATTTACGGTCATATGTTTATAGGGAATTTTTGTTTTGGTAAACAGACATTAAAAGCTCAAAACCTTAAGGATTTCCAGACATATGATCATAGGGACTTTTTTCTTTGTTTTGGTGTGACGAACCCGCCACCAAAGTTTGTAAAAGTATCTCCGAAACCTCCTGTATACTTCCTGTATACAGGAGGGCAAGGTTAAACATTAAATATTTGTTTAACGTTTAAACATGTTAAAGGAACACTTTAAACCTTATATACATTTTTTTTACTTACGGCGACAAAACATTTACCATGGTACATTCTTGGGCCTCCTTGGCACTATCCAGTGATCTAGTTTTGATGAAAAAGCGTCACTGTGTTTTATTTGGCAAAATCCATACATAAATTATGTCCCGTGTATTCTTCCTAAGAAAAATATCCCTACATGACTCGCTTGTCTTCCTTAGAAGTAAGTTCTAGTTTACGTTTATGAGCCATCTGTATATATATTTTTTCGGGAAACAAATTTCTTATTAATCTCACTGTCTTGATTATTCAATGCTCTATCTTCTTGGCCACTTTGGAGCCGTTGCTGTAAAAGTGAATTAGAAAATCCTTTCCCTCAGAAAATGTTTTGATTGCTTCCCGCAAGTCATCCTCATTACACAAACTAACTAGTTTTGCCCTTCTGCGACAAACAGTACCAATGTATAATTCTAGGTAGAACTCTATAAAAATATTGACTCTATTCGTACGTAATTTACTGATGGAATTATCCAAATGTAGGAATTTTCACTTCAAAAGTTGGTAACCCTGAGTAAGCATACAACGAAGGCGGTAATTACTACAGCCTTCTCTACAAATATTGAATTTAATTTGACAATAAATCAGCTAAGCTCAATGCATTAAGTTGGCTCAGGTCGTTAAGGCGCGGGCTCGTGAGCGTGAGAACTATGATTCCAATCCCGCCAGGACCATCCGCCCTGAATGAGGTTTTTTCCAGGTTTACCTCGGTCCTCATAATAGCAAATGCCGGGAAGGTACCCTAAACTTAGACCTGGAACGTTTTCTTCCTTAAAAAAAGTTCTTTTCCCAATTTATCATTTCATTTCATGTATGTGACGACTGCCTGTGATGCCTTGGTAGTTAAAATGGGCGTTATACATTACCCAGCAACAACAACCAATGTATTATTTATATTTGACACAATAATAAAACGACAATGATTTATTTTAAATATGCGATACTTCCTCATTTTTACAACTTCTTCTTTATTTTTTTCTTTTGAGAGTGTTTTATATTTTCACTTGTTACTGGCCTCTTTTGATCTGATTCAAAATGTTACACAGCATTTGGTAAACACTGTCTAAACCTCATTGCCAATAAGCCATCTGTTTTCATTGTTCCCAACAGCAAACCCCGGAATACGTTACGGAGCTGCTAAAATTCCTCTACATTCCGCAACGGTTGTGGGCACTGAATAAATATCATGCAATAGAAATATGCAATGGAATCATTAAGGACTTTTTGTAATATAATGTGCATTTATGGAGAATCGAATATGTGAATTATTATGCTTATTTGAAGTTTTATTTACTGGTACAGTCTACTTTATATGTTTATATTTTTTACTCGTAAAAAAAACCAGAGAGCGATCACATTTGATTGAAACATCGCATTTATCTACTTTACAGCCTTTTAAGTCAGGTTTTATAATTTACTTGTCTCCTGTTCTCAAATGCTCTATGTTATAGTATACTTAATTATAAAAAATATATAGCTTATATAATTTTCTCTGACGGTTTAGAAAATCAGTGTTATCTTTTAGAAAAACGCGAAAATTGCTTTAAATTTAACACTTTCATATTAAAATGTCTTATTTTTGCTCTGATCCTGATTCTCTGCGGTCGACACTCTAACCGCAGTAAAATATGCATTTCTGAAGAAAGATTTTCCTCTTGTTGTCTGAAATTTTGCAAGTATTTTAAACCAATTCCTCTCCTCTTCGTAAGAAATTTAGAGTCCTAGATTCCCAATTAAAATATTTTACTTTTATTCATCATACACATTTTCGAAACGAGTTTACATATAAGTGCTCAAAGATTATAATTTGATATGTTTCTGAGCAATGTTGTGCATTATGACATTGCAATGTGTGTACTGTTCTTAGTATTCATTTACAGTTTGATTGTCTGCGAATAACATTGTATTTATAACAAGTGGTTGGTTCAGTTTAAATATTAAACACAATATATTGCCCCTTATCTTAACTGTTCGCCATCTTTTAAAACTGCATCTGGTTTCCTTAAATTTTATCGTATTATAATTGTTTCATATTCTTACACGTTGTAAGTTTAGTAGAGTAGAAAATATGTATGTAAGCTTCGGCATTTTGATAAGTTTTGGCGTATAATTTATTAATTTTTATGTACGGTTTTAAATTACATTTTTAGTGGGCTAGTTCCTTAAATATTTTTAAGCTTAACATAGGATTGGTTTGATAATTAGTGACCTTTTGTTTCGTTTACTAGATTTCACCTACGTTGATAATGTGAGTAGGGATATTTTTTATTATTTACACTATTGGATGCCCTTAAACCATATTAGTAATACTATTATTAAATAAAATAGAGGATAAGGGAAAAACATGTCGTGATATTGATTAACCATTGCTTTCAATTTATTTAGTCTCTTAATATATACGTATTTCTGTGTTTTCATAAAACACCCTGTAATTGTTTTATTATATGTAACAGGTTCATTTCTCTCTCACTATTTTCCTTAGTTTATTTCTAAGCGCACTGTCAAATGCTTGCTTGTAATTAACAAGATATCAATTTGTAAATTAAAATCTCCTTTGTTATATACAACAAGTTTGATCATAAATGCATAATCATAGCATGGCCTTTCTTATCTGAAACTACGCTGTTCTGTATTAAATAACAACTCTGGCATAGTTCGTAATCTCTGATTGAATTGGATTGTATTATTAAAGGCGAAGAAGAATATTTACGTAACTCAGTATTGCTTAAGGTCTAGCGTTGTGCCGAGTGGGGGCACCCCCGAGAGTAAGGAATGAGGTGAAGGGGACAACGAGCAGTCAGGATCAAGAGCGTGGACGTGGTCTCGAAAATGATTTCTAGAAAGAACACTCAACGCTGGCGGAACCCTCGTCAAAGGAGTTCGAGCCTCTCAGAAGAGCTGTTTCCATACTAGACACTGATACAGAAATATTTCCTAAGCGCAAGCCACCGTCACACTGCACCATCCCACCTCACTTTGGCACATTCGAACCTGTAACAGAACCAAAGGAATGAAACGGTACGAAATGGGAGAGAGGAAATTTCTTGGTGAGGAAAGGTCCACCACAGAATTAGCTTAAGCGATCAAGGAAAGCAACGGAAAACCCCAAGGGATCTCCCGAGTGCCAGTCACAAGTATTATCACCTGAGTCACCCCGCTCTGCTAGACTGTAATCTTAATCTGTTTTGTAATACACGTTGACTTGCAAAAAAGTAGTACTTACATTCACTTTCAATATATTTTATGAAATTTTTAAATATTAAAATATAATAAACTTTTCAGAGAAAGAAAGAAATTTAGAAAAACTTATTTTTGGAAAATTCCCCAACACTTTATGTCAGTTTCGGTTACTGCGCCTACATTTTCCCAGTAATCGAACTACTGTGTAGTTGAGATTCCTTATGTTATAATACAAGTATTTATTTTTCTGTTGTAGAATTATTAATTGTATTATTGTTATTTTGTTGCTATTACTATCATAAATGCTTCTACCTCCTTCGTAGTATTGTTAGGGTTTAATTTTATGTTTAGCTTGTATAATTATTTCCACTTTCATGATTTACATAGGTTTATATACGTATAAATTGTCATTGTTAGTGTTTGTTATATTATTGTTGTTATTTTTGTTTATCTTCTTCTTATGCTAATATTTTTACTATCCATATTTATGTATTTATTTATCTTCTTCGTGTTTTAAATAGTGTTATATGTGTATGAGTATTGCCCACATTATTTTCTATGTTATGATTGTAATACTGTCGTTGTAACTTAGTGTAATTAGTAATAAATTAGTAGAGTAGAGGAGAAGGCCTGGTGTCCTTAGCTCTGCCGGAATAAATAAATAAAATATATAAAGGCTATTTTATAGAAAAAATGCATATGCTGTAACAATGAATTTTTTTAACAAAAATGGAGAAAAAATAACAATAACTCTTAATGCATAGACATACACAGGAATAAAGATGAACATCCAACCCTAAATTCAAGATAATAAATCTAATTAACCAATTAGATGTGAATAAAATTAAAAAATGTAACGTCAGGAAAACATAAATGCAATATCACACTGTATGCAATGTGCTTGGATCGCCGTATTTTTTCAGCTTATATATTTCAAGGCACATATGTCATATTAGTTGCACCTTGCAGGGGTTTTAGAGATAGACAAAATTAGACATCATGTATGTATCTTTCCTTTCATTTTCTCTTATATTTTCATTACAAAAGGAAGGACAAAATTAAAATTCAATCGATGCACAGTTATTAAAGGGTATTTATTTTTTCTCGTCAAGTTGAGTACATATATTAAGTAAATTGTTTATGAATCAAAACTGCTAAATATAGTTTCAGTACCGTGGGTACAGTATTTATGCAATGAAATTTAGTGAAACAAAGGGAGTAATTTTCTAATAAAATATATTACTCTCGGTAGAGTCATGTATTGACGTTTATAAAATTTGCCGCTGCTTTTATCCAACCCTTACGGCTTAATTTGGGTTTCCTATTTCAGAACATTGTACTGTGATTGTGGGGCACTCTGTATATAGAATTATGGAACAAGATGTTGCCGTACATCTTTCCTGTGTTCTTTCATAAATATTGTGCTCTCGAATTAAATTATGCAAATAAGTGTCACAAGACACTGGGTTCTTCCCCACATAAGACAGTTGATGAGTTTTTCTGGAAGATAAAATTTTGGTTTACAGCGAGATTTGTAGCGTGAATAAATGCATATATGAACTGTACTAGTATTACTCTCGAAGTTTCACCAGTAGTTAAATTCTGTGCCCTCCTCTTCACCTTATCAAAGCCTTGTTTTATTATTATTATTATTATTATTATTATTATTATTATTATTATTGTTGTTGTTGTTATTGTTGTTGTTGTTGTTGTTGAATAATGTAAACATCACTTAAATAAATTTTCTATGCATCTTATCTTGATTGACCTTTGAAATGTTCAACAATTTGTAAAATTTGTAATGAAACTTTTTACTTCAAAAGTCAACAATGAAACATCAAACGGTTTCATAAAATAGAAACCTGGCTCCTTTATTAAATTAAATCTTATTTTCTCAAGATAGAGAGTAAATACTCACCAGGTTTCTCTAAAAAGCAGAATATTCATCGTTCTTCCATTTTATCAGATATTTAAACTGTGAATATCACCATACTCTGAGATTTATAAACTCAGATGTATATACTAAAAGATACTTCAAGAATTGTTTTATCAAATAGGATAATAATCTAAAAATCGGATAAATTGGATTCATATCTTCAAATGTGATATAGCTTTTGGAAACATTTTATTGTTATCAATATATGCTTTAATGGAGTGTGATTAAATATATCAGAGGGTTTAAATAAATCACTAAAACAATACAAAAGTGTATTTTAATACAGGTTACGGTCAATTCTTTTCTGATAATAATGGTTTACTAACTTAAAAAATTATGACTATATTTGAAAGACTTTGCGTGTGCATTTTTATCTTGTCTAGCTTTGATCACAAGTTTTAATGCATTGACACCACTTTTTATATTGATATGCATTTTGATTCTTTATGTATTTATGTTTACCTTCGCCAGCTTATTACCACGACCACTATCACCACTACTTTGCTACTACTACTATTACTTCTACTTCTACTATTAACTACTGCTGCTACTACAATAACTACTACTACCAGTATTACCAGGTATATCATACTAAGATTTCTAAGACTATATTATTTTAATTACAAAGAAATTAGGGAATGTTGGACAAACTTGAACACATTAGATCTATCAGTCGAAAATCCTTGTAAATCATCGCTGCAGTTGAAGGTCTGATATTAGGTACTTTGGCTATTGGCTCAGAGAACTTAAGCTATAAAGCAACTTTTTACACGAATGATAACACCATTAATAAAACACTATAAAGAATGTTAACTGGAAGAATGTATATCTTTGATTTGAATATTTTTGGTAGATACACTTGGTAGCAGTGATCTGTTCGGCATGATTAATTTAGAAAATTTTGTCTTTTTTTTTAACTACCAGAGAACTTTTGACATGGTATAGGAAGAAGTTCTGGAAAGCTTCAGAAGAAATAATTATTCCACTCCATTGATAAGTGTATTAAACGATCATTATTTAAACAGAACCCGGAGAAGATATACATGATAAAGAAATAATAACTAGAGTTTAAGGCAAGGTGTGGATTACGCTGGCACTGTTTAATTCATATATCAATCAAGCCATAATCAGTGCTTTAGCTGGAGACATGCGGGGAGACGACATCCCCCGAAATATTTAGGTTTTAAATAAAGCTTTCTTCTTAACCAATATAAAATAATTCACGAAAACTAACCTAATATCTAACAGGCTGGTAAAATTACCTATCATAAGAAAAGGGTTTTGCATTGTTCGCGTATCCTTTATGAAAACTACTATAGTATATTTGGGTGCGTCTAAATACTTTTTTTTTCAACTAAAGCACTGACCATAATAGATTAGAAACGGTATAAGCATATCTATAATCAGTTCTTTGTTGATGATCAGATTCTACTGACATAAAACGAAGATGATTTACAACTAGCAGTATTTCTGCTGAATAAATTGATAAACACTATAATCTGAACTTTTAGGAAAATAAAATTAAAATAATAACTTTCCGAGGAAAGTACAAATTCAAGCAAAAATAATAATTAATAATAAATTCATTGAACAAATCACTACCTTTAGATATTTGGGTTGCGATGTGGCACAAGAGAAGATAAACATTTGGATGTAAAAGTTAGTAAATGTGTGGCAAAGCTATGAGAATACTGAGGAAAAACGTAGAAAAGAATCCTTAATAAAACTATATAAAGTACATAACTACAGCACCAACATTACTATATGCACAGTCACCAAACAAAAACAACAAAGAATATAGTCAGAAATAGAAATGAGGATTCTGACATAAGTTGCTGATTATAAAAGATCTGGCAAAAAGTATAAGTATTATAAAAAATAGACATTTACAATATAAATATCAAATTAAAAATAATAGAAGAGAAGGAAAGGATAATTAGATATAATGGGAATACATGGACTATAAAGCCTTACTACAGACTATAGACCAACAGGGTGATGAGACAGAACGACCTATCTCAAGATGGGAAGACCAAAAATGTTTGCTTGAAATCGGAAAGGCCTGTAGGCACAATCCTTGAAGAAGAAGAAATAGGAAAGAGGAACACGGTCCTTATTTTGTCTACCAGCCATCTTTGACAGCAAAGGAGATGAAAGCACGCCACTGCATCTACCTATATCAGGATATCTTGACGTCACTCAGTAATAGCAGTTGGTTGGTAAGGGGGGGGGGCTTGCGCAGAATCACATCAGCTTATCTGCCGCGCATCAGTGGCCATTTCATTCTTGTTTATTCGTGCAACACGCATCAAACGGACATAGCTGAGATACTGGCCACAAAAAAAAAACAGCCTACTGTAGAATGCAAGCAGAAACGTTTTACATGTTCTAAAAGCTAAAAGTGCAGCCACGGGAAAAATTGAATCCCTGATTTGATTCCATGCATACAATTCTTTCATTTTTTTAGAGATGGACATGTTTGAATGCTTCTGAAATAGTTCGTGGTAGTTCATTTTAAATGCTTAGTTCCAATGCAATTGGTTTTATTTATATTTATTTAGCTTACTTTCTAATTTTTGGTCTCCTACGGTTAAACAAACTTTGCTTTTCAAGCCAGGGGTTCATATAAATAAAACTCATTTTTAGAGGCAGACTAATGCAGTAGACAGAAGGCCATATTTTTGTGTAGATGTTTCACAGTAAAATTATTATAAATATAAATTTTACTAGGCATATAAATTAATATTTCAGGCATTAGGGAATATTTCATGTACATATGTATATAAAGTATATTTTGAAATTTTCCATATTTTTTGGGGTTGGAATAAAAAACCAGATATATTGTATCTGTTATTAACCATCTGCATCATTCAATGTCATGTTCACATTGGCAGTAGCTTGGAGTTTTTAGCATTTGATGATATTGAAATTGCTTGCTGAAACTAAATAAAGAACATGCCCAAGGAATAAAAGTAGTAGAAAATGACTGTTAAATCATTGGGTGAAAGATGCACCTAGATCTGCAGATTATTAAGGCGTGCTGTCACTAGAAGTCATAAATACCTTGGAAACACAGCGGCTTCCTCTGAACGCTGCAGTAATACTTTGATTAAAATGGGAGGGCGCCTTTGAAGAGCATCTACCCAGGTAACTTGCAATGATGGTTGACTGCGCTTGGAGCTAAATTTGCTAAGTAGAAGAGGTATAGGTTAGCATTTTGAGATCCGTTTGCACAGGAACATAATTGGCCAAAGTTTGGTTCTGTCTTCAGAACCAGGCAATTATCATTGCCAGAGTTGGACTTAATTTATATAAGTACAGTGTGTATTATTGTTAACAATCAACAATAAATTGTTAACAATTTATTTTACTAGTTACACGCTTAATAATGTCTTTTCAGAGAAGACGAGGATTTTATTGTATGTATGTTTTGGAAGGTTTATGGGAATCCCGTTCATAGACTCTCAAGATTTTTAGGTTACTGCAAATTCTCTTGTTATTTGTTTACAATCATCCCTTAGAACGGTTAACTTTTGTAGGGAAAGAAGCTGCTTTAAGTAACAGTATTTACAAAGCGAAAAGCCGAAAGTCGCCTTTTAAATGACAGCCAGAAGAATCTATTATGTTTGTTGGATCACCGTTCTCTCACCTTCTACGACTCACCCCCCTCCCCCTCATATATAGTAGCTGTTTCTTCTGGCAGTAAACACGCGAAGAGAAAGGGGCGTGTAGGACATCATTCAGATAATCTCCAAAAATTGCGTTTAGGGTATCGGTCCATCAAGAAATGAAGAAAGCAATTTGAAAGCCAAGATGTAAAACTTCTAAGATTCCAAAATAGACGCCGAGATCAACCAACGGGGTTCAAATAAAACTAGAGGAAATTTGAGGCCGGACATTATTATTACTGTCAGAGTTTCATTGTTTATCATTGTGGCTTCAGTTTTTCATTATTACGAATTGTTTCAGTTGTTGTAACAGATATGTTGTAGTATTATTATGATTACCAGATCAATGTTATTAGTTTTAAGTATCGGTAACCGTGTCAGATCCGTGTCATTACTAGCAGCATCTTTACCAATATTAACATCAGTATAAGTGGACTTGTCACAAGTGCATTAGACTCGAAGCACGACGAATGTTAATTAGGACTACCGCAAGCTTATAAGTTCGTCGTACGTTTATAAGCGCGTGATAGCTGACGCAAAGTAACCAGCCCAAGTGAATACGTTCCAGCCGGGGAATAAGCAAGTGAACGAGCAAAGGCGTGCGTAATTCACCTAAGCAAAAGATAAAAGTCCTTCAGACGATTTTGGCGGGAGTGGCGAGAAACAAAATTCCTTGAGCCTTGAGCGAGTGTACAGCGAGAACTCAAAAGGCTTTTTCTGACCATCAGAAACATTTGTGATCGCAAGAACCACTGAATAAAACGAGATAGTTCATTCTTCTCTACGGTCTTTTCAGTGAACTACAGCCTCTCCACGTTTCCTTTCTCTCCAAAATTACTGGCCGAGTCTACAGATAGGCAGGGAGGGTATTCCCTTCCACATCTCATCAAGGAAATGGATAGGAGAAGAAGAAGGGAACCCATGTATCAAGTTATTTACTAAATCCAAGTCCTTAATAACGGAACAGTATTTAATATGTACTCTTAAAGACTCAAATCAATAGCACTCAACTTCCGCATCCCCCATAAAACCCCTAATCTCCGCTTCAGTGCGTGGAATTGTAGCGTTTTGATGAAGTAGATGGGCTCTTTGAGCCCGAATGTGTGTGTGTGCGTGAGTGCACATGAGTGAAAAAGTGAGTGTGTTTAAATGTGTGTAGCTGGGCAAAGCTTGATTCTTTTCTATGCAAAGTGCATGGAATTAGTAGCGCTTTGATGAAGTAGAGAGAGCCCTTTGAGTCCGAAAGTGTGCGTGCGCGTGAGTGAACAAGTGTGTGTGTGTGTGTGTGTGTGTAAATGAGTATGAGTTTATATATAAATACACTCGAAAGCTTGCTCGCATATACCGAGTCAATTTTCTCATCCTGTGGATTGGGAAGTTATACATTCCTGGCGTTTTACAGATTATTTCACAAACACTGTTCCCTGCGTCGTAAAGGTTTCGGTCCAATTGGCTGCTATGTGTCTTTCGGCGATGCACTGTGCGCGCGCTGAACTTTAGCGCTGAAGGTCTGGGATTCCAATGTTGGCCCATGAAGGTATACCCTTTTTTGTTTTGCTTTCTGGCACAAAATAGATAAATAATAATTATTCTATGATATTTATTAATTAATTTATTAATTTAAACTTAAATTACTATAAGAATCTGCTTTATTGAATATCATAAGTACTTGCGAGTATCTTTACTAAGGTTTTCCTCAATCCTCATAACTGGCAAATGCCAGGGAGGTACCCTAAACTTAGGTCTGGAACGTTTCCTTCCTTAAAAAAAATCCTTTCCCACTATATCATTTCATTTCATGTATCACCAGTATTCACCGCCTGTGGTGCCTCAGTAGTAAAAACGGGCTTTAACACCATTAAAAAAAATGTTATAAAAACATAATGTATTGGATGATATTTTAGTGTTTGTACATATTCTTGCACATAAATGAAAGACAAAATTAGGAGTAGTTCCGAAGCAATGCGTATACAGTAGATAAACATAAATTTCCTTATAGGACGATCTGGAGAATGCAACTGGTCACTTGAGAGCATCTGCATTTTACAGTCGAAGGGAAACGCAACTCTGCCTAGTTACCAATACGCAGGGTGAGACGGTAAATTCATGCATGTTTGTGTGTGAGAATGTGTGCGTATTTAAGTGTTTTGTGTTTAGATGATAATATTATAAATATATTTGATTTGAAGTACAAATCCTTTTTTATAAGTGTCTATGTAATGAACAGCATGCGTGATGGAAAGACTCATGGGAACAATATAGAAATAATGTTAGTAAATAATAAGCAATAAATACTTTACTATAGAATAATTGTTAAGTTTCCTGCTTTCATAAGTTTAGACTGCATTCCCACATTATTGATAGTATTACAGATTAACCAGTTATGCAAATATGAAACAATTTTTTTGAATAAATAATATTTTGCATATAAAGATGAATGATGTACATTTGCTAATTTGAAACCTTAATAGGGGTTTTGAAATATTTATACAAAGTAAATATTTATTATTTTAAGTATTCTAAACGAAATACGTACACATAAACAGGTAGGAAGATATATACGCATAATACCTTCGTGGCTTAGTTGGCTATTGATTGACAACTTACTGCAAAAGCCGAGGGTACAGATTTAAATTTTTCCTCATTTTAACTTTTTCATTCTGTTGGTCGTTAGAGATATATGTGGTTGGTATGAGATATTAAATAACCACATTAATGTTATCATTGCGTGGTATAGGCAATCAGAAGAACCAGAGCTTGCTGCTTTTCCGCAACACAGAAGTGTAAAAATACAGCGGTGATAAGTCATTAACATACTAACATCAACATATTATTATACAAGTTTTCCGCATATTCTGAAAATACTACCATGCAAAAATCGCCACGGTTCTTATATTTCTTTTTCGTTCTCCATATCTGAAGTGATATCAAGAATACTTGTTTCACCACTCAAACCATATTCTGCTACGCATTTCATTTTCCAAAGTCTATGTAGTTAGTCAATATAATGAATGTTTTATGAGATTTTTCCCAACAGATTTCAGTGCTACACAGCAAATGATATCTCTAAGACCCTAGCGTGTCTGGTCACTGTGGGGCTATGAAAAAAATTAAAGTTTCATCATGATGAAATATTAGAAAGGGCTGGTAGATCATTTAGTGCCATATTTGAGATTTTAATTAGGGAATTAGTTTAGGGTTTATTCATAAGTAGCATGTCTTAAAGAGAATGACAGTCTGAAGAGAGTCCTTGAAGAAAGTGACAGTCTGATGCACAAGAATGTATCAGTCATTCCTATTGAAATATACCTTATTGCTGATCTCTCCAAAAAGTCTGTACATTGAGCTATTAATGCTGATCATCATTTGAAACACAACCAGGCATTGACAGCCCCTGAGATGAGGAAGGCAAAAACTTTATTTCAGGAACCTAATTCTGAAGTAAACTACAAGACTGGCAGTTCATTATCCCCTCAGAAGACATGTATTCAAATTTCGTAAATGTGGAAGCTGCAAGGAATCTCGTAGCATATATGGGCTACTATTCAATGTTGGATATTGATACCAAGTCGGACTGAAAATCTCTCGGCTTAACAACGGAGCATCGTGTTTTCGAATGTAAGTCTCTGGTAAGTTTTGATCTCAGGAAATCCTCGTGTTTGGAGTAATTCATCTCAACATCAGCAGACACTTATGGAGCATATTTTGCGAGTACACGGAAAGGGAGTTCAGCCGAAGTTACAAAGTTTTCCACATCGAGATTGTTACTCAAACAGAATTCAACTTTGGCTTTGTCAGCTCATCAAGGTTGTCCCTCGTAGTTGCCAACGTCTTCCACTGCTCCTCCTTGATATAAACTCTGACTCACATCAGATGGATACTTGTGACCATGCGCTGCGAAAATTTCCAAATCCAGGTCTTTGTCGTTGAAAAGTTTCCAGTCTGCTTGTTGGTTGCTGCTTCCGTTGAATTTAGTGCACGTAGGAAGCATCTGATTTGGTTGAAGTCTTCGCACAAAGAAACTGCGCTACGGTTGACAAAGTTGTAACCTATTTTATTCTTCAAGACGAATTCATTATTTATGTTATCAAAAAGAGCAAAAATAATTCATGTGTATGTGCGATTTTCTAAAACATTTGTGTTTATCGCTGGTAATACATTTTTTAACCAAGTTCGTGTGACGGGAAAATGGAGGAAAGTGTTGCTGAAGCAACAAAAACGGTGCATAAAAGGTTCAGAAAATGGGTTATGTTTCATGCCTCAAAATACATATCTCAAAACATCTTTGTGCAAACTGCTATCTTTTTGGAAAGAGGAATCACTTTGAAATTCCTTCTCTGCTCATCACACTTTTTATATATCTTGAAATGTTCTACCAACAAGTTAAGCACCTAAATATCCACCAGTTTGTTACGCTTTTTATTCTACATTACAAAATATATATTAATGCAGGGATGAAATGTCCATTAATGTGCTGGGCTGTAAATTAATGTATTCGTTAATTTTTACTGACGAATTGAAGTATTTCCTTATCTGAACCAATGAACTGACTTTGAAATACGAGCATAGCCGATCACTAATAATACTGTCGAAGGCTCAGTCTGTCTTTCCAAGTCACTATTCCGGATAGGTGAAGGGGATGTTTCTGGAAGATTTGTTACAATGTAGACCAGCCTTGGTCTCAGTCTATATGATTATGTCGGCCATATTCTGGGATGTTGTAGAACCTGAAGCAAATTACGTCAATTGCACCACATTCTTCAGAAAGGAACCAGTCTACAGTATGCTGAGAAAGGTACTGTTAATATAAACACAAAATAAAATTTAGTAATGACTGCCGTTTTAGCTATATTTTAAATAAGGTCTTCATACAAATGAAAAATAACTCCGCAGTTTTGATTTGATTCCTTTCTGCAGAATGTAGTATAATATAGTAATTCTTAATTTTTAGTTGTATTATGGAAAGATGGAGTTATGTAATTATTTTAACAATTAATCGAGTTTACTAAAATTTGTTATTTTTAAAAGTCAGTCTTAAATTCCTCATTCGTATTTTAGTTTAATCGGGATCGTATTACAGGCTGGTAATACCTCATGCTACCCATTCATAACTGTTATCCCTCTATTTTTACGTAAATGACAACTGCAGCAGAACGGCGTGATTTCATATTGGGATTATAGAGAAAGGAACAGTAAATATTCAGTGAAACCTCAAGAATTCGTTTCAAGCGTGATTGATGTATACACGGACAGGGCCTGAGGACCGAGCTCATATACAAATGGATTTAAGGGTGAGTCTGAACATTCACCTTTTTTTTTTTTTTTTAAATATTGCATGTAATTTAATTTTATTACCACTTACATTATTGATAGTACCAATGCCATCATTTTGAGCATATAAATGTTATATTATAATATTCTAGACCCATTTTCATGTATATTCAGCATAAATTATATTTTCATTAATTTTTACGGTGCATGTTTCACCACATCGCCACCTATTATGTGAAGTTGTAATGCATTATTTGTTTCGGTAAAGCTATATTGTGGAATGTCGCAATGCTTTATAGTTCGACCAATAAAAAACGAAATGTAATGCAGTTTTTTTTTTTCCACTAGCTAATTCATAGAAATAGATGGCGGTCTTGTATGAAGCAGTCAGCAAAAATGGAAAGACGAAGTGACTGTTCAGAAAATTAATGGTTCTACTCTTTGAGCATGCTTGTATGAGCCGTATTTTCAACATTTATACGTATTTATCTGCCCATCTTTATTTTGGTTTTAAATTCCTTGCCGCATTTCATTAAATGTGTTCCAGAAAGCATATATAAAATATTACTTATCTTATTAAGCTTTATGTTAAGAATGCAAATATATATCACCTTCACCTAGGCCTCTCTGCTAGCACTTTTATAGAATTGCTGATTGCAAAAGAAAGGCTAAAGTCTAAGCATTGAAAAGGTTTTCCTATTGATGTGTAATAGGTATACCACTTAGGCAAACATTTTGTGTTCTTAACCCAGGAAATGACAAACTTTTCCGCTCCTGCTGGTTAGAGTTTGCACGCTACTTTGGGATGGTCGGGTTGAACAGAGGGCGCAGATGTTACCCATGATCCCGGAAAACCACTTGGCTGGTTCCCTGCCCACTGGGGCATACTGTCAGAGTTGCAGAGTTTTGGGGGCCGACGGACGCCATCTGCAGCCACCTCGCATCACTGCCTCCTTTAATTTTTCGCTTGATACATTTCAAAAGCGCGTTTGTTGACCCACTTTTTTCTACACTGTAAAATGGTTTTGCGACAATGTTCATGTCTTTTTTCCACTTTGATTGCAATATAACGGCTAAACCACTAATCATCTGAAAACTAATAGTTTATGGCTATAGATTTAAAATGTAATTTTTAGCAAAAATAATCAAAGTATTTCATCACTCACAGTTTCTTTTTCTCGCAAAGTCAAAATGATTATTCCAATATAAAAAGGATTGCTTTATAGCATTAATTTAATAGCAATAATAATATTAATATCGTAATATTAAATATTAAGTAGTACTGAAACATTATATATATACTCTGCCCATGAATCGTGGTACATTTTTTCAAGTTATACCTCATGCACTTTCATGGCACCAATGCCAATGGTTACCTTTCTCAATGAACGTTTTTTCCATACTTGCTTTCTAAACGCAAGATCGCGGGTTCAAACCCGGCCAGAATCGATGGATTTTTTTGGGGCGTAAAAATCCTAAGTATGGCTTCCTTCGGAAGGGAAGTAAAGTTGTGGGTCCCGTGTCGTACATTTACGGCACAATAAAGAACCTCAAGCCTGAAAGAAGAGGCCTCTGAGCAAAATTTGTCGGCCGTTTCACGCCCTGAATAGAATGGGACGCTGATGACCTGAGATGTTAAAGAGCGTCCATAAATAAACAAATAAAAAAATCTATGGACGTTATGTGTGCACTTCTTTCCTTTAATTTTCTATAATATTTCAATTACCTAATAAACGACAAACAATATTCAATCGATGCACAGTTATTAATATATGTTTATTTTCTCCTCTACTTGTATATCTATATTTAATATAATTTATTTCTATCTGTTAGCGATTTTGAACTCCTGAATTTAGTCAGTTCACAAAAGTAAAGTATTTACATAATGACAGTGAAAAAAAGGGAACAATACATGTACAAAGTATCTGTATTATGTTCTCAGTACTCAGGTATTGACGTTTGTTAAATCAGCTGATCCTTTATTCTATCATTACGTGTAATTTGGGTTGCCTATTTAGGAAAATTATACGGCGATACTGGAATACTATTAATACTTTTAATCGGTCATTTTTTCTTAGTGTTTTATCCTGTTTCTGCTTTTCTAGTTATTGTTATTTTAGTTACATTGGTAATAGTGTTACGTTATATTTCATTTATGAAATAGCTTGAACTTTTACTAGATATTTTTGAGTGTTGTGTTGCTAACTGCTTACAAAAGTAAAGGAAACTGAAAAAGCTTGTATTAGAAATTGTAAAAGGTATTAATTGTTGTTTGTCAGTAATATGCGTGTAAAAGTCAATTTAAAGTTTTCGGAGATTACGTTTTTCAATGAAAATACTGTTTTATACGCTATTGTTTATTTTCTGGTTCACATTTTGCAAAATCCTTACGATATAGATAAAAGAGGTCATGTTGCAAAGAAGAAATCAACTGAAATAATATAAATGTTCAGATAGCTCAGTATTGCTGCGTTAATTATTGTACATTTTAGTTAGCTTTCATACACTCACCTACCTGAGATTACGGTGTAATATTTTATTAGCATATGCATTCAAATATGCGAAGTAAAACAGCATTTGAGTACCAAATTTTTCACTCCAAAATCTGCACAACCATTGTTGTTTGCTATTGATTGCTTAAATGAAATTTTAGAGGAAATGATGTAATTAATTATTTACTAAATGTTCATTTTCAACAACACACTTCCTAAGCATTAGACCAGTTTGCAAAACTTTTTCATGAAGCACTGCTTTCCATTCTTGCTAAATTTTGCAGGGGATATCTTTAAAATGCCAAGTTGTGTAGCGAAAAAAAAAATCATCTTTAGCAACTACAAGGTATCGAAGTTTGGCCTGTTATCTCTTGAAGAGTCCATGCCGACCTATATCTTTCTTTTCAATTAGGATTATCTACAGCAAGCGACACCTATTATTTCGATATTGGTTAGTTGTATCTGTAATTGAGTTTATTTAAAATAATTCTTGATATGTTTATTTTTGTGGTCTATGGTATGTAGGTTTAAAACAAGTAGCATTCCTGTTTTTGCTTATTATTCTCTTTCATCTGAAATTATATGTAATGGCATGTTAATATTTTGCTAATTAGGCCTATTAATAGTTAGCTGGAATCAACGAGAAGGAAATGATGGGAAGCAATAGAAAGTACTGAATTATTCTAAGACATGACCACTAAATCCTATTTCTTAATAAACATTTTCCTATATTGTTTTAGTTTATGTAAGTTTTAACGGTTGATTATACGGTATGTAGTGCTTGTTTAAGAATGGGCAAGAACAATTTTCTCATTTGCGTATAATAATATGTTTAAACGCATAACTGCGATTATTCAGTCATTTGTAATTTTTTGCACATTTAGTTGTTTCTCTAATAATATTTAATACATACTAATTAAAACAACTGCTAATTAAGTACAGATCAAAATATAAACGAATGTAGAGCAAGAGACATCGATCAAAGGCGAGTTCGGTTGTTAAAAGAAGAAAAGTAAAATATCACTATTAGTAAAAAAAAAAATTTAAAAATGTTTTGCCGTTTTTATTATCACAGCTTTAAAATTTCAAAATTCTAGTATATACTTTTTTATATTGCAAGTTTTAACATCTAAAATACCCGTACATGGTTTGTGTTGTGCTTCTTTTACTGTATCAGCTCTCTGTTATTTATAGCAAGCCATGTTGGTATTACAGTAGAACTCCCATTTATATTCATAAGCTGGTTCCGCTCAAAATGGTTTGTAACAATTCTGTCATCCCTATTTAAATAATCGCTGCTCTTCTCTGGTACTACATCTGGCAGAATTGAAAACAAGTCAATGTGTTTTTTAATATTTTATATAAACAGTGTTAAATGTTCAGTTACAATTGCTGCTGCAGGTTAACATTCCTAATGACTTATATTTCTAAACATTTAAAATAAACGAGATATATTCGAAATATTTAAATAATTACGTTGATATGTAAGTTTTGTCATGTATTTCTTCCTCTACAGGAATCACTCTATGCAATCCGAATGACCAAAGTTAATGAGTTACATAGAGAGTACCCATTGCTAGAATATAACACTATTGTGCTATATAGTTTGCTCATTGCTGCACAGATGGCCATATTTGTACCATCTGCTAACTTACCGGCGCTCCATTCCAGAGCGGCAGCGGAGAAAGCAGAACGCAGTGACTTCAACAGAGGTAGGCGGATAATTAGTTAGATGAGCACATCGGCATGTTAGGGAGAACAGTGCATAGATTGCAATTTTATGTTACGTTAGGTTAGGTTAAGTTTAACAAAAAAAAAAAAAAAATACATGTAAAACATAGTGTTAAAACATATGCCTTTTCCATTTTGGTTGCAGCTGCAGTGCCGCTTCTTCTGCTGCCGTTCGAAACTGCAGCATTCGGCTTTCTCTGCTGCCGCTGCTCGGGACTGGAGCACCAAGACGGGACTACTTGTACGAGTAATAATTTACTAATAGATATGCTTTGCGTGCTTGTCACTGCCTCTTTCTCTCTTTCTAACATTGTTTAACAATTAAATAGTTCCTTTAATGTGCGACTAAAGAAACCAGGCTGACATTGGCCTTCACGATTAAGGAAACTCATTAAAAATCCTGGTAAGATAGTTCACTTCCGGAGATTCGACCAGTAACCTCCCGAAGCCCCAGCCGTTTATCTCATTAGTGTACGTGAATTAAACTGATATTTCCGTTTTATTAATGTTCTGTACATTAAAATGTAAGTGCATTCTCATTAAAATACTATTTCTGTAAAATGTATGGTTATGTGATTTTAGTTTCTTCACCATACACCTAAACGTTTATTATTTTATAACAGGATAAATAACCATGCAATAACGGAACTCACAAAACTGCTGGTCTAAATGAATTGAGACGTGGTAACCCTTGAATCTCTTCAAAATTCATGCAACATGGTAACGTGTGAACGTATAACTGCAGCACTGCCAACTGCTGGCTGGGGGCCCGGGTTTGATTCTCAGTAACTATTTAGGAATTTTTCTGACTGCTGGCTGGGGGCCCGGGTTTGATTCTCAGTAACTATTTAGGAATTTTTCTGAGTAAGGTAGGTGTGGAGCGCAGTCCATCCTGAAAAGCTGCCTAATCTTCGATCTCGCAAACCGTGCGATATGGCGTACAATGGGATGCGGTGTACTGATCACATGTCCCCTTGTAATACTGCCCTCTATCGATGATATCATATGATGGAGAATGAGAACGCAACGGTTGTTGCGGTAGGCCAACGGCTCTCCTTGGGCTATGGCGAGCAATAGATGACTTCAAGGAGTGGAGAAAATTCTGAGACATGCTGTATAGTAGCAATTTGGTTCGGTACCTATGAGTCTTTACTTAATTTCGGTGCACTTAATGTTGTTTCACTTCTGTAGGATGTTTTCTCCAGTTGATTCAAATATGAGTAAAATAATTGCAGTCTTTGTCATTTCTTTGTTTCTTCAGAACCAAGGGCAATAAATAATCTATATAGGTTTTAGTACCTGCGACAGAAACTTGCGTTCGTCTCTCAACTCAACGGAATTTTATTGTTATGATTTTTTAATGATTCACCTGAAAATTTTGCTTGAATATATCAGAACATTACAAACTCGAAACTGCACTCACAGCGCTTGAAATATAGTGCGGAAGGTTCAGGATAATCAAGTGCATTTTCGCACTATATGAAATTCAAATTCTCGATCAACAGAGACAGAGAATATCAAGGTATTTGAACGTGAAATATATGAACATCACAATGAGTACTCGTATATAGTTATTATATCCGTCCTGGTGTGTAGTGGTTACCATACTTGCCTCCTAAACCCAAAACGCGGGTTCGAACCCGGCCAGGACCGATGGATTTTTTTCGGGCGTAAAAATCCTAAGTATGGCTTCCTTCGGAAGGGAAGTAAAGCCGTGGGTCCCGTGTCGTACATTTGCGGCACCAAAAAGAACCTCAAGCCTGAAAGAGAGGCCTCTGAGCAAAATTTGTCGGCCGTTTCACGCCCTGAGTTGAATGGGACGCTGATGACCTGAGATGTTAAAGATCGTCCGTAAATAAATCAATCAAAAAAAAAAAAGTATATAGTTATTCGAGTGGAAAATTAAGATCAGTTTAGAGGTCTGTAATTCTTAAATAATTAATATTATAAACTTGATGCTAATAAGAAAAATTTGGGGGTTCGAGCAAACACACTTGCTCCAAAATCCTGAGAGGGGTATTAGAGCCCCAACTGGTGATATTCGTTTGTCTGCAAACTTATGCATTTATACGTTAGAGGTCTATATCTATATCATACCAATTCCACCTCTTAGCAATCTCGCTAAAACTACCAATTATACATAACCTCTAGACGTGTATTTCTTTAGGCGATATAAAATCTACGCCAAGAGCATAACAGGCTCTATTAAATTACGCTCCAGTATCCTGCGGCCAATCAATTATCTGGATGTTTACAGAGCAATGCCTGGTTAGCCATTGCAAACAGCTGCTACGATAGTGGTGAACCTGTAGATAACTTCAAAAATTCATCGACGTGGCGTTCAGCCAAGACCGACTCCAATTCTCAGAGCATAATGCCAGTAGCGATAGTACACAAAATGGCGGCGATGTTCACAAGCATGTTGCTGCTATTAAACAGGTTTGTTTATTTGTTCCTTGCAGTTACGTGGTTTGTGGTTGAAATAAATAAACAGCAATGTGCTAGTTCTTTTGTTTTTTTTTCATTAAGTTAATATTGATTTACGAACTTGTATAACAGAAAATGTTTAGCACAAAATGGATTGCTTTTGTTCTGTGCTCGTTACACCTCTATTTATGGTAGTGCACCATATTTAAATTTCCCCAAAAACAGTCATTAAAGGAAAAGTTTATAAAGGGAATTATTTTAAGTTAGTGATAAAATATAGTGAGTATTAGACATTTCAAACCAAAATGTATGATCAGATAGGACATTTCCCCTGTGTAAAATGGTAAACCAACTCGTATTCTTAGAAATATTCCAAAATTAAATAATGATGTTTATCTCACAATTTTCCCTAATTTACCATCATATGTGACAGTAAGGCTCAACAATGGAAGGAAAATATCTGGAAACAGGGTGTTATAACATGTTTCGACTCTTTTTTAAGTAAGGTTAGAAAAGATAGATACACCCATTAATAACTATTTCCAAGGAAGACTGTATCCTTTTCATTAAAACAGATGATGATAAATCTGATGATGCCACATCTATGTTGATTAGATTGAAGGAGTACAGAAATTTGGAAATTAATTTTTCCCCCTTTCTTTTTAAAGATTTGTGCTTGCCTGTGGAAAAGTTCAGTTCTATCTTAGAGTGCAGTGGGAGTATGGGGTTAAAATATGACAGATGGAGCAAATTGGAGCAACTTTTGGTGAGTTTCCTTCCTAATAATAATAATAATAATAATAATAATAATAATAATAATAATAATAATAATAATAATACCTGGCTCATTAAAAGAGTAACATTTAACAAACATTGCCAAGGACAGCTAACCACTAGATCATGATTTGGATATAGGGAAAGCTATTAAAATAAATGTTGCATTCTTATGCAAATCAAATTAAATATTTAGTAGAGCTCTTGATATGGGCTGTAACTTTTTCTCACACATATACAAAGTAAACTGTATTTTGTATTACATTTTATTTTCCAGCAGTCTGGTAAAAATTGTTTGTTGTAATTAGATATAAATTGCTATTCATTTTATATATGTATGGCTTTAAAAAACAAAACTGTCAAATCAGTATATATATGCATGTATATTTAAATGATCCATTAATTTAGGAATGCAGTAAATTTACTTAAAATAATTGTTGTGCATGATACACTAATGAAAAATATGTGATTAAGTTATTCTTATTCACGAATGTTATATTTATTATAATTATTTAATTATTTAATGCAGTAAGCAGTCATGGGCAGTAGTTGATTAATTATTTTTTTGTACATAGATAATTTTATGTAAGCTGAATTCATATTATTTTATGTTTCGTTTACCTGTGAGAAGTAAAGATTATTTGTAAAATTGAAATTTATTAATCTGCTAAGAATAAATACAAAAAAGTATAAATACAAACTACCAGGGTGCCTCTACTTATCTGGCCCAGGCTTACAATTACAAAAAATATAAATACAATAATTGGTTTTATTCTCACCTTTATGCAAGTTCTAATATAATTGAACAATACAATATTTCCATCATGATTGCATCAGTCCCCAGTCCTCGGTTCATCAGCAGCAGCCTACTGGAATTCCAGGGAAGCAGGCTCCGACCAATCCAAGCTCCTAAATAATTTCTTTTTCCCATTACTCTACCAATATTATTTTGTTAGTTAGCTACAGCCTCTAAAAACTAATAATGACTTTATTTCTCATATGCATACTAAATGCTACATTTCAAATTTAATAAAAATATAACCCACTCCCAACCAGAATCACCTTTATCTACATTCTAATATAATTAATTAACTGCAACCCTTTAAGTTATTTCATTTACTTCCCTTCTGAGTACCCAATTCCATTTATTTTTAACTTTATTTGTAAAACATTTCAGGTTTTTCAAAACCATAAAAATATTTTCTAACGATAAATGACATCATCTTGTAAACAGAATATTGCATAAAATTTGCTATTAGCAGTAATAGGACGGCGACGGCCGCCATATTTTTTTACTGCGTTGGGGTTTAGTTAGTGGATTGGTCTTGGTTCAGCACTGGCATTACAGTTTGTGTTATTGTGGCATGTAACCAACTTCGTGTTTTCAACCGTGCGTTTTGTAGCCATGCTTATTTTGAGCATTTTATTGAAATTTCTCACTTGCTTTATAGTTAAGGTATCTACATTAGATATATCTTCTGCAATGACCTCTAATGAACGTCTGCAAAACTTTGCAGAATACCACAACTCGCCAGCACATTCAGAGATAAATACTAGTCCTTTAATTTAAATTTCATGCAGAATGTGTTTGTTCGAACCCAAATACTTTCCTTGTTGGTAAAAAATATAAGATTACTAGTTTTAAAATTAATTAAAAAATAAATTCTTTTATTTAAGCATTACTTACATTTAAAAGGAGAATTTAATTGCAGTTTTGTTGTGAATAAGCTAATTTGTGTTATAATAGGCGTGTTAAAAAGCTCCTATTAATATACAAAATACAATTTACACACCATGAAGTTATAATTTTTGTGCTTAGAGCTATATTTCTAACGTTCACGATTACAGAGGTATAGTTTCCAAATCAAAACTGTCTTTTTCTTTTCTTATTTATAACACTAATATATATTTATGTTCCATACTTTTTCCTCGATATCAGATGCAAGTTCAGGTTGGCAATACGCAATATGCTACCTGCTGTACCTTAGACTTTTTAAAACAATACAGA
Source organism: Metallyticus violacea (assembly GCA_030762175.1). Taxonomy (NCBI): domain Eukaryota; kingdom Metazoa; phylum Arthropoda; class Insecta; order Mantodea; family Metallyticidae; genus Metallyticus; species Metallyticus violacea. Next base: position 47,084,281 of record CM060836.1, read on the forward strand.
TATCAAGAGATGGAGTTATACAAAATAGCAACGTGATAGCAAATTTAATTATGAAACAGAAAAATAGCAATAGTAATAAAATATCTAGCCAAGAAACTTGAAAACAGATCTGGTGTTTTAGAGAGAACAGAACTTGAGCTTTAAACCACTAAATAAGGTGAAATAAAATAAAATAATAAAAACATTGGCAAGTAGCCAATCATATAAGATCTAGCACATACAGTTACATACCTAAATATTGCTATTCCAAAATTAATAAAATAATACACGCGTCACTTCAATGATGTAATAAAAACAATCAACCCACGTTCGAGACTATTGACAAATTTTTAAAGATAGAATATGTGCAATGAAGTTGTCTAGAAGAAAGATAAGAGAGCATTATCTCTTCTCAAACTATAGCATAGCGTGAAGACAGGCATAAATTAAAATAAGTTCGCAATCAAGCGAGCCATAGTTGACAGGTGGCTCACCGCTTGAAAACCTGACCAGGCGAATTCTGAGTTTTACAAAAATGCCAGAAACTGTCCACACAGAAAAGAAGCGAAGTTATAACTAATACAAAACCCTGACGGTTATATCTCTGTAGGAATATAGTTAGAGAAGCGAGCGATGGTTGACTCTGTCTTTGGTTGGAATAATCTGTCGCAAGGGAAGAGAATCCGTAAAAGTTGAGATTTCTAAAGCCCTAACTGCGCATGCGTTACCCAACATACAACAGGAGATTTTGAAATCTTAGCAGACAATTGAAAAGTAACGTTATTAATACAACAGTGACCCCACAATCCATAGGAAAAAGTTCAACTTTAAATTAAAGGCGTTATATTGCAAGACAGTAGTGCTTAGCTCCATAAGGCTCATCTTACCTTCAATGCCGTCACCAACATGAGACTTCTTAGCTTCTCGAATAAATACCATCTGTTTGTATCTCTTATGAATAACAAATACGGAACCCTCGTTTGGACTCGTGGCCGGCTTAACGACGGTTTACTTGACACTGAGAAGCACGTTATTTGCCGGCGGAGTCGAATATTCACAGCCCCTTAATTTTAAGCGAATAGATTTCTACAACACACCAAACACAATTTTTTTCGTCACAAATGACATTTCGTTTACAAGATCGGGCTTTTTGCACTGCAGTATCAATTATTTTGTGTCACTACGTGGCCATGTAAACAAAACTATGCTTCGTCTGTAAAATAATAATAATAATAATAATAATAATAATAATAATAATAATAATAATAATAATAATAATAATAATAAAGTTAAACGCGTGTCAATAGAGCCAACACTCACATTATCCAATACCCAAATGCAGAAATTAACTCTACTCACATTGTTACATGGTTGCAATGCCTAATTATAAAATTATTAAAGTTTAGTGGTATTCCAAGGCAAGGTTTGCGAAATTCTTAATTCCTGTGCAAGCTTTCTCGAAGATTTCGTTCTAACTATTCTCGGATGTGATCGATTTTTTTCTCTGTAAGAACACGGAGTTTTACTTTCGTTTTTTTTTTTTTTATCAAGAACAGATCCCGTTTCCCGAAATCTATTCATAAGAATATGAACCGTTTCCAAGTGAGGTGCACAAACAGCAGAGAATTTGTATATAAATTGTCTCATTTCTCTACATGAATTTGTTATCACATAGGAATCATAAGTGAAGATTCGTGCGCTAAAGTATACAATTTTTTTTGGCATTGTAACAATACTAACACACTATAACATTGAAACACGTGGTCTCACAACATTCAACTCCTATACAGCTCAAAGACTTCGCGTCAGCACATGGAGAGGCGAGAAAGTGGAGGGGGGCCAGTTTCGGTTAGAAACAGGGCAGGCATATTCCCGTGAAGCCGACCGCGCGTCCAAATGAAGGCTCTGTACATCTCTTCTCTAAGGGATGCTTTATTTTAATAGTGTTTAACGCCCGTTTTTATTACTGGGGCACCACAGGCAGTGTACACCGATGATAAATGGGATGAAATGATAAAATGGGAAATGATTTTTTTAAAGGAAGGAAACGTTCCAGGCCAAAGTTTAGGGTACCTCTTCGGCATTTGGCATTTATGAGGACTGAGGAAAACCTGGAAAAAACCTCAGTAAGGGAGGACGGTCCTGGTGAGATTCCAACCCCAGACCTCCCGCTCACGAGTCCGCGTCTTAACGACCTCGGCCACGCTGGCGGTCTAAGGAATACAAAAGCTGGCTCGAGTGTGAAAGTGAAATGAAAGAGAATCACATTAAAAATAGTTAAGGTGTTTATTAAATATTCTAAATGATGCGGTATAGGAAACTGTAGTCAAGATATTTATGAACATATTACTAACGTTACTTTTGGTAACTGTGAACACGCCTAAATTGCCACAATTCCCGGAGAATAGACAGAAGTCTTTAATCTTCCAGATCCAGCAAATAGAGGTGAACATCAGCTGGGTTGTATCTATAAACTTGAGTTAGAACAAGCTGGACGGTTCAACAGCCTGGTATAAAAGGGTTTCGTTAGCAAGGCTATTACATTTTAATGCACATCCGTATCCAGAGATCCAGCATTACAATTCTCTTTGTAATAGAGTCATAAAAAGTTTAACGAATCTAAACAGAGGGCGCTGGCTCGATGGCTGCAGTCTGACGGTCCCGCTTGGGCCACTGCCTTGCTTGTTTTTTTTTTTTTTTAAGAACTTTCTTTAGTTAGGGTTGTCCATTAGTGCAAAAGCAGAAGAAGAAAGTACTGGCACTTAGGACGTTATTTACTTTGGTAAAACCTTACGGCTTAGTAAACCACCAAACCTGGTACATCATCAGAAATAGATCGTACTATTCGAACTTAATGCATAAAAAGTCAACAAACTTGGCCAAAATTGAGAATTTCTGTTTTATTTTTAGTGTTCATGTTTTGTAGTGCATACACTCTTATTGTAATAATGTAAGGTATTCAAAAATCCCCCTTCACAAATTTTTGCCATAAATTGAAGAGTTTTTATTAGAGGGTGCCCAAAAATGCATACACATTTAAAGCAACGAAAAAACTGTGTTAACATAACAAAACTGGATTTATACAAACAGAAAATAATAAACATTAATCATCTTAGACTTTTACAGCAACAACAGTTGCTCAAAATGCCCGCTATAGCGTCGACACACTTCTGAGTACGTTGAACTACTGATTGAGCAACGTTTGCTAAAGTGTCTTCAGCGATTGCAGCACATGCCGTTTCAATTTCTCCGGAAGTGCTGCTAGTGTAGCTGGTTTTCTACGGTATGCAATATCCTTAAGAGTTTCCCATAGGTAGAAGTTCAACGGAGTTAGATCCGGAGAACGCAGTAGAAACTCAATCGAACCTCTTCGCCATATCCATTGGCTTGGAAGATTGTCATCAAGGTACGCACGTATATCTTAGTAATATGGTAGTGCACCATCCTGTTGAAAGTAAAATTCCTCATTTCCATAAAGTGTATGAATGGCGGGTAAGATGAATGTGCGTATCATCTTCAGGTACAAGGGGCCAGTTACTGTTGCTTCAAAAAAGAACGGCCAATTAGACCCCTAGATGACAAACTTTGCTTTCCGCTGTTCAAACGATAATCGTGGCTCCATTTTGTTGTAGCATAACGTAATGTGAGTCACATCTGTTGACAAAACATCGTACGGTAATCTTGTCTTCATTTGTTCAATGTTGATTTTCCTTTCACGTAGCAACGCTATCATAATGTATGGGAGTCACATCTGTTTACAGAACATCATACAACATATTACTGTTTTTTTCGGTCCAACTTTGAAATATATTAAATAAATATGTACTGTGATAGTGAGTATACCTTTTTTGGCACCCTCAGTATTTATTTACATTAAAGTTTTGCATGACTTTATAGATGTTCACATTTAACTTGGCATCATTAATTTGACGCTAAGGGCACGTTTTTTAACCGGCAGAGAACACTACATGTCAAGAGAAGCATTTTTTTTTAAATTATTTCAACAAATGTGTATTTACTTTTCGTGTAGAAGGGTAACCATTTAGTATTTACTATTCATTTTAAATAAAACTATAACTAGCGGCAAATACAAGTTGTTTTGCACACACACACTTCTTTTTACTTATCTTATTTTGTACAATTTCCGTAATAGTTATGAATAGTTATAATCTACAATCATGAAAACACGCCGCAAATTATGCTACTATTAAATAATGTTGTTATTTATTAACATATCAATTTTCAAAATAGTCATATAAATCTGGATCAATATTACAAATATTGCTCTGTAAAGACATAAAATTATGGGGATAAACTTCCAGTGATAGGTTTCAATGATAACTATCTGTTTTTGCTTCCTCGTAAGGCATTATGTAAAAAATCTTCATTAAGGGTGATCTTTTATTTGACTTTTCCAAATGATTGTGAATAACACAGGCATTTGACATCAAACCATTTGAAGACACTTTCGTTTTCGTCCTGTTTCTTCTGAATGAAAAGGCCTTTAAAATCTAAGGAGTCTTCTTGATCCATTTCATTTATGTGAACCGCATGCTGCTAGTACCAAACATGAGGAAGACATTCTTTTTGCTTGTCTTCTTTTTCTTTTATTCAAATCAATGAGTGATCACTCTGGACTTTTATGTGACTGTGTTCTGAAACCATGAACTTAAGATCAATAATCTCTCTGTTTGTTAACTGCTGGAGTGCAAATTAAAACATTGCCGGTGGATGAGATATTTTTCCCCTCCATATGTATTTGGGTAAGATATAAAGATGCGATAAAGAATTTAAAATGATGTACACAAAAAATGTGATTTGGTTAGGTGTTCGATCACCAATGGTCTCACAACATCAGGTCATTTTACACTTGCCTTTACGTTCCTTTCTCCCTGAACATTAAGTTTACTGTAACGATACGGATGTAAGCAAACTTAATCATGATATACATACAATACGTTCGCGTTACTATTTTTTACCAGGCCAAACGTGATCACAGATTTAAAGGTAGGAGGAAGTAAGGGATTCCTATAGTTACAGAACAGGTACAATGGTTACAATTACGCGGCGCTACCAGATGTTCAACGATAAAATAACATGCTTTTCTAATACCCAAAACAGGGGTCACCAAACTTCCCATGTTGAAGAACAAAATTCCAGTTTTAAAAATATGTAGTGATATAGAGAAGGCGCACTTCCCCAAACAGCGATAATACTTAACTGGGCTACAATGACTTGCCTTCATATCTCAAAAAAATCCATTAAGGTGAAAATCTTTGGCTCTACAATAAATTCAAAGGCAAAGAAATAACACTGAATGACCTATAAAGCACTTAAATAAAATTAACTAAATGAAACTCGTTGCTAATCTAAAAACATTATAAATCTACTGTTTTTTTACAAATTAAATACCTGGGTCACTGACTACATAGCCAAAAGGTTCCTTGTAATTTCTAATTGTGCACAGAAATACTGCAGAAAGCTAGAAGCTGTCTCACTCTAGTCGTACGGAGGCCTGCTCCCTTGGAAGTTCGTTAACAGAGAGACGCATTAGTGAATGAATAATCGCTTCTGTCATGGAACGTTCCTACTCCACGATTCAGAATGTGCTAGAAAAAAGAAAGTACAAAAGTGAAATATTAGTTAATGCAAAATCGGCACAACAAGTGAATGATAATACGATAATTAAACAAGACTTTTCAGCTGTTTCTCAGCCTTTTGTTTTCTTTCAAGTAAAGTATCTGAAGCTTTCCAGATCTTCTGAATTGACATCCTTTGAGGATTTTTTCTGCGGAGAAAACAGAACGATACGTTGCCTATACCATACATGCGGCATCGTATAACAGCAGCTTGCAATGTAATTTATTCTGAAATGCTAAATAATGAGTAGCATTCCTTGCCACAAAGACTAAAAGCTTATCTGGCAACGAGTGTTCACCATTTTGAAGAACATCTATGGGCCAAACGTATTGTTCAGATAAGTCATTTGAAAAAAAAAAATGAGGAAAAGCTAAAATGTTAGTAATTACCATATTGTCATTCACTTTCTCTCAATGGATAAAAATTTTAAAAACTGACTCATAAAACTATTTGCATTAGTAACATGCTTTTAACACCATTATTCTTATCTTAATTAATTTAATTTCTGCTACACTTATGGCTATTGATAATGTTAAGCTGAAAATAGGCGTTTTTTCTAACCATTATTCATTATCTAGATTTGAAATCCATTATATGCCCTTAAATTCAGCTAAAATATTTTGTTGGTATCAATAGTAATTTAGGATATACTTGAGGTAGCAGTTTTAAGTGCCTCTTCACCTTTATCGACAAACATTTCTTTCTTGGTAGGATGGAAGGCTGGGAGGCTTTTTTGACATATACATTCAACATTTCTTCTGGAAAAGTGTTTTTATTCTATTGCTACTAGTATATCTACCGGAAACAAACAATGAGTAATGTTCATAATTCAACAGTCATTTTTTTTCGTGCAATCATACGAAGTAAAAAAAATTTAGTCCTAGAATATTTTTATTTAGTTTCAATGCCAATCACATTTTCAGTCGAGATGAACAGTGGTTGCGCGTTGAGTCGGGAAACAGAAAGGCCTAAATCTTGCTAGTATTGATTCTTTGAGTGTCTAATAAAATGCTTACCCAGACAGCTTGATACGAAATGGTTATTTCCTTTTTTAACTGACTTCGAATCCCACTTTGTATCATAGTATGATTCTAGAGCTACCTCTTCTGTAGTTTCATAATATACATGAAATATTTATGCATTTCCAAGTGGTTATATTAATCAAGTGGTTATAAAGAAAAGAAAAATATGTACGTATTTAATTCCCATCTATGTTCTCTATTTATAGAGATTATCGTTTGAAAAAATTAAAATGACAAAATTCGAAATAATATTATACATATTTTACTCTTGAATGAAAACTGTTCATGTTCTAGTTCCTAATATCCTCTTTCTATGCTATATAAAGAACAAACATATTGCATCTCACAGCGTTATACGGCCAATGGAAATCAAATGAACATATTTCGTGTTCACATGCACATGAAGGCATGCCTGTGATATAGACGCCGTATCGTTGAGGAATTTCCTGCCTTCTCTCACGCAAAATGTAAATCTCTTTCACATATTTTATTCCAATGAACCTACGTATTTTTCTTGGCCCTTTCGAAACCTTCAGCAGTGATATATTTTTGGAAATCACGGTAAATATATACGTGCCTGGATGGAGGATGCCCGAATGTTAGCATTTCGTAGATAAAAAAGGGCAATAAATATGCTTCATCTTTGAAGTTACGTAGATGAAATAAATGCAAAACAGCTTTTACGGCTTTGAAAAACATAATGCATACATAATTTTAAAAATGTTTCATTAAAAAGGTTTATTTATGAACAAAATCAATGGAATAATTATTGTTACACAATTGAAAACGGTTTAGTAAAATATAATATGATATATAAAATATAATACATACATAATTTTTAATATTTTTTATTAGAAAGGTTTATATATGAACAAAATCAATGAAATAATTATTATAACTAGAAGTTTCTTGCAGGCTTAGGAGCCGTGGTTTCTTGGAGCTAAGGAGTCCAAACGTTTCATCCTCAACTGCGGAGGACATCTTCAGTGGCGCGGTCTGCCTGCCACCTTCGCCCAGAAGACTCAGACCGCGCCACTGAAGATGTCCTCCGCAGTTGAGGATGAAACGTTTGGACTCCTTAGCTCCAAGAAACCACGGCTCCTAAGCCCGGAAGAAACTTCTAGCTATAATTCTGACTCCGGCTGTGAAAGCTTCCGATCACACATGAAATAATTATTGCTATACAATTGAAAACGGTTTAATAACAAGAACTTCTTACATGCATATTAATTATTATGCATGTAATGAAGTTCTTTTTATTAATTATTATGTACTCACTGAAACTTCTGCTATGAAATTAAAAAAAAAACGGAATCATACTATTGCAATTTAATCTGCCTTTGAATAAATAATATCTTCCTTTATTTAAAAAAAATTCATTAATAGTATTACTGTCCATTCCATTGGAGGTTCTATTCCATTGGTGCTAAGTATTAGGATCTGTTTTCCTAAACTTGCGCTCACGATAACCGCTGTATGATAATGGATGCTAAGGTATTAGCATGGTTAGGCGTCCCTCTAGGTTTATTAGTTTGAACCATGTTTTTCTATGTGAAAGTTAATTTCCTCGCACCGCAAAATTCGAAATTATTTAAATTAAGTACGTTCATTCATATACACCAAAAACAGCAAAATAAGCATGCACTTAAAAACTGGAATATATTCACTAAAATAACAAAATATACACTATTAAAATTGAGAAAACATGTGTTTTATTTCAAGGAAATTACTATTATGTATAATTTAATGAATTAGCTATTAGTTAATACAGGGTCATTAACATATATGGCGACCGTAAAACGAGGTCTAGATCCTGGGCGACAGATCGAGCATCAGGCGGCAAAATGTTTCCTACAACGGCGGAAGCAAAAAGTAATTACAAATCTTACCATAGAATAGATGCTGAAAATGTCCCTCATCCCCTCATATATAAGCTCCATATAAGCCGATAAGCAGAAAATGTTGCTTATTTTATGTTCAATATTAACCCGGAGTTCCCCAAATATGTATAGATTCGTGCGAAACGCAGTATCTTTCGAACTACTCAATAAATAAAATCACAAAGTATTATTTTTAATATCTTTTGTTACATTTATTGCAAAAGATGGAGAAATGTTATCTGTTGTGCAAGTATAGTTACAAATATTTTGACGAACGCTCTAGATTGGCATGTTTTGCCCAACACTGTACTTGAAGTTTCAAATATATTCACGGTCGGGGCACTACATTAGTAAAAGTTACAATAAATCCCTGCACAATCAGAATTAAACTTTTTAAAATAACTTTTACAAAGAAAAATTAGATTTTTAACAACCAAATGCCGCACCATGTATACTTGTCGCCATGCATCATTCCCTCTCATACGACTTGAATTACATGTTTTTGGGCAATCCTATCATTACGACGGCTCCAACGTCAAGTAAAATAGCCAAGGACGCAAACGGAAGTATCGGTGGAGTTCCATTCAAGATTTGCGGCGGTCATATATTTTAACACAGTATGGATACAAATAATTACTTCCTTTAAAGTTTGTTAATTTGTATTAAAGTAATGTAAAGCAACTAGAGGCTAAATTTTTTCCTTGCAACAAAGTTTTTCCCTTATAAATAATACTGAGGCAGGCAAAGCTTTACTTAATTTATGCAAGAGTTTTCATAAACTACTACATATTTTTTCTAAATTTTTTCTATTTTCTATATATACGATATACTCGCATATACGAATATGTACACTTAGCACAGTTAATCTCCTTCAAAGATAAGACGAAAAAAGAGATAAACAGAAGAATATCACTAGCATGGAAGGCTTTCTAGTCCCTTCAGTTTATACTCTCCGACAGGAAAATAAGCATAAATCTCAAATTCGAAGCACTAGAAAACTGCATCTACCCAGTAATGCTATACGTGGTCGGCGACGATCAATCAAATGAATGCACTGCAATAAGCCAAAGGAAAATGGAATGCAGGATATTAGGAAAAGCAACAAGACAAAATCTCCAACAAAGCGTTAGCCCAAATATCAATAACAGACAATCGCAGAAAGAGCCGCCAGACTGAAGTGGAAATGGGGAGATCACATAGCGAGAATGCAGGACGACAGAGGGAGGTATAAGACCACCAGGTGATACACCGCTAAGGCAAACGACACAGAAGGCCAAGACGGAGATGGGAAGACTTCTACGCGGGAACATCAAGTAGCAGAAACTTTGTAACGAGTGAAACCTGATGAACAAAAGTGTAACAAAGTGTAATAAAGTGTGGCATAAAGAATACTACTACTGTACCCTCTTGTAGGAGGCCTTTGTCCTTCAAAGGGATATTCGAGCTTATTATTATTATTATTATTATTATTATTATTATTATTATTATTCACAAGAATATTAATTATAAAATTAAGTCACAAGGCTCTAATGAAGACAGTTGCAATATTCCTGAAACTTCGGTTCTAATTGTTTTAATTCATCTACGCAGCAAAGACCGAAAAATTCACCATGTTTAGAAAATGCTGCTGTTCAATATCGCTCACGTACTAAATTCGCTTATAACAGTTTTAACAGCTGCTGCAAGCGCCGAAAGAGTTGCCCTATCGACACTGGGCCGTATTTTCCAACAGTCGAAGCGTGGAATGCAGTCTAGCGAACGCTTTTGCAATGAAAACAATGAGAATGTGGCTTTCCTATTTTCTGCGGCGCAGAGCACTGAATAATTACTTTATAGGACATCAATATAGCATAGGATAAGCCCAAATTTCATGATCTAAAACAAAACGGAAAGTAAAAACATCCGCCTTTTCCTCTGTTCTATGATGGGAGTCAATATGTTAACTGTACATGTGGTTTTTGGTAAAGGAAACTGTATTTATTCATATCTAATACTGTTTTCATATTTTACCGATTTAATAATTACAGTTTAATTGTGACTCATAATTCTTCAATTACTTCAGATAGTGCTCAATTGTACCATGAAGTTTGGAGTCACTCCTCGCATGACTGAGACAGTGTAATGATGGAATGTACTTTTGGTGCAAAAGGTTTTTGCCTGTTATTAATGAGTCAAAATGTATCAAAAGGACAGTACTTGCCTGTACTTGAAAGAATAACTGAGTAACCATCACGAAACTTGCTTAATCATTGCTACCATCGACTCAATATATTCGTTTGAAAGTATCTTATGAGCACAAATTTTAATATTAAGTTTAGAGGATATCTCTGTCCGGTGTAGTTTTTAATTTATATATTTGTACTGCACATTTCTCTGAGAGGCTGTAAAATTGTATAAATTACAAATATTTTATATGTTATGTTTTATAACATATTTTATAATTTACAAATATGTTATATATCCACTGTAGTACCCTCATAAAGTTTATTCATGCAACTGAATTGGCTAAGCCATGTTTATAAATTATGTTCTTGAGCACGTTACAAAATATACAGTAATGGCTTGATATTCAAACCTATATGTCCCTAAAGTATTTTCTTCTTCTTTTTACAGCTTGTTGGGATAATATTTATACAGGTATTTTTCGTATGCATTTTCTCAAAGTTAGTTGAATTCAAGAACGTTTCTTTCAACATATAAAGAGTATTCACCCTTTGTTTTGGGGAAATGGCTATATAGGTCATTTAAACAAAAGTGTTGCATATTTTAGAAACGGTAGAATGAACAAAACGAGGAATAAAATTCCATGAACACATATATACCAAAACAGTTGGATAACAACGTTTTAGGGCCAACTTTTTATCTTGATCACAAAGTTTGCAACCAAAATAGTTAAAGAAAGCTGTTTTTGTGATTTTTTACATTTTTCCTTAGGGATTTTGGTATATACTTTCCACAAGAATGACAAAAATAATCTGGAATACGACACTGAAATCTCTCACTTTTATCCATGCTGAAGGCAGAAATAGTCACTACACCAACACAACACGCCACTACCTTGCTTAAAAAAAAACTACAGCACTAGGGTAAATCATCAAACCAATACTACAAACGAAAGTTTCACAAAGACATTTTAAAAGAACCAATAACACGTTTATCAGAATATTTGGTTCTTATTTTCAATGCAAACTTCCGCTCCAGGGACTTCTGGTACGTGACACACTATAAGTTTAGAGATTAGGCAACTAACCAAATACAGACATTATCAAGCGTAATAATTATGAATGACTGAAAATCTGCTAGACGCATTTTTGAGTTCAAACAATTAGATACATTACTCTTTCTGGTATGTTCGTAATTCTGTTTTTCTCGTTGTTTAGCGTTCTCCAAGTTTAACGTTTTTATTCTAATTACTTTCGCAAATGTTCTTATTGTTTGGTCTTTAATGAGATTTTATTTGTGCCCAGTATTAAAAAATACAACTCCCTCGATTATTTCACAGTTCCTATTTTAGATAGGAAATATGAGGAATAAAGAGGGAGAAAAGAGTGAAAGAGAAAGAGAAAATATCTGTAAAGGGAGCAAGGGATTGGTATGTGCAGCCTAATTATATCTGTTTACTGAAATCCAAATATAATACATGTAATTACACGATAACATAAAACTACCGGTAACGACTGCCGTGCCATTGGTTAATAAATAATCAGCAACACAGTTGTAATTTATAAATCGTTCTGGAACATTCTGCAGGAAATAATAAAATAATAATCATAGCAGTCAGAACAGGATGTTTAGTTGATTAGTATATTTGGTTGGCTGCAGAACGGTGTTAGCTCTGATTTGGGTTCTTTTTCAACAGTACGTAAATGTTGATATGTGCATTTTGTCCTGTTTTCGTCATAGTTTTACTCAGTTTGTATCCATGGTTTATGCATGCAGCTTGAGCTCTGATTAAGGTAATAACTTAACAGCAATCATATTAAAGTAAAGTTACTCACAAATAATAATCACACAATCCATAAATAGTACGAAAAGAGATATTGATTTCTTTTCAACACCAACTCTTCAAACGTTCATAAACAGTTTTTATGAAGATAAAAATAAAACAGATTATGCTATTAATTTATCTCATAATATGTTATTACGGTGAGATTATTTGAGTTACGGGCCGGCAGAGCCAGTCGTTAAGTTTCTATACTGCATGTGCAGATAGCAGCTTGTATTTAGTTTGAGAGAGGCTTTGCCAGAGAGTGCCGTACATTCGTGTGTAACTCGGTGCTTTCAATATGTGCAAATTGTGCACCAATTTTTCTTCGTTAGTTCTGCCACTTTATAAATAAATATAGTCTTGAAGTACCATACATATGTGAAAATAGATTCTTTTAGGGAAGAAGTAAAACGATTTGTAAGAAAACGTCCTAGCAATCGTGCTCCAGGTGGTGAAACTGTCAATTTATTAAAAAGTTACGAGAAACAGAATCCCTCATTGTCAAGAAACGTTCCGAATACAGGAATTTTTTACGCAGATGCCACTCAGGGGTATAATTTTTAATATTTCTTATATAATTATTAATATTATCAGTGTAAAATATAGTATTATTTTGCGCTTTCAGCAAAAATACCTATTAAAATAAAAACTAACTGGCGATTCTACTTTTTCGTTTGCGGCGGCTGTGCTTCCCCAGTAAGCAACCGTGCTCAGGCGGCCCTTCTCAAATAACCTCACTGTAGAACCTCTGTTCTTGGCATTCCTGTACACGATTTGTACATTGGACTATAGATATACGTTCGAGGGAGGGGGGAGTGGGTACGCAATAATCTGATTATTTAATTGTCAGACAAGTTAGGCCTAATCACAGACACTTGTATTATGAGAGCAAAAGCTTGCATGAGTCCCGTGATCCTATGCTCAATCACTTACCATTCCTACTTACAAGGGAATTGTTTCGAAGGGACAAGATAGATTTTAATGAAACTTTGTAGTGTGATAAATTAAGATGCACAAAATTTAAAGGTGATAGTTATTTTGCTGTAAAATTGATGGTACTTTTATAAATAATTATTGAAAAATAGGTAGAGGGCTCTAGGAGACACAGCACGGTCAACTAGTGGCCTTGCTTGTACCCTGCCAGTGGGCAATTTTACGAAAAGATAATCGTAATAAAATTATACAGTATTTAGAAAAAACGTGATTTAAATTATTAATAAAATTAATATTTTTAATATATTAGAGACTAAAATTTGACATAAATTTGCAAACAACCTAGAGCCAGGCATAGACTACCAACAATTTGGGACTATTTTTCAAAATATAATTGAAAAAAATACAGCAACATCTTGGATGAAATCATACAGACAACATTGCATTTTAATGGTGGAAATGATTACACATTTCAAGAGAGCTACAGGTATACTAAAGTAAATAAAATGTATGGTTGTTCCAGTAGTTATGCATCTCCACAGAAACACCCTAAATGACTAGATATCTTACAAAACTATGGTGCAGAAATATAGGACTTCAAAAGGTTTGAAATCATATGCACAAGTTCTTTATAAATGAGGATTCAAATACTTCTATATTGTTCACATTGAAAGTTAAAGTGTTATGACTTCTTCTGCCTAAGTAGTATGAATTCCGGACCATACTGATTTATAAACTTATATTTTTCAATATTAAATAAGAAACCATCATATTCCTAACCAGTAACACTTTTCTACACTTTTACTTCATAACTGTATGCTTATGTATAGGTGTGCAAGTGAGTTTTCGTTGTTTTGTTGCATAGAAGTATTAGTATTAATCTGTAATTTGTATAGTTTTCTCTGTAAATTTAGGAATGCAATGGTTTGAATTAAAACTAATTTAACTTCAAATACTAGTGCAATAATTAATATATATTTTTAAACTTAAAGAATCAATTATATAAATATGTGATCCAATAATTGTGAAAGTGATGCTAATGAGAACAGGGCACGTATAAAAAAAGAATTATTCAGTATTTGAGCACAGTGGACGTTAAAGTACAACTTATGACTTACATTAATCATTCAGATATATATTTCAATCCAGCATCCTAATTTATACTGCTAATTCCTTTCTTTGTTTCATTTGTTTAATAAATAAGTTAGACTCTTTTGACACTATATTCACAAAATTTTCCTGTAATGAAAATGAATTTCCAAAAAATTATATAAATGTGTGTAAATAAATGTACATGATAAAATGAACTAATAAATACCTTCTTATTCCATTTCTCGATTAAGATGCTGCGACGTAAGTCGCATGCATACGACGTGATCTGAAAGTGCAAGATTAATCTTGACTATGGACAAATCCGTAATAAAGTTCTTAAATTGTAATTATGCTAACAAAAATATCAGTACAGTATAGTATTAATACTAATAATAAATCCAAAATATGATATTTAAAATATGAATTTATCATTAAAGAATCCACATTAAATAATTGAAGGTGTTCCTCCAGTTTTCAGTTTTATGACATCATTTTAACTCTTTACTAATATTTTATTGTACACTATTTTGTTGAACGGAATGTACTTGTACAAAAATACATTAGATTATATTTTTTGTGTATTAGGGCGCTAATGTGCGGACTGGGTCGTACCGAGCCGCTCTGCTTGTGACATGAACAAGTTACTTTGAAATCGACCGCAACCGAATTACACTTTTTGGTGCTTTAGTACATACATATTATTTGATGGCAAAATTATCACAACTAATATCACGAGAGGGTCTGCGATTATCAATAAATTCAGGAACGTAGAGAAAGCTCAGATCCTCGAGGGATATTTATTAGGACTATTTCACGAATAAAACACGAATTTAAATATAATGCCTTACAAAATTGTAATAATAGTACATTTGTACTTAACCTTTTCAACCAATCTTGCGACAGAAGAATGCCGACTATCAGTAGTGCCGATAGAGAAGAGTAAAATACGGGTTTAGGACTATTTCATGAATGGAATAAAAATAAAAGTGATATATATTTGAAATTCGCCCACAGAGTATTAACACTTGTATCGTGTTATACTTCTGGATATCTACTCCATTCAGAAACCTCGAGACTGAAGAAGTCGACTATTACAATCGCTACCGTTCGATTTTCTAATACAAACTGAGAAAAAAAAAAAAGAGAAAAAGATAACATAACAGTGTCTTTATTTTTCTTTGCATTCTATGGTTTGGAATTCCTAATGATAAGATCAATTTTCACATTGGATGCATCACCAAACCGCTTTGAATAATCCTCCATTTTGCGTTATGATTGTCGATTGCCCATGCTTTTTGTTATCAATAGTTCCCCACTGCCTCTAGCAAAAGTGGTCAGTGATGTGTTTGGGAATTATATAGTGAAGGTATAGGGTGAGCTACACGGACCATAAGACAAATGTACGTGATAAAACGGATTTGATTTTTTTTTTTTTTTTTTGATAATTGCACTGGGTAATCCGGCTGTGATTGGTCAAAATTCACAATTTTGATTTGTTTCATTGGTCGATTTTAAGATGACGTCACATGAGTGAAATAGTCATTACAATTGAATTCAGAATATTCTAATAGATGTTGCTACCGAGCTTATTGGTCCAGTGTAAGCGAAACAGTTCTCTTAGGAAACATGCTCCTTGAATTGCTCTGTGAACTATTCTACCAATCAATTCACTTTTAAATAAAATCCGCTTTAATGAGAGGAAGGGATCAACCTAGTGCACAAGAATAATGAACTAAGTTATATGATTATCAGAAATGCTTCTCTATGACAGAAAATATGAATATGAATAAAATAAAATTTAAACAGACTATTTATTTTAAACATTACATAACTAAGTTCCATATCTCATACAGTTTTAATTAAAACTAATGCAAAAATTAATTAATTTTTCTAGAGTAATTTATTCAACAGTCCAAAAATTAGGAAAAGGGTTCGTAATTAGCACTAACATAATGTTTTATCTACCTCAGCTCATTTCTACTCATAAAACTGGAGAATATACGATCGTTATACCAGGATTGGGTTGTCACTGCGTTGGCTGACCAGAAGGAATTAGAAGAAATAGAATTTCTGCCTCACCCAATACAATCCAAATACTGCGCCTTCTAGCTATAGTTTGTTCCTATCCAGGGCAACATTTCTTTGAGGAAGGCGGTTCGACAATTTTGAAGACATCAGAAACAAATATTCGCAGTTTCTTGCCTCTAAATGCAAGCTTTTGTATCGCCTATCATCTACAAACTCTAATTCTGACAGAGAAATGGATAAAAGCCATAATAAATTAATAATAATGTTAATAGTCACAAGTTTGTTGTTTATACTATGTTAACGAGCCAATTATAGGAAAAAAGCCTTTTGACCAATCTAGTACATACATACAGTTTCTAAGAACGATTATATTCCCTGTACTAAGTAAAAAGTTACGAAGTTTAAAAACAAATATTATTGCACTATGGTTAATCAAAGTACTCCCTAAACGTCTTAGCTAGTAGCCCGTTATCAGTTTTCTTGCTGTTAACAACCCATACGTCTAATTCTATAAAAAGCCAATACAGCTACTAAATTTTTCCATGTGATTATTCGAACGTGAAAGAAGAAGCAACAATGTGCCAGTCGCTTGTTGCGCAGTAGCTGGAGTGTCATCAAGCGCAGTAGAGGACTTGATTTATCTTTCTTTTGTTTGTTTGTTTTTTTTTTTCTGACAAACAGAGTGTGGGTCACTTTCGAGAGGTTGTATATGTACCTCTGGCGGTAGAGCAGTGTAACAAAACAGCTCGACCATAAAACATGCACTCCAAAACCATTGCCTCCAAATGTAATACTACTTGCACCAAGTGCTGTGACACTGTATAATGCGATTACTGGTGCAGACTCCACGTCCTTTTTCATTGCTCTATGTTGCCATGCCCAGTTTAACTACCTTCCCAATCGTTTAGAAAACAGAGTCGACAGCCCCTTGAGTTTTCCAAAGGGGAATTAAAAGAATAGGCTTCTGTAGTTCAGAAATAACAAGAGATAATATTATGCAGGATGAACTGTCAAACTCATATCGATGCAAACAACAGAAAAGAACACTTCGATATATAAACACTTTAAAGAGAAGAAATAAAAGCATGCATTTCTAAAAATGCATTCTTATACTTTCTCTTTATCCAGCTCTAGAGATGATAATTTAGGAAAGCAACGTTTTGTAAAAAATGAGATAATTCCACCGGGTTCTAACGAATATCAAATCAAAAATTTAACAAAAAAAAATCACTGAGAAATACAGGTAACTACATATGTAGTGTACTTTGGAAACTCAATGAAGATAATAAGCTTAAAACATCAGCTAAATAATTGTTATGATATTTACAGAAAAAAACTCTCTTAAGATAAAAAAAATAACGATACATAATATATAAAGGTCCAGCGCAACCCTAGATAGCTTTTCACACATGTGGTTCATTGATATAAAACTCGGTGTGAGGGAATGGCCGTATACTCGAACTAGCGATGGGAATTATCGATTGATTTTTAATCGAATAAAATAATGCATTGCTTTTCATATGAGAATGTGCAATTTAGTAAAATAACAATTCGTATTCTTAGAGATGCCTTATTACTATAAATAAGTTAATTGAACAATAATTGTACCCCCAGTTTTAACTTTTAAGCTCTAATTATTAACAACCTAGATTTTAAAAATAGCACGCTGTTTGGCAACAGTGTTATTGTAACGTGTTTCTTATCTATCAGTCGTCTATCGGTTATCTTTGTTCTCAATTCCCCGATTGTAAAACAAAATAGACCAGAGAGCATCTTTCTATATTAAAATCTCACTTTATGCAAAACTGTCAGGGAGCACCCCTTGCTGATTACCTTTCATATAGTTATGATGTTATAAGATATATTTTAATTTTAAATAATGTGGAATTATACAATTAATAACATAACGCATGCAGAATGTAAATATAAACGTCGGGTTTCTGAATTTCTGCTCACTCCTAATTTAAATAACTATTTTCACTACTGTATTATATACCTCAGTATATATACATAATGGAAAGTACTGCATCACCTACAGATTTTGTGTATTTTTATACTTACCTTATTAATGTCAACGATGGATTCACTTTTTAAGTACTGTTTTATCTAGGTGACTATGCATTGCGAACTTCTAAACATTTTCCATTGTTGCGACATTACTGACTTTATTGTTTGTTTTAATGTAGCACTCAGTGATGTGTGTTTAATAACAGATGCACAAAATGGGCAAAGAAATTGAATTAATTCCTCGCAAAAAGAGTGTAATTGTCTCATTAGCCTCAGAGGGCCTTTCATGTAGCATCGAAGATAAGATTTAAACAGTCCTTTATGTCAAGATTATTGGTTAAATACAAGAAAAATGGAATATGGAAAGAATTAAAGTAAGAGGCAGAAAACATTCTTGCACTGCTGCTAGTGGCCGCCTTTTGAAGCTGATCCGTCTCTTCAGTGGAGTTGAAAAGAGAGTGGGAAGAAACTCCTAGTGTGATGTTTTGCAATAGAACCATCAGATACAGAAAAAAAAAAGGGTTTACATGCTAGACGGCCACGGAAGAATCGCCTTTAGACGTTAAAATGAAGAAAGTTCGACTAGAATGGGCCAAGGAACATGCTTATTGGACTTAAGAAATGTGAAGTAAAGTCATCTTTTCAGATGAATCAAAATTTAATGTCAAAGAAAACGATGGAAAAATATTTATTTGTCGTCGTAGAGGTGAAAAAATTTTACAAGAGTATTTAGACTCAACTGTGAAATTCCCAGAAAGTGTGATGGTATGGGGTTGTATTTGTTGAGGGAACAGTAAGTGCAGAGATACATACATAATAATTTTAAGAGAAGGTTTAAAGCAAAAATTTTGATTTGCTTCACCAGAAAATTGCACTTTCCAGGATGACTTCGTACCATGTCATAGGACAAGAAAATTTAGCAGCTTGCTTAAACCCTACTAATTATACCGAACTAAACTAATATTTTACCAAATCTATATTACATCCACATAATTCTAAAAAGAAAAAGTTACAATTTTATACTTCAGGTTAGAAGTTTTCTTGAGGACCTCGCATGGCCAGGGAAGAGCCCAAATTTCAGTCTCATTGAGAATTACTGAAAGATGATTGGCAACGCTGTAACAAAGAAAAAACCAAGAAATAAGAAAGAGCTGGTTGAAGTCATCCATAAAGATGGTTTAGTGAGCTTTCGCTTGACTAAATCAAAAAGTTAATATTTTCAATGCCTAGACGATGTGATGCCTTAATAAAAGCTTGGGGAAGCAGCACAAAGTATTGATTCAGCATTTTTACGATGAGAAGGACTTATTTTATGTATGTAAAATACTCTCTTATTAAAGAAGAACTCATCAGGTTTGTGCAATTTTAATTATAAAATGTAATATTATGTTCGGGTTTACTGTTTACATGTACTTTTAACAGATATAAAGATGATTAGCATCACATTTTCACATTTTAGACTTAAAAATATTTGTGTTATACCTAGAAACACAATTATAGTAAACTTCCAAATTCCTGATATTTCTAGACGAGTATAAAGGGAAAAACAGAAATATTTTGTGACTGATGCAATAAATATTTCCAATGCTGCAGAGTAATTATTATATTGGTTGTAATAAGCTTAATTGAAATGTTTTCATAATAAAAATAAAACCTTTTCCATCAAATTTTTTAAATTATTAAACTTGATTGCATGGCCAGCTGAGACTGTGCGAGATAACCTTGAAATGCTCATCTGATACAATGCAGATGCTTTGAGCGTGTTATTTTCATCAATTTGTAAGCTTAAAATTACAACAAACAAATGATAGGTGTATGCACAATATGTCTGTAGGCTACTACCATGCACGTTTTCATTCGTAAATATTATCGTTACTTGCATTCAAATTAGTAATTTATCTTCATTCGGGGAAAAAATCGGACCATTTAATAATGGAATTGTTTTCAAAATAATGAAACCATCTAGTAAA
This sequence comes from Metallyticus violacea, assembly GCA_030762175.1. NCBI lineage: Eukaryota > Metazoa > Arthropoda > Insecta > Mantodea > Metallyticidae > Metallyticus > Metallyticus violacea. The sequence goes on from CM060836.1 coordinate 47,104,820, forward strand.
ACCAGACAATCCATTTAAGTTTATATATATATAATATATATAATATTATTTTGAAAGTTTATATATATATATATATAAACTTAAATGGATTGTCTGGTTTTACTAGATGGTTTCATTATTTTGAAAACAATTCCATTATATATATATATATATATATATATATATATATATATAAACTTAAATGGATTGTCTGGTTTTACTAGATGGTTTCATTATTTTGAAAACAATTCCATTATTAAATGATCCGATTTTATATATATTATCCTATCGCTACTGGGAACTCAAAAATTATGTCATCGATTATTTCCACTTCCGGTTTAACTGGAAGTGATGCCGTGTCTCCAATTTTAAATGTAACATCCAATATATTTTTACCTGTCCGACTAAGTCTCATAAAGATTTTTTAAAAAGTATCCACAAAATAGTTCTGTACAAATTAGGGTTGCTACATCAAGAAACCAAAAAATAATAAAATGCTACTTCGCTATTAAAAAAAAAAAAGCTACAACAAAACTTGTTAACCAGGTGACGGTCACTATAGGAATGTTTTAATGACTAAAAAGTCCCATGGTAAGTTTCGGAACCGATAATTAAACTTTCATTTGACACAGTATCAAAAAATCTGAAATATTTATTGAAGTTGGTAGCCCTCAGCTGCTTGACAATATACAGTCAATCATAGAAACCATTTAACGAATGATTTAACCAGACTTTAGGAATATATTATATATCTTCCGTGTTCTGTATTATAGATCTTTTAAGACTTCAAATGACAGCACAAAAAATTGGCTAAAGGTAACAAATCTCGGGATCTTGCGAGCACACTACGTCACTTCTCACCTATCAATCTAAGCGTTGTGGAAAAAACATTCCGTCCAAAGTGGGCAGGAGCTTCATATTGCTGGAATAAGATGTCATCTTTTTGTAGCGCTCTGTGGCTGGATTCGAAAAACTTTTTGTGATATCTAACATTATGTGACTTCGCAGTAAATCCTTAGGTATATGTTTGCGTTTAGCATTTTTTAAAGAAGAGAAGACCTATAATATGATTTCGAACAATACCAGCCCAAACAAAGTTTTTGCGCATTGCATATTCATTGTGGATTTACTATCTGACTAGTATCGGCAAGTATGTCTTTTGAACAAACCCATTAGGACAGAAATATATGTAACAAACTGAATTGTTATTAATGCAATTCATATTCACAAAACTGCATTTCTCTATCGGAATAGTTCTCTGGAATTTCGTGTAAAACGTGACTTTTTTAAGGATATTGCTTGTCACTTTTACGAATTGTCATCTCGGAGCTTTGCTTTATATTTTATTCCAACGCCTATTTGGTAGTAGAAACTTTTGAATTTTCTTGCACATAGAGAACAACCTCTAGTGTAGTATTCCTATTAGCTGCACTTTTCGGGATCTAATATTGGAATACTGTTTACGCTTCCAATTAGAGTAAACTTCTATACAATTCTTGTCACTATTGTACGTCAAATTGGATTGCGATCCGGACGCATGTTGGTAAATAAATTAGCGGCCTCTCGTTGAGATCGTAATTGCTTCCCCCTCCCCATAACCAACCATTATTAAAACGGGAATTCTTTCCTTTTCGCTCAACGATGAATATCAGAATTGTTTAACAAAACAGATATCGGATTTGAATAATATTTTTTCTGTAGCAATAAACTATTTCCATGGATATAAACAAACAAGAGTCTAATTTGTGCTATTGCTCGCAAAACACAGTAAGAGAAGGTGTGTTTATTTTATTCCACATATATTTTTTTCTTTGTTTTATTAACTCTAATTTAGTATGCGTACGTTTTGATAAGCTGTTAATGAGAATTATTCGAAAATGTAAAAATATATTGGAAGTGAAACCGTAAGTTGAAAAAATCGATAAAACAATTTTTATTTTCCAATATATGGCCATCCAAGCGTACGAAATACGTGTCAATGAATAAAATGCTTCAAAAGTTAATTAGGTCATTTTTAATGATGTTTAACGCCCGTTTTTACTATTGAGGCACCACAGGCGATGAGCACTGATGATACATGAGATGAAATGATATATTGGGAAAGGATTTTTTGAGGAAAGAAACGTTCCAGGTCTAAGTTTAGGGTACGTCCCCGGCATTTGCTATTTATGAGGACTGAGGAAAACCTGAAAAAAACTCACCCAGGGAGGACGGTTCTGGTGAGATTCAAACCCCAGACTTCCGCTCACAAGTCCGCGCCTTAACGACCTCAGCCACCCGTGGTGGTAATTAGGTCATGTAGGACTTTTAACTAACACTGTACAATAAAATAATAGATCATTACTACATTTTAACTACTTAGGCTGCAGTGTAAGCTGCAAGTTATGATGATTATATAAATAATAAGACAAATCTCAATATGTGTGTGTGTAAAACAATAAAAGCAAATTTGAAAAACGCAGGTTTAATTTTATAGTCATGTCCATATCAATAAATACTTTATGGAAGTGAAAACTGTTTTGAAAAGAAACAATGCCTGAAGAAATAGCAAATTACAAATATCACTTTGTTTATAACACCGGAACATGATTTTTTCCCTATTATTTTTCAGCTCTATAAGCAATTTCAATCCCAAAAAAATTGAGAAGAGTAAGTTTAAGTTTTGTAAGTGAACGGAGGTGCATGTTCAAATTTTAATAAAAGAGAGAAAGGGTAAATATATCAGCCATGGGACGAAGACAAGATCGTGGACATCTGGTCTAAGTGGCCCAGCTTTTTGTCTGCAAACGACATAGGCTAAAATGTACAAGAATTTCTTATGAACACCGGCGGAACATAAGCACTGTGGGCGCTACACATTTTTCATTACAGCACATTCCAATTTTGCATTTGGTGTCTCTTGAGGCATTAATGAACTGTATTGCGTTCTATGGAATTGAATAGTATCGACCAACACGGCTGCTATTACTGGCACTGAAAAACAAAACATCGTATATTGGATTGGATTATGTTGGTGTGTGACTGAGTCAAGAGTTGACTGATTTGGGCAGACAGTGAAGTCTGTGGGTGGGGGAGGTGGCATGAGATAATGAATGCTTTCTGTCAACAAGGAGCTATGCAAGCTTGAGATGCCTCTGAGTGTAACCTGATGTAGCTCAGGAAGATCAAGGTGAAATTGAATTCGCGAATTAAAGTCTAAATCAGATCATTTTCACTCTTTTATGCTAATCCAATTCCTCTGTGGGGAACAAAACAATGGAATGATGCAATATGTTCATTGAGTGGCTTATGGAACACTATTCAAACCACAGTGAATTCGTTGTAGCAACACCCAACAAACATAATCACTTTATGAAAAGTCATTAAATGTCCCTAGCTCGAAATATCTATACAACTACTCAAGCACCTCTCACTCCAAATCACCTATTGTAGCCTCTGTTGCTATGGCAAATATGGCCCTTAAAAATTGTGCCTCTGTAATGAAAGCTAGCTAGTAGGGAATTTGTTCACCCTTGATGCAAATAACACCAGTAATTCACCGTGGTAAGAACTTGACAAGGTCGAGAATGGCTTGCATTGATTTGAAGCCATCCTGTTATCAACCGGTCACGCAATTCGGCGAAGGTCTTAGGATGCCTTGATTCGTGATTCCAGTTAGTCCCAGAGATTTTCAATGGGATTCAAGTCGGGGAATTTTGCTGGCCTAGAAATAGAGAAATCCTCGGTATGTTCGTAATGCTATACAATGACAGGTGTATACTACAGTTATCGTCCTAAAAAGGGTGTGTCCAAAGCTGTATTATCAGAGAGACGTTGAACAATGGACATCCCTTGTTCATCGAGAAGCTGAATGTACCCGTGTTGACTAAAGTGAATATCGAATGCAACGAGAGGGCGCAATTCGTTATATGGAAGAGCCTACGAAACAGACTCGCCAGTCGGTCCTGGTGGTGTAGTGATAACCATACTTGGCTTCTAAATCGAAGATCGCGGGTTCAAACCCGGCGTAAAAATCCTAAATACGGCTTCCTTCTGAAGGGAAGTAAAGCCGTGGTTCCCGTGTCTTACATTTACGGCACGATAAAAAACCTCAAGCCTGAAAGAAGAGGTCTCTGAGCAAAATTTGTCGGCCGTTTCAGGCCCTGATTTGAATGGGACGCTGATGACCTGAGATGTTAAAGAGCGCCCGTAAATAAAATAAATCAGATAGATTCATCTCCTTCATGTATTATGCTTTTTATGTCTACATGAAATGTTTCTGGCAAAGGCAGAAATAAGTCTCATAAAGCCAAATGATCCCTTTCTGTCCACTTCTTATGTTTAGCCCATTTAAATCGTGTTTTTGTGTAGATATTAACAGTAACCTTGTTTGAAGTACTCTGCTACAGATGTATTTCCCTACATCAAGTACTTTGCGAAATCGGTTTATGAGACATTCCATCTCAAATCGGACAAGACGTTTAAAAAAATTGGCCTCATATATTTTTAAAGTCAGTGAATTTTTTAAAATGCATAAAGCATCAAGAAATAATAGTTTTTGAAAAATATGAAACCCCTGTTCCCGGCACATTTTGTTGCAATAATTTTAAATATTTGCCATTTTAAGAAAATTGCACCTTTGATAATAAATACATCTGAAACTACGCACTGAAGAAATACAAATTAGAATTCTATGTTACCTCCTTATTGCAGTTTTCTTAATGGAATATAATTACATTATTTATTTAGCCAAAGAATTGTTATTTCATTAAAACGTACTTTAAAGATTCGCCTTTATTTTAAAAAACACTTCACTTTAAAAATGGTATAATTGTCACTTTTCAAAAATAAGATCCTGCATCAGAAAGAGCTTACAAAAATTAAAACTTTTTAAAAGAATTTATTTTGGTGCGCGGTAGAGAATGGCACATGTGCCCCATTTCTTTTTGGGATGTGAACTCAACACTCACACTCCCGCTGCACTGTAAGCCTGGCGATCAGGAGAAGGCAAGCGAGAGGAATGTGCTACGTAAACATTAACAGTGTTGTCAGATACTACGGTTAGAAGTCTAGCGGGCGTGAGGCATCTGAGTCTTACCATGTAGCAACATGGGTAGTTCACATTACACTCCTTGCGTGCAGATAAACCATTCAAGCTCCCCTAACTCGCACTCGCCTTCTTCACTGGAGAAACTGCGCGCGAGCGGAAGTGATTTGAAACTTCAGCCGTTTCATTCCAGATTTATTTTCTCGCTTCCTGTCAAAGATGTCAGCAATCTGAAAAGTGTTGTCTTATTCTACAGGGTGGCGCAAAAGTTAACTATACACTTACTGAATTTCAGTTAGCAAAAGATTTAACTTCTTTTATATTTAAACTGTTTTTCTTCTGCATTAATACACCGTTGGAGTCTAGCTGGAACACTCTGATACAAATTACACACAGTGAATGTTGTTGTCCAAATTGTGGAGGCCGTCCTCAATGTAAGCTCTTCAACAATTTGTGGTTTCCTTCCATACACATACAAAGAAAGAATTCCACATGGGTTAAATCAACGGATCGTGCTGGGAATTCAATTGCTGCACGACGCCCAAGCACTCTTCTATTGAAGACGTTATTAACATAGTTCAAACAACTGTAGCATAATGCGCAGGTGCTCCATTATGCTGGGAGTAGAGTTGATCAAAGTTATGTAAATACATATGACCTCTAAAAGTAGAGCCAAGTACTTGTTACCATCAAGATTTCTGTCAATAAAGTGCGACCCAGTGCCGATATTGCACCCCACACATTAAGCCTGGTTGATTTAGCGCTTGCTCCAAAAAAAAAAGTTTCTCCGTGTACCAATAAGTACAGTTATGCTGGTACATGTGTTACGATAACTTAAAGGTGGCACCATCCGACTGTACAATGTTTTGAAATTGAGGCCATGTCGATAAGGATCGATCATAATCTCTCAATTGTAGCCGACTGTCTCAATCATCTTCAAACAAACCATTACCTGACTCGGAATGTACACTTTGAGCTTCTGCTTATGCAATATCCTTTGGATTGGCCCACGTGACACTGCTGAAAATTCAATCGTATTGAGGATTTCTTGGACTAGTCGTGACAGCCAGACAGACATTTAGTTAATTTTGCTCAGCCCGTGCTCTCCTAGGTCACCCACTTCGAGGTGTATTCAAAACAAAATCTTTAATTTCAAATTTGGGAATTAATTGTAAATAGCCTTACGTGAATTCGATTTTTCTCTCTCCACACACACACACACAATACATACATACATACATACATACATACATACATACATACATACATACGTACATACACACATACATACACACATACATACATACATACATACATACATACGTACGTACGTACGTACATACACACATACATACATACATACATACATACATACATACATACATACATACATACATACATACATACATACATACATACATACATACATACATACATACATACATACATACATACATACATACATACAGTTAAAGACAAATGAAGAATGAAAACGTTTTGAACATAACATACAAAGAAGTGAAATCATGTTAACAGAAATTCACTAAGTGTGTAGTTACTTTTGAACCACCCTGTATATAAGTAAGGAATGAACGGATGTTGTAAATATTTTTAAAATGACTACAAGATGATGAAGCAAATTAATTACTTATTTCCGTCAAACTACTTATTAGGAGTTTTCACTTAATATTAATATTAGTAATAAACTGCTCACATTTTGCATGAAGCTTACTCTTTCCTGTCACTCACAAAATTTCGGTTTAAAGGAATATTGCTGTCCAATTTCACATGATGTGTACCACCTAAACGTACTGAGTGGCACAGCAGCAAAGTAAACCACCTCATGTACACTGTCATGCGTTTTTTTGATTGCCCAAATGCAATCGACCTTTCTGCAGGTAAATAACAATGAATACACACCCGCCAATCAACACGATTGCCACAGTGTGGGCACCTGCGACCTGTTTATCAATTTTCCGGGCTACAATGCATGAAAATCTCAGTCGATGACAAAGAGGACACGCATTCTCCAAGGGAGGCCTAATTTTTGTCCGATGTGCTTATTATTAACTAGGTGTCCCTAATTTTTTGGCATGGCAATTGTACAAAGGATTCAACACATAAAGCTGTTCTGCAAAGGGAAAGCAGGACAATGAAGTTAAAATTCAGAACTGTCGCACAAAGATATGATAAAATATTTTATTGACATTTGATTATTAAAATTTCAAAACTTGCAGTTTATCTATGTCTGTTATATTATTTAATTAACAAAACTGTTTTCACTCTTGCATGAGTGGCCGAGCTCATTAAGGCGCGAACTCGTAGTTGGAGGTCTGGGATTCGATTCCCATCAGTATCGTCCTCCCTGACTTAGCTTTGTTCCAGGTTTTCCTCAGTTCTCATAAAAATGGCAAATACCGGAGAAGTACCCTAAACTTAAGCCTGGAATCTTAATTCCGTTTTTAAAAAAAAAATAATTTCCCAGTGTCATTTCATCTCAATGCATCATCATCAGTGCCCACCGCCTGTGATGCCTAAGTAGTTAAAATGAGTGTTAAAACACTATTAAAAACTATTGCACCAATTACAGGTTCGCTTTATTACCATCTACAATTTTTCCTTGGTCATATATTCTTTTAATTAATTAATGTAAGTTAAAATTAAAGTGCTTGTATATAATCCACTTCAGAGTTCAATGACTTAATAAATCAATGAATATGAACACTATACATCCATTCAGAAAACCGTTATTGTTATGAAGGGTGCCACTTTAAATACTACGGTAGCTAAATTACAAAATACAAATGAGATAATTAAATTAATAGAAATAAAATTAAATCTATAATTGGACAAGGTTTTATTATGAGAATGTCTAGCAAACCGCTCAGATATGAAGAACAGTGATTCTTGTGATAGCTTATTAAAGTCAGAAATGACTAAGAAATAGAAGTTTACTTTAATTTTATATCATAAACACGAATAAAAAATACTCAGAGAAAAAATTAACAGGCCTAATTGTTATCACTTTTGTTTTAATATGAATGAATAACAAAAAGAAACACACCCCCTGGCATTATTATCTAATTATGCATCGTCGACTTGTTCTTAAGGGAAACGAAATTACAGTTCCTCTTGTGCCAATTAAAACTATTTACGATGTCATTTACTTTACAGCGAGCATTCTTCCAGGTTTCCTTATAGCTGTTATACACCTGCCAATCAACAAGCTTAATGGGACTATAACTCGTGTGCATAACCTCAGAAATGTTACTGCTTTTCTGAGAGTTAGAAGAGGTAAAAAATTCTGCTAGTTCTGTGTAACTAGAGATTAACAGCCTTCCATAACAAACTCCAGCTTTTATTTCGAGACGGTAAGAACCTGTTTTATTAAAATTATCATATTTTTGCGCGAGGTACCATATTACATAGCATAATCTTGTTTGAATTCCGGGAAACCCCAGCCATTTCAACATTCTAACTGGTGTTATCAGTTCACTTCGCGCACTCTATGGAAGTTTATGTATTCTCCGTAGGTGCTGTATAAAAAGGGTAAAATACTCTATCTCTTGCTCCCTTTTAAATAATATATGCAAAAGTCGCTCTTAGAGGTAACTGTACAGGCCCTATCCTTTAATCATTTTTATAAGATGTTTAATATTAAGTGCTTGTGATGCCTTGCCCTAACACTCCGAAAATCAGTACTAGAAATAGTTGGTGGCAGTTTTCTCTTATATAAACAAATATATTTTTCAGTTTAAATTTTATTTACTAATATTCAGAATACGGAAAAAAATATGCACAAATAATTTATGATAGCAAAAGGTTGACACTAAATATTTTGAAAGTGGGAATGAATGACCTCAGATGCTTTATTTGTGCCGCTAGAATCAATATCAAAGGTACGTTGCAATATGAAGTGTGTTCATAGACAGTTAAATTCATGGTCACAATCTAAACACAAGTCACGCACTGTCACTTGGTGTACAGTCTTGGTGAAAATGGTCGTAGTTTTCAGAACAACAGTAGGTAATTTTTATGAACGATTACTGTACTTAAAATAAAATTAACTAACATTGACATGTATTACACAATGAACGTTTTGTTTAACATAAGCTATTGACTTTTTCAGTCCTCTTGACTGGCCATAAACACAATTTTAGCTTTGGAGTTAACGCATACAACCACGAGATCATTTGTTCTTCTCCCTAAGGATCCTATTTTTCGACTCTCTTTCTCCTCGTAAATTCTTTGTACATTTTTTTCGCACGTTGTAGAGCGTTACCTCTCTCACCAATTACCTCCTCCATCATCCACTGTGACTTTATCAAGGGCCTTAGCTTCTCATGAGACTGTGGCTAGCTCAAAGTGCACCAGCCGGCTCTATAAGTAGTTACAAGTTTTGCGTAACAGTTTTCTAAATTGTAATTCTATTTAAAATTTTGTTTTTAGTGTCATCTCTATATTTTAGAATGGTAATTATTTTAATCTGCTCAATAGATTTAGTAAAGTTTAATTCTGAATAACTTAGGGACAATACCAATATGGGAAAAATTAATATGTCATTATATTAAACTCGTTTTAAAATTAGTTTAAATGTTTAAATCTTTATTTAATTTGTGAATTATTGAAACATAGCACTGAAATTTGTAGTGTGTATTTACATTTGGGAACTACCCCTCGAGAATCCTATATCAAGTCTTCAGAAAAACATCACGATTTATCAGAAACTTGATAAATGAGTTTCCAGTACGTTGTACAACCTTGTGCAATAATGTAGAACGTTCTAAACTTTTCTAGGATTTGCTGAACAATCCATGGTATGACCCATGGTCATGTATCCACCTAGTACAGTGAAGCAAGCAACGAGTGCAGTTAACTATAAAATCTATCCCAGAAAGTTAAGTAAGTATGAACGCAACTACTTTTACTTTTGCAACCTGGTGCTTTGGTCTACTGATCTCCAAAGAGTAACCCGGAAACACTGAAGTCAGATAAGTTTGTTGTATATAATTTGAAGAAATGTTTACATTTGTAACCTGCAAATGACAATAGTTTAGCTAATTGCAATACCAACCTGACATATCTGGAAATAATCTGTCTTCAAAGCGAGAGGTACCGGCTTATTTTTGCCTTTGCATCTACTGTTCGAGAAGACTCAAGCTGCCAAAGCTGTCCTTGGAATTTTGGATAAAACATGTAATTTCAACTGTTGATAAAATCTTCCAAAATAGGCAGAAGCTCAAGAAAAAACGAAATAAAAACAGGAAGAAAACAAATAAATTGATTTTAGTAACAGGTTGAATATGCCGAGGTACTAGACATGATAAAAATGAAAGCTTGCGAAGATGTTCTTCTAGCTCACATGGAAAAGAGTAACGAGTATAGATAACTTGAGTTGGCAAGGCTCTAGAACATCTAGAAGCTAGATAGTTAAGAAATATTAAAACTGCCTGGAGAAGAGTAGGAAAGATGCATGGATCAAGCTTGTAACCTTGGGTTGCTCGTCTTACAGGAATGGCTAAGATGAAGTCAAACACGATGGCCATTGTAGTGCGCCTACTAATCGTCTTTTAGAGAGTCTTGTGGAAACAGATTACAGCGTATTACACCAGTCTTAACAATTGGGAAAATGAGTGACAGAAAAGCCATTGTATTACTTTATGCTTTTGAAGAAAGTTTGGGACAAAACATGTCCAAATCATTTTTAAATTCGTCGCATTTAGCAAAGGGAAGCAACAGCTAAAGAAATAATCTCTCAATTTAATCCAGCATTTCCATTAATTAAATGGCTAATCCGAACAACATTATAACCGATAGTTATTGTCAATGTGAGAAAAATGTGAAACAATGGATGTGTTAGAAAAAAATTCAGTTCCAGTCTCATATTTTGGTACCACTGTTTTAATATTCAAAATGGCGTTTGTAAGAACAAGATGGCGGACTAGAGATTGTTCCTCTTGGGCTAACAAAAAATGCTCAGAAAAGGAAAATGGAGAAAAAGAGAAATACGTTAATGGGAAGATAATTGTCCCAAACATCTTCCGGACAGTGGGTGTCCATATATCTCTAAAAGAAATCGGTCTGTAGCTGGAAAATTTCATCCAAATGCAGCAAGTAGGACAACATTGTAACTAACCTACAATTCTTCTTTGCTATTTTCTTTATTATAATATTAACTTATTTTTGTGATTAAAACTATACAATTTAGATTTATTACGGAAATTATTCACTGAAGTGAGTTAGATATATTAACTGATTAATAAATTGCACATTAAGATTTTTTTTCAAGAGAGAGTATGTGACTGTTTTTTAGAATGTGGGCAACTAAGTGCGGTTGATAAAAAGGAATCATTTGGTGAATTTTACAAGTTGAACAAGAATAATCAAACCAAGCTTCTGGCGCATCAATGTGTAGAGGTTCTGAACATATAAAAGGAGATCAACCAGTGCAGATTAGGGAACATTCAAGATAACAGAATATTGACTCCAAATAATCCTACAACTATCCGTGAGAGAATAAGTCATAATATTCTCCAGTCCTTGCTGTAGGTTCTTCACCACCAATGCAAGACTGCTAACTCAGCATTTTCCAACGTTGCTGTGAAGATGCTCCCCGTCTGTGGTACCGGACTGTCCTTGCTTTTTAATAAAAATTATCAATAGATACAAAAGTCAAAATGAGTAAAGCTCTGCAAAGAGATCGCAAAAAGAATCACTCAAAGAAAATGGCTGGTAGTATTTTGAAGAAACACATCAGCCAACACAACATACTTGGAATTAGCTCGAACTTCATAGAACTGGATCCCGAATGTTTTACTTTGATGGAAAATACATTATCATGGAAAACTGAAAGTCGATATCAATTGTGTTAAGGATACGGTAAAAAGCGGAAATGCTTTGATTAAAGAATACAATAGACTGCATAGACAAAAGCACTGGTTAACAATAAACTTTTTATTTAATCTTCCATTAAAATGAAATGTATTTAATCAAATAAAGATTTGTTTTGGGTTATATAGTCTTCAGCCAAAGGCCAGATCCTTCACTGCAAACTTAGCATTTTCCCTCTTCTCTCTTTCCCATCGTTCTCTTTGTCTCCGCATACGATCCATTTATCTTAATGTTATCTATCATCTGATATCTTCTTCTGCCCTGAACATTTCCATCATTTACAATTCTTCTATATATCCTTCAGCAGAAAGTTCTTTCTTAGCCAGTGGGCCAGTCAGTTTCTTTTCCTCTTTCTTATCAATTACCATTCGTCTATCGCCTTATTCTTTCTAATAGATCTTAATTTTTTATGTATAAATTCCTATATAAAGCAGAAAAAATAGTATATTCTTGACAAAAATGAGGTTCGCTTATCGCAGTTAATGAAAAGAACATTCTCAGGTATGCATATGCTCAAAATTCAAGAAAGCGTTCGACTGATTCTCCGCAACAACAACAACAACAACCACAATAATAATAATAATAATAATAATAATAATAATAATAATAATAATAATAATAATAATGGCATGGGACAGTTTGTTCCTTTGTCGCGAACATATTTTAAATTAACGTGAAACTGCAAACTAAAAAATAAATACAATAATAGATTCTTTCCTGTGCATGGGTGCGTAATTTTATAGTTCTTTCATCGTGATGTTTACATACTGTATGTTTTGAGTGAGATTTTCTTCCATTTATAAGCAGAATATAAATGAGTTAGCAAAATAAAACATTTAAAAACATAGAGGCCTTATAATTATCTTTCAAAATGTTCTGCAGTTTTATATACGAATGTTTTGTTTGAAAATGAACATACCATGCGTTCCATTTATAGCCGGGCCATAGATTGCGCATGTGCGCAGTTATCTTGCACTGCACTGGGTCATTTACCGCAAGTGCTTCACTGGAATAGCTTAAGGCTACGCTTATCACCTGTGTTATACTGTGTCAGTTGCTGCCTTCTATTCGAGCTGTAAAGACTAGAGTTTGTTTATTGTGCATCTAAAAAGTGAAAGTTTATTTAAGACACCTGTGTTATGTGTGATTTATGTTAGATTATTCTTATTAGTCTACTGAAATACCTACCGAAAAATTTACGTTTGAACAAATAATTTTATATACGATACATACGTAAAAACAAAATCAAGCAGACAGGCGTGTAGACAATTTCAGAAGAAATTTCCCTGGTAATTCAGTTCCAGGTAGCAGCTGTTAAATATCTGGTTAATAAGCTTTGGACAAGGAATCGCTAAACGCTAAACCTAAGAAGCGAAAAAGAAATGTTCTAACGGAGGAAAAAATTCGACGAAATTGATGCATCATTCGAACGCTCTCTAAAGAAGTATTCAAGACGTGCTGCACAGCAAGTGGGTGTTTCATAAACTACTGCTAAACTTTAAACATTAAATATCGAAACCTTACAGAGTGACTATAATTCAAACCTCGTGCCGACTAAAAACGAACACATTTTTGTAAACGGATTTTACAAAATATCATTGTCGGTACGTTGACCTAGATGACAGGAATGTCTGAATGAAGATGGACAGCACTTATAACAAGGTTAGTAGTCATTATAGTGCATGTTACTATCACTATTGATTAAGGAACGCTGGAGTTTTAGAACTGTAATAGTGCGCAAAGCACGCATAGCCCGGCAATATAAGGAACGCTCTGTATTTCGGCACAATAAAATAGTTGATATTAGGACAAAACGATAAATGTTTTATGTTTTTAACATATGCAATACTCCTTGAATCCCTTATTTCATAGATTTAGAATAGATAAATAGGAGACATTTGAATACTTTTGTGAATAATTGCGACCAACCTTTTGCTCATTAAATAAAATTCCAGTATTTGTTATACACAGAATGCCTTAGAATGGAGGGTTTATTCAGCAGATTTTTCTTGCAGAGTTTCGCTTTTAAATCGCAGTCCAGTATAGGGATTAAGACTGGACGACGGCTATATTTTACACAGTAAATGGGCGCTCGTAATAAAGTTCTCAGTACATATTTGACAGCCCTCTGTTCGTAGGCAAGTGAGTGTATGAAACTCCCGTTTGAGATGTCACACATCAGAATATCTCGGCACCATCATCTGCTGCACTCACACTTCCGGGAACGCTCCGCTGACAATTATGTGGACGTGGCGACGCCGAGGGACTCCGCCTCAGATACCAATCCTTGAATCTAGACGCGTAATAGCAGTGCCGGCTTGATTAGTTTGGAGGGTTTAACGTCCCCAGGGGAAGAGGGGGGTGTCTGACGGTGTGGCGCTGACAAGGGAACTACTGCACTTCACAGAATCAGAGATACCCATCCGGAAATAGAGATGTGTACTTTATGTTATTAAGCCTTACAGCCCTCGTGGCAAAGCAGATAGAAAGCATTTTCCAAAGCAGTGATTGCCAACAAACATTTTCTATTTGGAAAAGCAAAATAAAAAAAAAAAATAGTGATTTTCATATATACCGACTCGTGCCTTGAATTTTGAACATAAGAGTTCCTGCTGACAAATATCCTTTTGGTTTATTTAGTTTCATTTGTGTGTTTATTTCAAACATTCGGGAAAAACGTCTCAAATTTCGCCTCAGTAAGACTCTAAAAATTTAGTGTGTCATTGTGTGAAACATAATTCTTTAAAATATCGTTTTCAAATTTAGATAATAAATATACAAATATAGTTAGGCATGGTTATATCATTAAACAGTGGATTAGCCAACTTCAAATTTTATTTCTATTACAACAATTAAATAAATAAATTCTTTAACAGAAAGAGCTAGCTTATATAATTACATCTGTTAAATATAAAAAGACACTGCACCAATTTCTGGCATCAATTTGAGCGTAAGATTGGCAAAATTAAACTTTCTGGATTTCGCTACTTTGAAAATAAGGTGAAAGTGTCGTTAAAGTCTGTACTCCGTATTTACACTTAGTGATTATTTGAGCTCAAATAGTAATTTTTACACTAGGTTCGTCCCTGAATGCCGACAAGCCTTTTGAAACTCTTTTTTTATATAAAAAGATTTAATAGAAACTTATGATTAGACAGCGAACTTTTATGCAATTAAAAATAACTATTTTGGTGCCTACAGATGCTCTTAAAAGTAAGAAATGTGTATTTCTGCAAGTATTACTGTTCATTCAACTTAAAATTTAACACGTATATTGGATAGTTTGCGTGCCTTGGGTTGACTAATAATAAAATAAGCTATATTGGTGCACATAAGCAGGTGTAGAAGGAAAGAAAGCAAAAGGTCAAACAGAAAGCAAACAAACCTGGCCTGGGATTCGTAAAAATATTAAGAAGCTGTGCTCTTCAGCAGCTCGGCGTTTACACAGATGGAAGACAACTAATTAATTGCTGCTAATTACAGACAGGAGGCGCCACATATCACACGTGCCAGCCAGCAAAAAGCCCCTTCGCCGCCATCTATTCAGAGTTGCGGGGCACGGCACAAAAAATTTACTCTATTACACTCCACGAAAAACTGATGTTACCAAGAAGCGAGGCGCCAACCGCTGCGTGAATACCGGCTTAATGAGACGAAAGAAATTCATCCCGCCACGTAACCAAATTAATTGTTGCGTTTATTGATATCCCCTCTTTCTTTTACCGTATACTTGACACTCCCGAACATCTTATTGCTTACACACCTTCAACTGCCAAGAAAATATAAATGCATTTTATATTTATATACAATATATACGGGGTGAACGATCCTTCATGCAACCGGTTTCGCAGCTTGCGGCCGGCCGGCAAGGCTGGCTGCTCTATCGGCGGTGCGGGTGACAGGAAGTCCGCAGTAAATATAGTACGGTTTGTCGCGTAAGTTACTTCTAACATACATAACATAAACACTTAAAAATAAATTACTCACGTATATTAAGCAAGGAGGTGTTGTAACTGCCCTCCTTCACTGTTCAAGCATTTCTGACATTTGCTTAGGAAATTGCGCATTACACTCTGTAGTTCCCTCTGAGAGATGGTAGCAATTTCTTCACGAATGTTAGTTTTAAGTTCATGTAAAGTGTGTGGCTTTGTTTTGTACACTTTCTCTTTTAATGCCCCCCCCCGAGTTAAAAAACATTTCCTGTTTCATGAAATTCATTTACTAATCCATGAACCAAATTTCGATTAGAAATGCGAACATCAGAAAATTCCTCTTGACATAATTTCCTTATAGCACGCGCTGATTCTGCACGCACATATGAACCATACAAGAATATTCTTTGGGGAACAGAATACTTGTAATGCCCTATTTCATTTTATACACTTTAACTCAATACACTGTATTGCGTAGCCTAACAAACACGTGCTACTTGCGCAAGATTTCAACTCACACTGAAACCTTGCGCATTGGAGGGGAAATATACTGCCCACCTCCGCCGACATAGGGATATATCGCTGCCGGTCGGTCCCACGGTTGCATCAACGATTGTTCACCTAGTATTATGGTAATAAATATGGAGTTTTACGTCATATAAGGGTATTAAAACAGGCTAGTCTATAAATAATGATCACATACGGAAAACCGTACTAAAAATACAGTATTTTTTTCTACAAGGTCATCTCATTTTTCAATCTACTAAGTTCACCAACATATAACCAACTTTTCAATTCACTGAAAAAAAAATCTCTCTTGGCTGCCTGCAATGATAAAAAATGTACAGAAGTTTTCACTTCATCATTCTTAATAGTCCCCTCATTTTTAATCCACTAAGTCCAACATGACACCAACCATTGATTCCATTGGAGGACAACCCTTCTTGCTTGATACATGAGAAAAATGCACAGATGTTTTCATTTCATCATCTTGAAATGATGAAGGGGGAAAAGAATCAATGGACGAGAGATTTAGACTGCATGAAAGAAATTCTAGAAATACAAAACTAAAATAGTCTTGAATGATAGTAATTATTTATTTCGCTTTATGAGGACCATTGCTGCACTGTATAACCAGGCTCATTATGCACACCTTGTTTAATTAGAGTGGTCATAGACAACTGCATACATAGCTATTACGAACTCCAATCTAATTAGCAACTTCACCCATCAAGAAGCCTTAATACTACAATTAGATAAGTGCATTTTTGCATGTAAATGTTATCTACGTTTCTTGAATGAGCGAGTCAATCTTTTTCATGTGCTATTACTAGAAAAGTGAGATTTTGTTTCATATTTTAAATATTTTGGTTGCATAATAGGTATTATGAAAACAGTCAAAATTAACATTGCCACAATTATGCACCTTCATTTGATCTACTTGTAGAACAATATATATTTCAGCACACAGGTATAGCTGTCTAGTTATATAACATTACAAATGCAGTCTTTATATTAATAATATTAGAATTCATGTATAATCAAAGTTTATTAAGTAATCTTAATCTGATACCATAGGTAGCTGCCGTTTATTTCAGTACATCATGGGGTATATTAGAAAATAATATGCGTCATGCATTAGATAAAGCGAAAGTGCATATAGAATTAATCAATAAAATAATAGTAAATAAATTCTAAAAATACACATCTTCCATGATTTAATAATTAATTAAAACAATAATTTATATAACACAATATCAATATAATAACTTTGTTATAGCATTTAATTTAAATTCTACTGAATAAATAATCATAATATTCTAAATATTGTCATTTCTTTCTGAGTATCACAAAATTAGGCATAAGAAGATGAAGTATAAGAATGATTAAGAACAGAAATTGCATGCTTAAGAAGTAAATTACATTTTTATGTCAGAAAATATGTTTGTATTAAGATGCATCGTGTGAAAAATGCATTAATAAACTTACTTATAGCATTAATCGTTTTTATTTTCATTTTTAAATGCATTAATTGAATTATAGAATGAATGAAGTCATTCATTCTATATGAACTGACCTTATAAAAGGTCAGTTTTGAGTAAAGCTGTTATGATATAAACATCTATGAATCAATTCCAAAATAAAATATGATACTTTCACTCAGAGAGAAATTTTGATATGAAAATATAACTGAATACCTTCATCCACTCAGCCCTTAAACTCCTTGGTAAGAATGGATCATATAAGGTACAGGCTTGTACAACATATAACATTTTACTTAGCCCTATTTTTGACTTTATATTTTTGAAGGCATACATTTTACAATATGCACTCCAAATAAATCTAAACAATCAAACATCGATTTTATAATTCTATATAAAATCTTTCTAATTTCAAAATAAATATTCAAATTAGTTTTCTTTAAAATTGAAAAAAAATTTAGTCAACTAGCTGTAGTATTTAGGTACATGGCGATATATGGCAAATGCCGGGGAGGTATTCTAAACTTAGGCCTGGAACATTTCCTTCCATCCCAATATATAATTTTATCTCACATTATCATCAATATCTTTAGCCATTCCAACTAAAGAAATCGCATAACACCTTTCTACCTTCTTTAATGCAATGCATAACATAACCTAAAGCATTCAATAATTGGTGTTAGCAAATAAAGCCAACAATAGCAGAGAAACATTCAGAGCATTTAACTAACATTATTCTTACCTACACTGATCAAATTTACTAGAGCTGAGAGCTATAATGCTTTTTCGCTAATTACCATTTGCTGAATCTTGTAGATAAAAGCTCATCCCAACGGCATCGAGCAAGAAACCAACTGTCGTTCTTTTGTTTTTGCAGCCAACCTCATAATAAAATTCTACTTGAATGGATACTAGGAGTAGCATTACAACAAGGATGCATTAAATATTTTATTAGTATTCAACAGAGACAATATATTTCTAATTATTTTTGAATAGCCATATTTCAATTCCAGCTTGATCTTTATATTAAGCTCGTGGTTTTTTATTCTTGTTTATTAGGTTAAATTTTACCAACCAAAATTGTTTTTTGTAATTTTTATATTACGTTTAAGTTAAACCAACAAATTCCTTAGAATCCTGAGCAACCACTACAAACTTAATTATTGCAAATATATTTTCCTTTAAATATTAATGTATAAAAATAATAATAATAATCACAGATTCCAAATGTCCCAAAGATAGAAAAAAGGAGGAAACTTAGCTAAATGTACGAGGGTAGGTCCATAAGTTTCGGCCCTGTTCAATAAGGATTATCGTCTTCACATACTTGTCATACTTTATCTGTTAAGTAAATAATTGCAACTGTAACTTCCGCTCCGCTGTGTTCAATTGTTCAGATATAGTGGCATAAAAAGAATATGTGCAAAAGATTGTGACATGTTCAAAATGGAACATCGAGCTGTTATTAAGTTCTTAACAAAAGAAGGACTTACTCCAAGTGAAATTAAACAGCGATTGGTCTGTGTATATGGGTAAGAATCCCCTCCCCTCATATTCTACCGTAAAAGAATAGTCCAAAATTTTCCGAATGGGTTGAGAAAGCATTGAAGACGAGAGCATGCAGGTCGGCCCTTAGAGTTTCTCACTGCTGAAAACATCGCTTGATCTTGTGGGAGGAGAAATTATGGAAGACCGGCGGCTCAAAGATACAGAAATAGTAGCAAGTTTAGGCCTTTCTAAAACCACAGTCCTTTGAATTATTCATGAACTTTTAAACATGAATAAGGTTAGTGCAAGATGGGCGCCAGGACTTCTTTCCTCTGTCCAAGCAGCAACGAGTCATCTGTTGTCAGGCATTTTGGAGCTCTGCCGCGGCAACGAGAGGGAAGTTCTGGAAACCATTGTTACAGTAAAGGAGTCTATGTTCCTCTATTATGATCTCTTGTCCAAAAGAGAATCAATGACGTGGCGTAAACCTGGCGAAGCACCACCTCTAATGGTCAAAGTTACTCAATCAACCAAGAACGTCATGGCCACAATCTTTTAGGACTGTGAAGGAAGGTTCTTCATTGACTTCAAGGAGAGGAACACCACAGTAAATGGGGAGTACTATGCTGGCCTACTGCACAGACTACGTGCTTCCATCAAAGAGAAAAGGCGAGGAAAGCTGAGTGGTGTTGTGCGCCTTCTTCACGACAACGCGCCTGTGCACACATCTTTTGTTGCAAAGAAAGCTGTGAAGAAATGCGGCTTCAAGAAGATCGACCATCCAGCCTACAGCCCAGATCCAGCTCCCAGTGACTGTTTCTTCTGAAAACGAAGGACCTTCGAGGAAGGAAATTTAAGTGTGACGAAGAAGTGATGGATGCTGTTTATGCCCATTTTGCAGGCAACACTTCTATTTGGGGGAGGGGGATATTGAAATGTTAATTCAAAGATGCGAAAAGTGTATTGCAATAAAGGGTAACTATATTGAAAAGTGAACTATAGTTTTTGTCTTTATTATACCTAGAAAATGGTTAGGCCGGAAACTTATGGACCTGCCCTCATATATAAGTGCAGCAGTAGGCCGGTAGAGATGAATTGAGCGTGTTGAAAGCTAGTAACCCACATGCCACCCCGAAAAAGTGTGTAGATTTTATACCAGGAGAAAATGGCGGGTGTGTAAAAGTGGTGACGTCACGGCGTTATCAGCAACAAGAAATGCACTAGATAGTAGGGCAGAAGAAAATTAAGGGGTAACGTTTAATTTCTTAAATCAAAATTAGCGAACACCTAACCTAAGCAATTCTTAACAATCTTAACAATATAACCCATAGATTAGGTTAACTGATGGCAATAGCAGAACGGTGCTTGTAAACGCCTATTTTCATAATTCAATCACCGTTGCACCAAATAGTATATAGTCAAAATATATAATGGTTGAAAAACCTGAAAGATAGAGAAGGAACCGCTCAAGGTAATGCACAGAGCTCCCTGGTGGAGAAAAAGATGACTCGGGAACAATGATGACTATAGGTTATGGCACATACTGTAGAAAAATAAAGGAAATAATATTAGCAGAGGACAAATAATGCACAGTTAAGTCAAATAACTCATTTAAAATGAGAGTAATTAAACGTAAGAGGCAGAGAATATCGTCCATGTCAGCAAATTTCCAAAAAAAAAATATTTGGAGTAAAATGAAGCATTGATAAAGAAACAATTGAAACAAACATAAAACACTACACTCCAGTCAAAGATAAAACCTTTGGTTGAACAGAAGTACTGGTAAGAGCTTCAATGATTGGTTGCTTTCGTTAACAGGGGCTTATTACAACACGTTTAACCGACTAGGTAATTCATAATTTATAAAGCTATTTATCTAACCCTCAAACCTATGAATTATACTAAAATACAAAGTAATATGAATGCAACTTTTCAGCATTTTATATTTCTTTATATTTATACACATGTTTTTAAAATCGACCCTAAAATGGTGCCATGTGTATTGCTATCGAATGTTTTATTAAATTAAGTCCACTGTAATACAGTTCTTCTAAGAGTATCTCAGGCCTTGACCTTTGTATAAGTAATTCAATCATTGGTTTCTTCGTTTGCCTGTTCGTTAAAGACTAAGAGGAGAAGCGTGGTCCAAATAATTACGAATATGCTGCCAAACTGCACCATTTATATACAAAGATGCCCTAAGCGAGGTAATTTAATTTTTAAATGGAAAGTAATAGTTCTTCGGTATATCTGATAGCTTATTCTGTATAATGGTTACATTTAGTCTCTGTGATAGCACAGAGCCACTCTGATGGGAAAAAGTTGAAGATATACACGCGAGCATGGCGGTGTTAGTAAAGCACCGTCTCTTGTACGAGAGAGTGTATGGAATTTTGAACTCCACCCCACTCACATCATATTGTAATGTTATTTTAAGTAAGTTAGTAGGCAAATAAATAAGTTTAAAAATTGCGGCTATGTGCTACACCTATAAGGAAGTTTCAATTAAACTAATAAATTAACAGAGCATAATAAACAACAATACTATTGCGGCAATAAAGTTGAAAATAAGTGTTTTAGAAATATCTGGAACTCATCAAATGCTTTTCACTAGTTTAAATTAGATTTATATACAATACTATGAATATTCTTATATTGTTACTATCCATATCTATTTATTATTTAATATTGTATAACCTTTTTTTTTAAGTTCCACAAAGCGCCAAACACAATCAATTAATACAACAGGGAAAAAATATAGCTCGACATTAAATTACACTTCGAATGCAAACTGCATATATTTTCATTCAGTGGTACACAACATATAAAACAGTGGACCGAATTACACCGGAACTACAATTGTATAATGGGAAATAGTAATCACATAGTTACACTACTATCCAGTACTTCAAGCCTTTCCACCATCTTAATAAAAACATTTGAGCGTTAGTAAACAAGGTGAAACACGGAGCAATGTATTGGTCCTTCTAACTAAAATATAAGAGGGGCAAGCCTTTAAGGAGCGGAGAAAAAGGACCCATTATCTCAAATGAGCTTTCAGGAAATTATCCTTTACTCATACTTGACGCACCGCCGCAGGAGGCCGAGGTCGTTAAGACGCGAGTTCGTGAGCGGGAGGTCTGGGGTTCGATTACCACATGGACCGTCCTTCCTGAATGATATTTTTTCCAGGTTTTCCTCAGTCCTCAAAAATGGCAAATGTCGGGGAGGTACTCAAAATTTAGGCCTGGAACGTTTATTTCTTTATAAAAAAAAACCTTGCTCACTTTATCATTTCATCTCATGTATCATCAGTGTCCACCATCTGTGGTGCCTCAGTAGTAAAAACGGGCGTTAAACACCATTAAAAAACTCACTCTTGACGAAATTGCTACGCCAATTAACAGTAGAATTCATCAGCGTATCAACTACACATGTTTTCAGCCTACAAAAAGAAAATTAAGAACACGGTATAGCAAAATGCGTCATCAAACAAACAAACAACAACAATAATAATAATAACAACAACAGCAACGAGAAGTAGGTAGCTTGGATCCTTGGGATGATTTTATCTACTGCTGTGCAGGAAAGTACACATAAATAATAAACCACAAACATTTAATAAAACTTTAAATAAATATCCGCCACTTCCTCATTTCCAAATTCTTACCCACTATACACCTTCTGTTGAAAATCAGCGTGAATTTTTTCGCAAACATAAGAAATACGCGCTAAATGTACATGTTCTCGCGTATCAATTACACAAAATAATTGAACGTCAGATACCTTTACCTATTACAACTCCAGAAGTGTACACCATTTAACACTAAGATTTAACTCAAACCTATGTTTTCGAACTTGATTTTTGCATATGCACGATGATTTACACGCCAGAATATGGAATTCGGTACCAAATAATGTTACAGGCAGATAAAGTACCATGAAATCCGCTAATGCAACTCATCAACATAAGCCTGATCCAGGAGCTGTATTTTAAGATTGTTATAAATTGTTAAGATCGTTTTTGCATGCTTGCGATCACAACAATTTTAATGTATTCCTTAGGTTAGGTTTAAGCTAGACGAAATTTCATTATAAGGAATATTTAATTTAATTTAGTTTGCTTAGGTTAGGTTAGGTTAGGTTAGGTTAGGTTAGGGGTACGCTTAAATTTAGTATAAGAAATCTGCTTTAAATGCATACATGTAGGTATATATGCTTGGAAAGGTATCCGCCACAAAGGTCCTTTAGCATCTTCCTTTGTTTTTCAATACTGTTTCCTCTTACATCTTAGAGTTTTGCTTTTCTCTGCCCTACCGTGTAATTGACAAATCTCACATTCCCTGCATTGTAAAGACGATATTATATATGCCACTGATACTATTTAGGAAAGTTCATAAATGCTGACGAGCAGGGCGTAAATTAATTACTTGGATGAAACGTAGATAAACAAGGGGCATATGATTTCCAAAAGTATAGACAGATGTTTATACCATGTAACGGTTACTTGTATATAATTTAATGACCTGAAATCGACACCCTGCCTTAATGCCAAGACAAGTTTAAACCTTGGAAGTATCCGAAAGGAAAGCCTCCAGGATATGTCTATAGAAAGGTGACTATGCAAAGAAGTAGAAGAAGAGTTTACGATTTTTAACAGTAGGAAAAAGTATAGTTTACTGAACAACAACAACAATAATAATAATAATAATAATAATAATAATAACAATAATAATAAGCCCGAATGTCCCTAAGAGGGTAGCTATTATTCGTTAATGTAATGAGCTAATTCGCATTAGGATAATGTACAGTCCTGTATGCTGCACTTTGTTACACTTTTGTTCATCAGATTTCACACGTTTCGAAGTTGACTTTAGGTGGTTTTCCATGTATTCCTGCTTCTTGCTATTCTGGATCATTGCGGATCTGCCTGTGCCGTGTAGAAGTCTTCCCATTTCCGTCTTGGCCTGCCTTTGTGTGTGTCCCACATGATGTTCTTATACGTCCTTCTGTCGTCCCGCATCCTCGCTATTCAGCCTCCCCATTTCCATTTCAGTCTGGCGGCTCTACCTGCGATGTCTGTTGTTGAAGTTATTTGGGATAACACTTCGCTGGAGATTTTGTTCCTTATTGTTATTCCTAATGTCCTGCATTCCATTTTCCTGGACCAACTGAAGGAGGCTGTTGAGGTTTAACGTCTACACTTTGCGAAAGTGAAAGTTCTCTTTCATCACGATAATGCGCCTTCACGCACGTCTGAGATCGTTGCTGCAAAACTGCATGACCTTCGCTTCCAAGTGTTTCCAAATCCGCCATATTCGCCCGATTTGGCTCTTAGCCAGCATATTTTGTCCCCAATTCTGAAGAAATGGCTGGCTGGAAGAAGAATCACATCAAATGACGAGGCTTAAGCAGAGACAGGGGCTTATTTTTCACAGCTGGACAAATCTTATTTTACAGAGGGTATTAAACAATTGAAAGTCGTTAGACCAAATGTATTGAGTTACAAGATGACTATGTTGAAAAATGTTTCTCTTACATTTGTGAAAAAAAAAAAAAAATTAATGTAGAAGATGGATCTAAAATATGAACTGTTAGCGAGTAAAATTTCACCAGTAATATTTCGATTGTAGATGGCATGGCAGAAAGAACAGCTCATGTAGTAGTAGCCTCATTAACACTTGGCCTCTGTGGAGTTGATCTAGAGCAAGGTTAAAGGTTATGTAGCGCGGTATTATACCATACACATTCGACATCTTATTGACAGATACACAGTAAGTCATGGCAAAAGTGGGTCTAGCATGTAATACAGAACGGAGGTGCGTGTGGGATTTGAAAATTGCATCCGAAGTTTTGGTTGATAGTCTTGTCATATCCTTGGTTTCCGATACTGCTACATAGTTCGCATTAAAAGGAAACTCTCAATGATAAATATACAGATATTACAGCGCGACCATAAAGAATACTCCTTTCAAGTTAACTTTATTCCTGTTGTGTTTAACTCTGGGTTGAATATATTGTATCATCTAATACATAAACTAGCACAGTTTGTAATCATACTATTAAAATACAGAGTGTTGACAATGTTTGATGTCTGCAGCGTTACCAACGTAGGACGTATGGAATACCTGTTAGGTATATAAAAAACTTGAGACCACGAATGTCAACTCAGAAAAAGAGAAATGTGTTTCTGTTTCGTTTTTCACAGCTGTTTGTTACCTCGCTTTGATTGCAAACTACTTAGGATTAAAAAAAAATCAAAGCAGAATGGAAAAACAACTTGTTCATGTACAGACCACAGTTTGTTTAAAAATTTATGAATACAATATTTACAAAACAAATAAAAGGGAAATAAAGAATCTTATTACTTAGAATATAGCATTATCAGTTTCCGAAACCGCTACTGAATAGGTGTATTCGTCTTTTTAGATTTAAAGGAAAATATATATACGAAAGAATGGAACAGACTCGAAACAAGACGGACATCGTTTCTCTCGATCGAACGGATATACGTGAAGGGAGGGGGGAGATACCATTGTTCGCGCACACATATCTTCTCTCTCTTTTTTTCGCCGTCGTAAAACAGTTCTGCTCTGACGTCACGGGGGTTGGGTCACCGCAGGTCAGCAAGGTTTACGACGCGACGCGGCCGGAACGAGCAGTGACTGTCTTTGCCGCCAATGTGAGATGATCCCCAGCCCCAGATCACATACACATCACCCTGTTCGCCCAATCGCACCAAAGGATCACCATTACTCGCGGGGACAGGGGAAATCTACATTGGTATTGCAAGCGCGCTGCATGGAACGAGAGAAATTTGATAGCGGACATCAAACGGTTTGATTTTTGCCCCCTCCAGCTCGGTGCTGGTTTAACTAACGTGGAAACCTTGTAAAATTTATTTATTTTTTTATACATTGCTACAAACGACCATGTCCAGGTCGAAATTGCACTGAACTGCACGTAGCCCGCAGGCTTCGAGCGATTGCATTTTGGTTTCAAAACAAAAAGGCTTTGTATTGTTATTCTTCAAATACATTGAATTGATTGGGGGTGCCCAAAATGTTCATGTGAATTGTTCCACAGAGGTTCTATCTGATTCAGTGTTAAAGATGGACACTTTCTTTCATCATAAAACACGGAAATTCAGCCAAACGTTCATTATTTTCGTGTGAAAAAAATTGCACTAAACATTGAATTTTAATAATGATTGTGTAGTTAGTACGGCAGTAGTTGGAAATTTTAGTACTTAGAATTTTCTGTAGTATTTTGTAACACTTTTAAATTAGCACTTGTGATTGGTCCTCACACCCACGAATGCCTTAGAGTGAATGTCTATACATAATTTAAATTGTAATAATTATTAAATTTTTTTTGCCTGTAGTAACAAGCAAGAATATTTCATGTATCAGAAAAATGTATTAGGCTACCTGGACGTATACTTTTTTACGTGAGGGAAAGTCTGCCTATTGTAATCCTTTGTATTCTCACTTACTGATAACGACTGGAACAATAATTCTTTCTATTGTGGCAAAGCTAAGCACATGCAGGTGTCCATGAGTCTTTTGTGTCCTTAGTTGCTGGGGATGCTCGGAAGTTCGTTAAAGATACCAAAGGAACAAAGTTGGCGATGACGTCATTACATCGGATGATCATGAACTCTGCAATGGGAAGTCAAAGAGTTTATGGATTTAAAGTGAGCGCGATTGGGAGTATAGGAGCTCACCAATAATATTTGAATGTTTTGAAGGCTCAGAATCCGTGGGCGCTAGTCTGTGAACCCATGAGCTCTCACGAACACGTGGGGACACTTAAAATTAGTACATTGGGGAAAAAAATCTGCAAAGGGCAATAGTAGACAGGGCATTTCCAGAAGGCAGTCCCAGATACAATCCGGGCCTTGAGTTTACGCATTTTCTAGATTTCAAGTCAGCATTGTGGACAAGTGAAAGACGAGAGGCACACAATGTAGTTTTAGGGCGGTAGGTGCAATTTCAGGCAGCGTAAGTAGCTTGTGGTGTTAATGGGAAAGAGGTAACAAACCAGATGGCCGACAACAAATTATCGTGTGAATAAACACTTCTAGGCCTTTAATGAAGCACTGTCGTGTGATTTGAACCTTTTCCTTTCATCTCTCTTCTCCCGTGACTACGAGGGCACAAAAGGCGACTTCGGGACCCTGAAAGACCCGGGGTGTAAAGTGGGACCCACGGGTAGATATTCTACAGCTACAACCATATCGACAACATAATATCATATTAAAACCCGCTTCACACTTGAATAATTATGTTACTTGCTCATATGGAAGTTAAATACAAAATTATATGATAATTAAATTAATATGCATAATGTCCAATAAAATATCCTCAATCTCTTTCTTTTATTTATAATCTAAACCTACAGCTTAATTTAAGCTATTAAGCAGCCCAAATTATATTATATCTTTCAGCGACATTTCTTTTTGATATAAATATAATAACAATATTTAATAATTGGATGTTAACATATTATAATGTGTGCAGTTCATTTAGGAAAGTTAACACGAGTGAGATAGCATTATACTGTCGCGACAAAAGGAGGGACAAGGAAGGAGCTTCTGAGGTAAAAGAGCGCTCAATCTATTTAAACTATGCAGAGTAGGGTTTATTAATTTAAGCAGAGAACATCAGCGAACCTCCCAACCTTGGCCCTAAACTTATCTTAAGGTCGATGGTGGAGCTAAACCGAGGAGAGGCCAAGGTGCAACGTTTGGTTTGAACTGCGACCGGCGAAGATTCGCCCTGACAATCCCAAAATCTGACGAATACCACAGAGCCGCCAGTTTCCAGTCAGCTTTCAGAACATTCCAAAAGAATTTGGTAATTTACGTCACAAACGTTTCTAGAAGGCTCCACAGGATTTTTTAACGGAAGTAGCTAAGCCAACGATGTTTTTGCATGATGTTAATAATAAAAATATATCATTACTAGGAGACTAGGCTGCAAAACTGTTAGAAAAACAAAACGTTGTTCATCACCATCGGCGCTACAACTCCTTCATAATCAGCCTCTATTGTACCTTATCCATTGCTTTCCCATTCTTGTCAGCTTCATAATCTTTAAATTCTGTAGGACACTGTCGAGCCCCTTAACCTAGGTTCCTCTCTGCTCCTTGCTAAATAAATTCTTGCATTTAGCCTTCTCATGGATACTAACAGTTCTCCTATATTAAATCAAATACACTTTGTTCCATACGCCAAGATTGTAGCCCTAAAAAAAAAAAAAAAAAACTAAATTAATGGTTATATCAGCATCAAATTTAGGAGAAGACCAAAAAAATTTAGAAATAATATAAAACGTGTTTGAAGGAGTACCCAAATTTAAATATTTGGGAAATGTAAATGATAATTAAAATAAGAGCACTATTATAGACAGCATTTGATCAGGTAATATAACACATTTTACAAATTTGAGTTCTATGAAAAATAAGCTGCTAACTAGAACAATAAAAACGCACTTATAAAACATTAATAAGACCAGTGGTTACAAATGGGGCTGAAATTTGAACCATGACCATGGCAGAACAGGAAATGTTAACGAAATTTGAACGGAAAATGATAAGGAAAATACGTATGTGACCGATAAAGAAAAAATGTATTTTCGTTGATTTTCAAAAACTATTTTTATTATTTTTATTTCGGTGGCATATACCGAGTTTCGTTGAGAACAATAAAAAATTGCAACCGCTAGAGCAAATTTTAAATTTTCGCTTTATGTTAAACCCC
This sequence comes from Metallyticus violacea, assembly GCA_030762175.1. Lineage (NCBI taxonomy): Eukaryota > Metazoa > Arthropoda > Insecta > Mantodea > Metallyticidae > Metallyticus > Metallyticus violacea. The sequence continues at coordinate 47,133,881 of CM060836.1, forward strand.
CCCCGATAACTAAATTTTGCTAGTTAACGAACTGGATTATTCGTTTGTTAATTGATGGTTATATGTCGAGTTTCGTTGAGGAAAAAACAAACAACAAAAACAAAAATTGCGACTGCTAGAGTAATTTTTTAAATGTTCACTTTAAGTTAACCTCCACCCCATAATTCAATTTTGCTGGTTAACGAGCTCGATTATTCGTTTGTTTTTTGATCGTTATATGATAGTTTTCGTTGCGGTAGCTATGGCATTAACACACACATGTATATATCTGTATATTGATATAATATATACATTTTTCATCTAGGATCGATGAAACTTTCAAGAAATTTTGTCAAAAATATTTTCATGGGTACATCCACAATAACTGCATTCCTTTGGAATTCGCTAATACAAGGAATAAATTAAAATGTTACAGACATTCTAAAAAGATTAAAACAAACTATAGATATTAATTAATTTAAAGAGTAAATTTTTAAAACAATTTTTTATTAACATGTGTATGAGGTAACATATTAATATGCATGCAAAAGTTGACAAACGCAATATTTTTTAAGTTATTACTAACTTGCCTTAAAAATGTATGCGCTAAAAGCTCGGAATATTTTAAACAACTCAACGCTCTTAAGTACAACATATTCTTATATGACACTAAAGAGGTCTTAGAGGAGAGAAAGACGGGTTTGGAATATAAATAAAAATAAAAACATGATGGATATTAAACACTATAAATATTTTTATTCACGAAAAATAATATTTTCAGAAAACATAAGAAATCCATTAATCAAAATGATAATGCTTGTTATAACAAAGACACCTATTGATTGGTACACCATCCACAAATTCTAGATATTCTCAGAATTTCCTACGAGTATTCGAAGCGAGAGAATCGATATCAGGACGAGCATGCTCGATTAGCGTTGACATGTCTGATAGGTAGTAACACTCAGACAAATGAACGCTCCTTTCAAGAGCGACTGATGTAAATTAGGTCATGTATCAGCCAGAAAGCTAGTCAGCAATGGACAGTAGTCTGGGGTTCACAGGGAGGGTCGAAAATAACTATATGTTAAATAATCTTCATTGGAATATAACAAATCAAATGCTTTTCCCAGAACATGAGAATATTTAAATCAATGAGGTAACTTACTCAGTAGTGTCTTTCATAATTTATTCGTATTTTTACACTGGTCTTTACCCTCCAATGTCTTAAATTTTGCAGTTTTTATAGTTATATCCATTCACGCGATTCTGCATTTTTCCTTCCGTATTTTTCTTGGCTGGCCCGTTGCTTCACCTATGTACTAGACGGAATGTTGATTTTTTGGGCACCATGATTGCAAGAAAAGGAAATTCACAATGTCTTGTGAGCTCCAATTATCCGAGTTAATGAAGAGGAGAAAATAAAAGACGCCGATGTTTAAAAACTATCATATTATTAAAATCAATTTATATGAAAAACATATTTTTCTCGGTGATTTTTTTTTTCTGCTTCTATTACTTAGACTCCTAAATGCTTCATATTTTTCTTGTGAAAATGCTGCCATTGAAGTGGCTTATTCTAACAAATGGTCAATTGTTGCAAAGCAAGAGAGCCATTTCTTCATTTTTGTTTTTTCAGCGAATTCCTAAGGCGGCTTAACCGTGAAAACATTTTTAATAAAATTCTTCATATCTCCGATACTTACTAGAAATCAAAATTGAAGATGAAAAAAGTATCTATATTATATACATATATGCGTGTTAATGCTCTAGCGGTCGTAATGTTTGTTTTTGTTTTTCCTCAACGAAACAATAAACGATTTGTCGAAATCGCCATCTTGCAAAATTGGGTCATTGGGGGGAGGGGTTAACCCAAAGCAAAAGTTTAAATATTACTCTAGCGGCAGCATTTTTTTTTTATTTTTTCTCAGCGAACGGTAAAATAAGAAAAAATAGTTTCCGAAAATTTGCGAAATCAGACAATTAAAATGGGGATTTATCTGAAACCCAACATTTAAAAATCGCTCTATCGTTTTCTTTCAATTATTTAAAAAAAACAACAAAAGATAAATTAATACAGCATATAAACTGTATTTATAACAATGTGTATTTTTATATTTAACAAAAGCATTGTCGTGAAAATAGTAACTGACTATGAAATATTAATTTAATGCGTATGTGAGAATTATATGTGTATGTAAAAGCGCTCTGTAATAACCTTCATTACTTGAAATTTCCAAGCCACGAAATCGTTTTATATTATATGACGATTATATCGAATGGGAATTTAAAATCTATGTAACATTCGATTGTATATTGTTGTGTATATTTGCTTAGTACATTGTAATGTTTTAGAATAGTAGCATGTTTTTGTTTATTGACATATATGAACTTCTTAAATACACAAGGTAATTCTATTTTGCTCTATTTTAGTGAAAGCAAAGATGATATCAAGAGCTCAATTTATAAACGTGGTTATATTAAAAAATGTTTCAAAATACCCTCAGTATATCTTTATCTATTAGTTGTTAATCAATGGTATACTATTAATTTTTGTGGTTTCATCTGAATGATGATAATAATAATAATAATAATAATAATAATAATAATAATAATAATAATAATAATAATAATAATAATAATAAACAGAAGAAGGAAAAAGAAGAAGAATTCTAAAAATGTGTGTTTTTTTTTTTTTTTTTTTTGTAATGCTTGTAGATTGCAAGAATTCTAATTTTGTCACCCTTACTTTTGAAAATTAGAGTAATTTCATTATAGACATTTATTTCCAAGTGCTTTTGAAGGAAAAAAAAAACGGACAAGCCTAGTTAAGTAATGTGTTATAGTTCAGTTTTTCTTTATTTGTTAGCTTTATAGTATGTCATGCTAATACCACAGAGTAATGCCATAACTTATTTCATTAATAATGAGACCAGAATTTACATGTTTTAATTCCTTTTTGAAGTTATTCACCTTGCTGAGGAATTCGCTTAGTTTACGCAGCTCTTGATAGATCGATTTTTATTATTTATTGCTTATATCGTGTATAATTTGAACACCTATATCACAATCTGAAATCAATATTTCAAAGATTCTGTGCTTCTTGAAAATATCGTTCCAATTCGAGTTTTTCTTTTGTCGTTTATAGCTTCTTTATCCCGCGATATTTCCAAGATATGCAACTAGACTTGCTTATTACTTGATCCTGTACACAATCGTTCACAGCCATAAAGATTGAAAGGTAAACAATTCCTAAAAGACAAGAATAATGAAACAACAATAGCCTTCTTACTACTCACATGTAGCATGAAAGGTTAGTTTAAAAGTACGAAGTCTGTTAAAAATATCCTAACTTTCAGAATTATGGGTCAAAAAGTGTCTAGCAAAAAGCAGTTGGTATCACTGATTAGCTCTGACCTTGATGAGACGCCTCTCGTTTTCCCGACAGTTATCTTATCTTATTTCAGTCGAGTTCCACGCTACTGACTATTATTGATTATTGGCGGCGCTTTGACATCAAATTTTCCGTGAAGCTTCCTAAATTTTTTCCCCAAGGTGTTTATAGTTGATCACGCGCATCCCGGACGCCATTAGATGCCACCTGACCACGCTCATGCACTCGGAATAAATACGTTCATCAATGAAAATCAACGTTTTTACTGTTAAAGAAATTAACGAATGGCATAATCACTGGTGATGAAACATGGATCTGTGGTAACGATGCTGAGACGAAATTCCATTCGTTACGTTCACCAAGACCCAAAAAGGCTCGTCAGGTCAGATCAAACGCCAAAGAGCTGTTAGGGCGTTATTCTACATTAATTTCTCCTAGAGGCTCAAACTGTGAATTGCTGGTTTTACCAAGATGTCCTCAGAAGTCTCCGAGAAAAGCTGAGCAGGAAGAGACCTGAATGTGGGGAGACAATTCATGGATCCTGCAACACGATAACGCATCAACGTATTCATCATTTGTTCGTTCGCGACTTTAGTGCGAAAAACAAGACTTTTTCCACCCTTCATACTCTGATAACTTAGTAACTACGGATTTTTTTTTATTTTAATTTCCAAAGCCAAAATGCACGATGAAAGAACGGAAATTCGATTCAGCTGAGCAGATAGAACAAGATTCGCAGACAGAACTTCGCGGCATCTCAAAAAAGGAGCACCATTCTTTCAGAAGCTCAAACACCATTGTAACAATAGAGAGGGAAAATAAGGAGTCAGTCAGTCAGTAAGACGCAAGTAAACTCAAATTTAAAAAAAAATTAAATATTTTAGTTATTTTTTGAACAGCAGCAGTTTGTAGCTTATATTTCAACAGTAATGCCTACCAAAGAAGAACTTATTTTCGCTTTTAAAGCACAACACTTGCAATAATCAACCAATGAAATGATACACACAATAACTGTTCCACTAACAGGTAAAATAGCGTAGAACTTTCTGCAGGGCTTAGAAGAATATGGTACTATCTTGACTGTTCTAGGTCGTGTAGACAAAAACACCATGAGCAGAAAAATAAAACTCATAGATGATTTCTAGAAGGGGAGTTCTAAGAACTTCATATCAAGTTAAATTTGAGCACTATATACAATGTCTTATCCATGTTTCCATGTCTTTTTGAAGATCATCCCAAATCGAAATTTTCAATGTTGTGAGACTATGCTGCATGAAACATATCACGACACCTTGAGGTTTCTTTTATTGATGATCAGAGTTCAGAAGTTAGGCAAAATGCCTTTTCTATCGGGTTGGATATATTTAAAAGTCAGAAATGAACATGTTTCGGTATATTTGAGGTCAATAGGACCAGTTTTTATTTTGCCTTTTTTCCCTTTTGGCTTCTGTTGACTATTTTAAGGTTTCAAACCATTTTTTTCTTTGCCTGTTTTGGATCGTTATGTATTTTTCTGCAATTATTTACGAATTTTAAAACGCACATAAAGAATTTCAATATATCGCAGTGAAAAAAACACAAAATTAAATGACATATTCACCACACAAAGTAGCTTTTCAGGGTCTAGTTATACATTTATTTCTTTTCAAACAGTTAAAAACTTTCTCCTAAACCATTCACTTAAGCCCTTTATGTAGCAGAATCTTTATTAGTAAAAGGTTACCTCGGGAATATGAATACCAGGAAATAGGATGAGAAAAGTACTGTAGTTTTGAATAGAACAATGAATAGTGTTTAACGCCCGATTTTGCTACAGAGGCACCACAGGCGATGGACACTGATGATACATGAGACGAAATGATATATTAGAAAAGAATTTATTTTTAAAGAAGAAAACGTTCCAGGTCTAAGTTTAGGGTACCTCCCCAGCATTTGCCATTTATGATGACTGAGGAAAACCTGGAAAAAACATCAGTCAGAGAGGACGATTCTGGTGGGATTCGAACCCCATACCTCCCGCTCGTGAGTACGCGCCTTAACGACCTCGGCCCCCCGTGGGGTCATACACCGACATAATGTCCAAACATTATTCACTGCATGTAAACCAACAGGCATTTTTATTGGGAAAAATCGCCAATAAAAGCGATAGGCAATTGTTATCTAACTTCAAATATCGCTTACAACAGGCGAATACTGAATCGGTTTCTGTTACTTCGGTCTGTTCGACCAAGCCATGGTTTCCTTTCTAAATTCGATAGAACTAAAGCTCCATTCACAAATACAGATTGTAAAGGTATGTGAATAGTTCTGATAGCTATAAATATGTGTCAGTATTTAATTAGAACTGCCATTTGCAACCCATACGGAATGAGAACTGCAAGAGAATGGCTATTTGTTAAAAGGGCGAAAGTCATATTTTATTCGAAAGTCATTTATTGTGTATATAGGTATATGTTCTCCTATCATAAACACATCGTTTTATGACAACATGGCTTTAAGAATTCCAGTACAAATGGTTAAACTCGTCTCTTCAATTTAATAATTTGTGTTATTTCTGATTATATTCAAAGTTGGTTAACATGCTAAAACAAAGTGAGTAAATGGTGTACAATAATACATTACTGTTTATTGTTGACTTGGCAAATAACATAGTTTACAGTTTTTGTTCAAAACGAGTGGTCCGGAAGATAAAGATGAGGTTTTATTAGAAAAAGAAGAGATAATGCTAGTATATAAATATAATTAAGAAGGTTAGATTAATGTGTAAAAATATGGTAATCGTGCTGGGAAAGTTATAGAGCTAAAAGCATTGGGAATGATTGTTGGTAAGTACAAGTATAAATAAGATTGAATTTGTAGCTACTATATCCAAGTATATATACAGGATGTTAATGAAATTAAACCTAAATAACTTCAGAGTGCAGAGATGCCGTACTTATAAGCAATTTGAGATAGGAAAATTTCAAATTTCGAAGCTATGGCTATAAGTTTCTAAAGCGCCAGTACGACACTGGTTATAAAGATGCCCCTCGAAAGCATAGCACACGATAACGAACGAATATTTTTGAACGTATCTCTAGCGCCATGGTTATGACATTAGCTTTAGAGTGAGATATGTTCATTTGTTTTCGAGTTCGAGCCTCATTCATCACTTTATTTTTGTTTTGTCGTTTTCTGACTAGTGTCTAATAATGCAGCTTTTAGCCTATGTTTTAAGCTGGCGTTCCAATTTATACACTTAAATCTTAACATATCAATTCATATAATTATATCCTTGCATACAAAAGGTAGAATTATGGATATTCTTAATGGGGTGGGTATCGTATATTGAAAGATTACCTAAATTTAATTCATAATTCTTTAGCATCGTAGCACTTCATATTAAATAAAAAAAATAATAATGGCATGGCAAGAATTAAGTGAACTCGCGGGATAGAAAACATCAGCTTTGCGTGCATTAAGCCACACAAGCAGTTAAAGAGCTCCCTCTAGAGTACGCTACATAATGCAAGAAGGCATTTAATAAACGTTCAGAGTCGCACTGTCAAATTATTAGTAAGAGATTCAAGGATTTTTTGTCTTATCTTGAAAACGCTGATAACGAGCTGCGGAAAGTCTGTATCTCTATGCTCGCAAGGCAGTTTTAAAGTCATTCTAAACCAAAATTTCTCCCTACTTGGCTTTAACACCGATTTATTAGCATCTGATGCAAAAATGTTTGTTTAATTGTGGGTCGGTCCTGGTGGTGTAGTGGTAGCCATACTTGCCTTCTAAACCCAAGATCGCGGGTTCAAACCCGGCCAGGATCGATGAAGTTTTTCGGGCGTAAAGATCCTAAAAATGGCTTCCTTCGGAAAGGAAGTAAATCCGTGGGTTCTTTGTACATTTACGATACATAAAAGAACCTCAAGCCTGAAAGAGAGGCCTGTGAGCAAAATTTATCGGCCGTTTCACACCCTGAATTGAATGGAATGCTGATGACCTGAGATGTTAAAGAGTGTTGGTAAATAAACCAAATCATATTTTATCAATAAAATATGGTTTATGTAACTTTTCGGGCAAACATGTTTTTAACCAAATCGCATTATTTGTTAAAAAGGCAGAAGTTCCAAGGTAAATTAAGGCGTTATTTGTTACCTAAATTAACGTAACAATTTAAAAACATAAAGTCTTTTGCCAAAACAATTTTTTGAGACGGAAAAGAAAATTCCAAAGTGATAGTTTTGCTGAAAAACAGTTTTTTTGTTTTTCCTGTAAAATTAATATTTTTGAACTTACGCTCTTTTGACAAATGACGATTCAATAGCGGATCGGTAAAAAGCAAGAGCCGTATTGAAGTGAGTAAAAGTTCAAGACTACCCTCTTTTAGCCTGCAAAATTTTTCATTGTTGTCGTTGTTTCTTGTATTTTGTTACTAAGAAAATTAAAATTGTTTTAAAATTTGAATTTATCTTTATTTGCATATATTCGAACGCTAGCTGTTTCATATATTTTAAAAGTGTACAGTTAAAAAAACAAAGGAACACATGTTTAAATCAAAACCCCAAAACAAATACTGATAGAATGTAATTTTTAATACTTATATTTAGAAGTATATTTAAAAAAGAATAAAGATTCTAGGATTTGTTAGTTTTTCTCTGAATAAATTAGAGAAGTTTTAGGGATTATTGAAACCAAAGTGAGCCCTCTTTGACTTATTTTTTTGAAAATCGGAGCAATCTGTGGTGAGAAAAATTTTATGTTGTGTTCTCTGAGACTAATACAAAACAGTGAGATATCTGAATGAAACATCAATCGCTAGAACAGTTTCGTGGATTGAAGATGGCCGCTTTATTCGCTTTGTCTCCAGGATTCCTCTTGTCAGTCTTTCTGTCATCCATAAGGGTTGAAGGCGAAATATAGAGACATGTGAATGCAAGAGGCGGCCCCGGCAAGGGCGTAAGAAGAAGACAACATAGATATGTTGTCCTATCAACTTTGCTCAAACGCAAATCTACAGCCTGAGATCTACAAAATGGTGTAAGAACTTGAGTGATGATTTCTGATCAGAATGTAAGAAACAGACAGAAATGCAGGGTTGATATCTAGAATGCCCTTTCAAGCCCCTCGTTGGACACGTCAGACAAGGAAGCCCGGCTGAGATTTGCTCAGAATCATCTCAACTGGCAGTTCCACTAATGAAGACTGTTTTCTTCACAGACCGGTCAAGATTTCGTTTGAAGTAATGGTCGTACACGTGTATGGAGATGTACTGGTGAACGTCTTGCTCCAGTTATCATTATTGAAGATGACAGATTTGGAGGCGGTCCGATAATGGTTTGGGCTGGCATTACTATTGAGTCTTGGACAGGGCTTGTTGTCCCACAGTACATGAATGCTGATGTTAATATCATTACCCTTCAACATATCGTAACTTTTGCTTATGGTATGGACTCTCATTTTCTTGTTGGAAAAACTGGAAAAAGTCTGCTGTGCCACAGAACCTGGGAGAACTCCCAAATGCACTCACTGAAGAATGGGAGAGAATCTTTAAATCTTTGTTAGAAGGCTGGTGCGAAGCATGTCACATGGGTGTTAAGAAGTTATCGCAGCTCACGGAAGACACACTAGGTACTCAGTGTTGAAATAAGCATGGAAACATTGTTTACTAGGTACAACACAAACCTTGTATTTCCATTTTGTTTTCTGTATCACACAATAATTTGTTCGCATTTCTAATCCTGTGAAACACAAGTTTGTTAGAATGCCTATTCTAATTTTACACAATCTATAACTATAAACTGTCAAAATTTTAAATTGTATCAGTATTTATTTAGGGACTGTGATTTAAACGTGTGTTCCTCTAATTTTTGAGCAATGTATTTCAACTCACCGTACATTAAAACATTACATTTTATAAGTCATATGCTCTTTTATTGCTAAAATACATTTTAATAGCCAAGGAGAAAAGCTTTTGAATAGAGTGTACATGCTATAAAACGAAGAAGAAAAACTTTTGTTTTGAAAGAGTATAAAAGAAACGTGTTTGTATTTATGCATTCTTTGTTGTGGGAGAAACTTGTGAAACTTCTTTCACTGGTTCCTGGGTACCTTTCCTCTCATCCCTTTATATATAGAACTTGCGAAGTTTGCACTTTCACTTCAACACATTCTCCTCCTCCTTCACTCTTATTCTTCAGCTACCACTCAGGTTTAGTGATCATAAGTTACATGTTGTGTTGTGCATTGCATATTTGCCATGGAGGAAAAAAATCTGCCAGAGCGAGAGTTACCACTCGTCGGCCAAAGAAAAGACTTTAATTTATCATTTCATTTCATTTGACATATATTTTATATTCTTAGAAAACTTCGGCTTTTACTATTTATTAACATTGACATTAAAATAATTATTTTGGTCTAAGAAACATGGTGGGAAATCTTTGTCCATTGTTCCTTCCAGTGTTACTAAATTGTCAACAACGGCGTCTGAAGAGTTCGATAACAAACATTTAAAAAAAAATTAATGTAACCGTGGACTCGCAATTTTGTAATATGATCATCCAATTATCTAATCACCGACACGGTGTTGGGAAATTAATCGGCCGATAAGCAATCACTGGCGGTCAGCAAGGTTGCACTAGATTCGGGGCTGGCGTAGCAACACAAGAGTCGGTGATACAAATAATTGAGTGACAGTATGTACTCATCCAAGTGAAGCAAGAAGATGCTGCTGCAGACCATCTCCGTGGTCTAGTGAGAAAGTTTTCTATCACTAATCGGAAGATCCTTGGCTTCGAATCCCTGTTATGTCAACCTGTCTGGGTAAGAATTTTTTCATAGTTTTTCTTTACCCTCATAAGGTGAATGCCAGATAGCTTTAAGGCGACAAGGGCTCCGAGAGCATTTGCGCCATCATTAATTCATTTCATTATTCCTACAGACTTACACCAATAGATCAAACAGTCAAAGCAACAATAAATAAAACATTAAACAAAACAAAAAATGCTGCAACTACGTGTCTTCATTTTAAGGCACATTTCTGGCATCTGCTTATGACATTTCTCTATGCCGTTCTTAATTTTCTTTGAGAAATTAGATTTGTTAACTAATCTATGAATCACATTATGAATTGGTGCTCTCTCACCTGGAACTTTGTCTTCAAATAAACTCCTGAGAGCACGAGCGAACTCGGTAGAGACATGTGAACCAAAAACAAATACTCGTAGTGGAATAGAATCATTAGATTATTTAATAGACTTTACTCTAGGAACTGAGTGGCATGAAACTGAAGTCCTGGATTTAAGTGCCCCGATTGGCCTATCTCCCGATACAGTCCTCCGCCGACCGTCGGTCATCAGATAATTGGATGATGGTGAATTCACTAGATGTATTAATTGTTTGTTCGTAACTGTAATAGATCTAGGAATCCAGGATTCTACCTGGTATGTATGTGATGAATTCAATGAAAAGACGGTGGTGCAAATAAGCTAATTTCCTGCATCTATAGTTATCTGGCATTTGTTTTAAGAATGAAGGAAAATTCTGTAAAAAAACCTATTTAGGCAACTTGCCTCTATCGAAATCAAAGTTAGATCCACCAGCTGACAGATATTTACGATAATGTTACTACTCGTAAAAAACAAGGTAACTTCTTTTCGACCAACTAAGGGAAAAAACCAAAGGTATATATGTGCTTAAATAGGAGCTAAATGCATAAAGTATGGCGTGAACAATCTTTAACGCAACCGGTTTCGCAGCGTGCGGCCGGCCGGTGAGGCTCACTTGATACACTTTCTCTCAATACACTGAATCGCGTCGCCTAACACGTGCTACTTGCACAAGATTTCAATTTACACTGAAGTCTCGCGGAAGGGAAATATACGCCGACTTAGCGCTGCCGACCTGTCCCGCGGTTGCGACAAGCATTACTCACCTACAGATGACAGTTATGTGAATAGATGAATACGCTGCATTTCACAATATAACCTTGGGAGCAGCTTTAGAAGTTATGACTTTGTGACATGGCACTGCCTGAATTAATAATTACTACTTATTATATTTGTTTGTACTGCCAAAAATTAACGATTTCCATTGAACGTATCAAGGATTTTTTTTGCTTTGGTTTATTTATGGACGCTCTAACATCTCAAGTCATTAGCGCCCCATTCAATTCAGGGCATGAAACAACCGCTAAATTTTGTTCAGAGGCTACTTCCCTTCCGAAGAATCATAATTTGAATTTTTACGCCCGAAAAAGTCCATCGATCCTGGCCGGGTACTGCAGTGGAACATGTGAACAGAAGAATTAAAGCACACAACTGCTTGCGTCAATTGTAAGATGTCAAACACCAACTTGGATTAAAAATAAAACCATGCATTTGGAATGGCCGCCGCTCAATTGCAAACTTCTCAGCTAAATGTAATTATTTTTTTAATAATTTTGCGCTTTGCGTTAACGTTTTTTAAAATGTCTGAGGCGTTTTTGAAGCATATTTACTGCCTTTAAAAACGCAATGAAGTAGATATTACATGGATATTTTTTATCCTTAACATGCTAAATGTTCCTATTAGTGGGTAAGGAAACCCTTATTGATCATTCATTGCTGGCCAAATTCCCTCAAAATTATCCAGGCTAGTTCTAAAGTAAAACGTATCCTTTCTAGGCGTTTTTACGCTTCCACGCAAAGTTAAAGCCATTAGCAGCCGGAGAGCAGAAATAACAGCAGCCGGAAGATGGGGACTCGCGGTCTCCTGAAATATATTACACAAAGTGATTTACTTCTAGTGAGCCAGTGCCTATAGAAAGGCATTGAGAGAATTGCCTCTCTCAAGAGAAGAGATATACGTACCACTAAGTACCATGCTATAAGTTGACCACGTTTAAAAGCTCGAATGCTAGGTATAAGTTGCTTTAATGTATTCGTACAGACACACACACACACACAAAATATATATAAGCGATCCAATGAACTATGAACCAACTTGCGGTGCTTTACCTATAGGGAAGAGCGGCGCTCGTTTACGTCTGCGGGTATCCTATAGTGGCGCCGACACAACCACAGGACAGTTTCCTTGACTATTTTAAAACATTTTATTTTCCAACTAACATGAAAGGAGCTGAAACTGGCCACCATCGATGTTCATGTATTTTAACATCTCTTTAAAAAAAAAAAAAATTATCATTTCCTGTAGTTCAAGTTGAATAAAGCTGCCTATTTCCTGACAGATATTTTATTTAAATTCTTCCAAAATATATGTCTTGTATACGAAATATTTTTTTATTTACCACAGATGCAAGGGGTTAAGTCGGGAGATTAAGTAGACCACAAATCCTTAGCGACTTTTATCACTGGGGTAAATTTAAAATTACCATATACAAGACAAACCCCACATATCCTAGAAGAATTGAAACAACATATCCCAAAGAAATAGCCAGCATTACTGAACGTGAGCTGCAGCGAGTGATGGGTAGATTTCTAAAGAGGTGCCAAAAATGTATGGACCACGACAGTGGTCAATTTCGGCACCTCGTTTCATAAAGTTGGGAAGAAATACCTTTCAAAATTGTTAAGGAAACTGTTATGTAATTATGCCAGCCAGCATCAGTTCAATGTTACCGCTCTCGTCGCTAGCCAAAACACCGCAAGTTGATTCATAGTTCATTGGGTCGCTCTGTATATATTGAGGCACCAGGCACTACTGAGCTTTCATACATAAAAATGTGTGTATAAATTAAAAGATTGAGAAATAAGTTCTAGGTTTTTAGATCTGTTTTCTTCTTTTCTCAATGCGATTAAACAAGAGCTTTTTTAGAACGGCAAAAAATATTTCAGCAAAAACATAGCATTTACGGAAGTACAGGGTGTCCCATTTGATGTTTTCTATTTTCACTTCACTATTTTTCAGAAAATAATACACATATCGAAATGAACTAAACAAATACTTACCTATACAATCTCACTAATCACGTTTATATAAATAAATCATAACCTTCCACATGTACACCACCAGTTACATGAAGGATATTCAATCGATGTTCGATTTCTCTCCATGTGCGTTAAAGCTTTTCAGACGTGACGGTTGCAATGCGCTCATGCAGTTGCTGGATGTTCGCTACGTTTGTCGCATACACCCTGTTCTTGACATACCCCTACAAGAAGAAGTATCAGGCGATCTGGGTGGCCATGAAATTGGCGCACCTCCTCCTGTCCACCTACCAGGAAACTCATTGTGCAGTCTTTCCTCACTTCTTTAAGCCAATGCGGAAGTGCCAGATCTTGTTGAAGAAAGATCAGAGGACACCTACGCTGAATTTATGGAAACACAAACTGCTCCAACATGTCAAGGTAATTGATGCCCATTATATGTTTCTCTCGAACCCAGTTCCCTAAGAGGAGGTTCTGACCCCCAGATTCTTATATTATGACAATTCTTTATTTTTAAGTTCCATGTTTCTGCACTATATAAAGCTGTGCTTCTAACAATTGATTTATAAAGTTGATGTTTCATTTCTTTTTTTATCTATTTATCTCATAACATAAGATTAAGAATCGATATTGCAAAATGTCCTTTCTTTATGCGTTCTCTAATTTCTATATCATTTTTCCATTGTCACTAATTATAGCTCTTAAATATTTATATTTGTCACTATATTTAATCACTCCTTTAATTTCAACAGTTAGATTTTGTTCTTCTCCTCCTATTTACTATGTAATTAAATTTTTCAAAATTTAACTTTAGGCTCCCCTTTTCAACTCATCAATGTATTCTAGATCATCATATTCTTTAGTTTAAAAGTAATATCATTTAAATATTCAGCATTCTTTCAATAATCCAGCATATTAAGCAATAATTAGTTTCTAAATGTCAACAGATGGCGATTAGCTTACGAAACCGCTGATGTCAAATATTTCGTAGCCATATATCAGTTTAAAATCACAGTGATTTAAGCTTTAACACTGCATTTAGATTAACTTCAGTGATATTGCATTATAAGTTATTAGAATAAATATATTTATTATTTTTCATTATTTTGCTATTTAGTATAGCTTAACTTCGAAGACTGGTTTATACAGTAACTGCGATACATTCACTTTTTTTACAATAAATTTTGGAAATTTGTTCCTACAGGCTTAGATATGATGTCGTTAGAATAGGAACTATTTTCACTTGGCAGCTATTCAAACTCTTAAAAATTGTAAGGTAGCTTAATACATGCTGAATCCCTAGGGAATTAAAAAAAAAAATAAGAATGGCAGTTCAAAAGTGCATCAGTTCCGGAGAAGCAGGTCACGGCGTCTACTCATTCTGTAGCATATTATTAAATATGTATGGAGTCTTTCAGAAACTACTTCAAATTTTAAAGCATTATAAATATTATATTAAGACAGACGGGAAGAAAAACATCACTGTGTTGAGCAAAAATAGGTTTTGGTTTTTATCAAATATTGGGAATTCTTTCCACAGCATTTTGCACATGTTCTCTAGGAATGTTCCAAAAATTTTGCGATATAGCATATTTCAGTTAGTGAAGGACCGTTGAATGTGACAGAAAAGCTCGTTCCCACAACGAAAAGTCGGCCAGGTTGAGCCCTGGAGGTCGTGGAAACTACCTGCTAATGACAACTTTGCCAAAGATTTGTGTAATTGATTGTTTTGCAGAGATATAGATATGGGGCAGTACGCCATCTTGCATAAACAGCTATCCAGATTTAGGGATGAAAAAGTTCATTAATATATTGTTGAGAGCTGGAGAGTTGGCTAGCGACCTATGCGGGGAAAGGAGGACTTTGCCAAGTAAAACATTACGCACTGCAAGTCTATCATTTATTCAAATACTTAAGGCGGTCCGTTCTCATTGCGTTAACGTAAGCAGAATATTAATAGTTAACAGTTGAACGTTTTAAATTGCATGTTTTAGTTAAGTGTTAGCGTATAGTTACAAATATATTATATGTATTGGCCTACTAATATATATATATATATATATGCGCATAAATACATACAAATAATAGATGTGCCTCAACAACGAAGCTAAGGAAAAATTATACATAGAAAAGCTCGAGGAATTAAGAATATTGATAGGTGCATGTGGTAGATGAGCCGAGGCAATAAAATTTAGAATATAACAATCAAACTTAGGTGTATTCCACGTGTGTACCAGTAAGAAGAGTAGGGGTTGAAGTCGGCACGTCTACTCCAGAAAATAGACCGGAGTGTACAAAAGTGAAGTGAATGGTTTTTTTTATTACAAAAATGGGATACGCTGCTGCATAGTCAAATTTTATTTAATAAGAAAGGAAGTTCCTACATGTATAACGTTTTTATATGATATTCGAAAAAGAAAAAAATTGCATTTCCTTGAGGATTCAATTTCTGAGATGAGTTCTAGAAGAAATGAGTTGAAAGGAAAAAAGTGCCAAATTAAAGAAAAGTATTAACTGTAAAGGCAAACATAAATGGAATGGCGCTGTAAGTTTTTGAAAGGAATAGTTCTTGTCATTTTAGTTAACAATGTTCCAAGAATGTATTTTTCATTTATATAATTAGAATAAAATCACAAGCATTGTAACCGGCAAAATAGTAATATGGAATAAAAAATAAACAGATGAAAAACAAGCCCCATTATTTCCCCCAAAATTGAATTGTAATCTCATTATTATAATATTTATAAAGCTTTCAAAGTGAAGTGACTTCTGAAAGACCCCATATAACGATATATGTGTTTATCACAGCAAGTGAATGCTGAAATGGAAGTCACTGGAAACCTATAATGAAATTAGACATCGCATGCTGATATTTTCTAAGACAAGTGGATCTCTTAAAACGCATGTTTATTTAAAATCCCTCACAAGCACCCCAGAGTTTTATGTACACTTTGTCCTTTACGTTATGCTCTTACCGTTGCTATAATAATGCAGAAAACAAAATGTAAACAGGAAGTGTAAAGGCATATAGTTCCAAATGCGAAAAATTGCTGTTTTTATAAGTTTATGACTAATTCAAATATTTCTTTAATGGAAACCTGATATAAAGGCGTAACCCCCCCCCCCAACATGATATTTTTTTAATAGATTACTTTATTTCCAAAACTTTACACGTATTTCTTTAAGTTATTCGCACCCATTTCCAAAATTCGACAATTTATTATATTGAAGTTGAATGTGATTGCAAAAAATTCCAAAACCGGACATACTTTTTATTCTATTAATGCAATGTCCTTAAGAACAAATGACCATCAAGACAAATTTAAGTGTAAACAGACCATATATATATATATATAGTTTGAATGTCTGGTGTTGCTTTTAACTTGGTTTATTAATTTAAATTTGCTTTTGATTTCTTTACTATTTATCTATTATTCTTTTAATTTTATTTCTTACTTTCTCTCTGTTTTCTAATACACTTTATTGTTATTATTAAGCTTTTGTTATTTAATACATCTTATACTATGATATCTATCATATATATATATATATATATATATATATATATATATATATATACATCATATATATCATACACATCTTACACGATGATATCTATCATATATATATATATATATATATATATATGATAGATATCATAGTATAAGATGTATATATAGGGTCTAGAAGACCTCGGCACCTAGCATGGGACTTTAAATACTCATGAAAAAAATAACACCTTGTTCAAATGTGTATTTTTCTTGCTACTCTCAAAAATGAGAAACTCTACTCACTGCGTCGGTAAGTTACTAATCATCAACTTGCAGCTTGGGAAATTAAAGTTTTGGAACTTTTTCATATTTGAATGTTGTTATCCCTTGACTTGCAGAAAAAATACTGTAAAATGATTTTACAAATCTCATTATGACACTTTGGCAAAAACTTATCGGCTAACAACTATTAACAAGTAGCTATAGACGTATTGTTAAATGGGGGGGGGGCATTAATTATTTTGTTAAATATCTTTTTGGCTATTTAGTATTAGGTTACCCAATTACTATTGTTTCATTCTTATTGCATTCATGGTACATGCCCTAATTAAAGGAAATTAATGTTGTTGAAAACTAATAACCGTAAATAGCTAGACTAAACAAACCTTATCTTGCATGTAACCAAATCAGTCAAACGAGATGATTGCCTAAACCATTAATTCCGAGCATACTACCAATAGTTTACTGAATGATTACCAAATTATATTATGCTGCTGAGAGCATCCTTATCTTCGGGAATGCTGCGTATGTTGAACTCAGGCCACTCAAGTACACTTATCTGTGCAGCTGGTATCCAGTGCTGGACGCTCCATAACCTAGCTTGAAGCACCAAGCCGCTCTACTCAATTTCTTGGCTCAGATTTCTCTGCTTGAACGACACACGTGCAATTTAACACTCTGAAATTCAATCAACATTGTCTTACGAGTTCAGAGATGGTCCTGATATTCATGCGCGTAAAATCAGAAAATTTACGGAAACTTAGTGATTCTCGCTGCGCTAATGAAGTACACAATGAGGGCGCGTGTTCTTTAAGAAAATTTCGAAATGGTTTCTGGCTCATAGTCGAACGCGAAGCAAATGAACTATTGATGAAACATTAGAAAGCTTACCTATAGTGACAATTTAAAAGTTCGGTTGTACAGCTTTAACGCTCTCTTCAATGTTACATTGTGGTACTTAGATAAATTCCATTAAGGTGTTTTGCAGTTCACGTAATGTTCTGAGCATGTGAGCGAGTTGCAACATATGAATCAAACATTTTTAAACCATGCCCCATTATGTAGTCCATCTTACCTTTTCCTTTCCTTCTCCTTTTTATAATGTCCAACTTTCGGGTGGGTTCCTTTTAGTAAATATCTACCGGTTTTCTTAATTACGTTGGAGTAAACTCCTTTCGGCTTCTGGCTAGGGGACCGGACGAGCCACCATCCCGTGTTTTGTCATTGCTCCATTGCTTGCTAATACTAAGAGGTGGATTCCTGTCCCGTCATTTTTTTCAGGATTCAAGTAAATAAAATCCACGCGCGCGCTTTGTCTTCTGCCTTGGAAGAACACAATATTTGGAATATTGCGATTAACCGCCACGGGTGGCCGAGGTCGTTAAGGCACGGACTCGTGAGCGGGAGGTCTGCGGTTCGAATCCCGCCAGGACCGTCCTCCCTGACTGGGGTTTTTTCCAGGTTTTCCTCAGTCTTCATAACTGGCAAGTGCCGGGGAGGTACCTAAACTTAGGCCTGGAACGCTTCCTTCCTAAAAAAAAATATCCTTTCCCAATTTATCATTTCATTTCATGTATCATCAGTGTCCATCGCCTGTGGTACCTCAGTAGTGAAAACGGGCGTTAAACACTACTCAAAAAAAAAAAAAAAAATAAATATTGCGATTATTATGCAACTGTTTAAGTTTTTATCAATATCTCTTCTCTAGTTCTTGTTGTTTTAGCTACATTTTTCCAAGGGTTACTTTACTTTTAATTTTATTATATATGATATAATATATATCTTCTAATATTTTATTTATTTTTATGTTGTCTTAAAATTATTTCTTAGTTTTGCGGTTCTTTCACACAAAAGAAATTTTAATGGCAACTATGCGATGGTATAGGTTTTTAAGCTGAAATTGAGAAATGCATTTTAGTTACAAGTACTGAAGAAATGTTCTACATTCTGTGAAATGCAGGGTTTTGCTTGTAAGCAGATAGTTTTACTTCAATGAAAAATAGGAGTATTTGGGCATATTTTCATTAACTGAAAAGACAATGCTGAACATATGAAACCCGTCCCTTGTCACCCCATTGTTCTGTGTCACTACAAATTGTAAACGAAACAAAGTGATTTACAGCGAGCAAAGAATGAAGTGGCTGTAAACTTTATTGTAAAACCGGAAATAGTGCTGCAATCTAATGTAAGTTATTCCACCCTTTCTAGGATGAGCAACATTCTTTGCGAATATGAATTACTATTGAGCCAAAATGTTCTCCGGATGGATGAACTACCCCCCCTCCCCAAAATGTCCATAAAACCTCTTGTGACGTTGAACCCAGTCTATTCAGAAATCAAGACCATCCTGTCTGATAACAAAATAGGCTTTAATTTTTGACAACCTAACAATGCACGTCATCATTCACCATTAAGTACTGTCATGGCTGGCCGAGGTCGTTAAAATGCGGACTCGTTGATGTAAGGCCTGGCGTTCGAATGCCGCCAGGACCGTCATCCCTGACTGGGGTTTTTTCCAGGTTTTCCTCAGTCCTCATAAATGGCAAATGCCGGGGAGGTAGCCTAAACTAACGCCTGGGAGGTTTTCTTCCTTAAAAAAAATCCTTTCCCAATATATGATTTCATCTCATGTATCATCAGTGTCCACCGCCTATGGTACCTCAGCAGTAAAAACGGGCGTTAAATATTACTTAAAAAAAACATTAATTTGCTGCCAACGAAAACTAATTCAGATGAGTATTTTAACCTTGTTTATTATCATATCTTGATTTCTCCAGTTTCAAATAACATTCTCAACTGATGGGTATTTTTTTTAATTCAAAGTTGCGTAATCTGCTGTATTTAGAAGTGGAAAACAAATTTTCCTTTGAAATGATAGTCAATATACATGTGTGTGCAATTAGTATAAAAAGCAGCATAAATTCATTAAATTATTTTTTGGGGTTCTATTTAAACATTTTAGGCCATTCGATTCATTTTGTCATGGAAATCTGCCCTCCCTTCTAGATATTACCATTTTAATGTGCGCTGCTTCGGTGTTATGCTTGAAATCACGAGTAATATATTAGAGGAGTGCATTTCTTGAATTGTATGTCTAGACGCATTGTCAAAAATATTCAGGAGTAGTATGTATTATTTATCCTTCCGGGACATTGGACTCGATCACCTTCCATGGGGTTTTGCCGAGGGTAGGTCCATAAGTTTCCGGCCTAACCATTTTTCAGGTATGGTAAAGACAAAAACTATATTTCACTTTTCAATATAATTACTCTTTGTTGCAATACTTCTCATAATCTTTGAATTAACATTTCAATCCTTCCTTCAAATAGAGGTATCAGCAAAATGGGCATAAACTGCATTCATCACTTCTTCGCCACACTTACATTTCTTTTCTCGAATGTCCTTCTTGAGTTTTGAGAAGAGGAAATAGTCACTGGGAGCTAGATTTGGGCTGTAGGATGGATGGTCGATCTCCATGAAGCCACATTTCTTCACAGTTTCCTTTGCAACAACAGCTGTGTGTACAGGCGCGTTGTCGTGAAGATGGCGCACCAACACCCAGCTTTCCTCGCCTTTTCTCTTTGATGGAAATACGTAGTCTGTGCAGAAGGCCAACATAGTACTCCCCATTTGCTGTGGCGTTTCTCTCCTTGAAGTCAATGAAGAGTATTTCTTCACAGTCCCAAAAGATAGTGGCCATGATCTTCTTGGTTGACTGAATGACCTTGGCCTTTAAAGGCTGTGGTTCGCCGGGTTTATGCCACTCCATTCTCTTTTGGACAAGGGATCATAGTAGAGAACCATAGGTTCATCTCCTGTAACAATGGTTTGCACAACTTCTCTCTCGTTCCCACGGCAGGGCTCTAAAAATGCCTGACAACAGATGATCGTTGCTGCTTTTGGACTGTGGAAAGAAGTCTAGGCACCCATTTTGCACTGACCTTATTCATGTTTAAACGTTCATGAATAATTCGAAGGACTGTTGTTTCAGAAAGGACCAACCTTGCTGCTATTTCAATAACTTTGAGCCGGCGGTCTTCCATAATAGCAATGCTTTCAGGAGTAAGCACCTACAAGGGCCGACCCGCACGCCCTTAGTCTTCAATGCTTTCTCGATCAATTCGAAAAATTTTGGAAGAATGTCGATTAACTTTGCAAACCATGAACGTTTTCAACATTTCCATTAAATAAATAGTTAAAACTGCTTAGAATTGATTAATACTTCTGTTCATCTCACATGTTCTTAGTTTCTAAGGACATGTGCATCCAGCCCCTTTTGCTGATTACCGATAATGGCTTTTCGGCCTTGGGTGGGTAGGGAAGACGCGCACACAACTTTTCTACATATCTCTGCTACAAGTCTAAACAAATACGAGACACTACACCCTCTACAGCCACAAAAGCAGTCAGCAGCAAACTGCTGGAAGTTATCTGGTAATTCAAACCATTTGTAAAATGGAGTTTGAGAGAAACAATGTGACGAAATATTAGCGAGAAATTTATAATTGCACTAATGCCTCTGGCGTGGCCAGTTTACATTTCTCAAAGAATACAGCGGAAATGTGGGATGCACCCAGTCCATAGTACTGACTCGACATAATGTTCCTCAATTCCTTAAGTGAGCATCTACTCACCAACCTAGACGAAGATATTCTTCGACATTTTGTGGATGAAGATGGGGTTTTATCTAATATGGCACATTCACTATCACCATTATATAGTTGTGGAATATTTAACACATTGCTGAATAAATATTCAAAAATACTATTCATTTCGTGATAAACGCTACCAATATAAAGCTAAGACCATGCACACAGGACCCAAGAACAGACAGTGCAGCCCAACATGCTGTGCATAGTCCTCACTTTAACAGGACTAATCCTTCCAAGTCTACTGAATTTTTTGTGAAAGAAAGGCAGGGGGAATGAAACAAACATGTCAGATAATTATGCTTGTTATTATAATAAACACTTGTCTTTCTTTTGCTAGGCCTTCCATCATTTCTATGGATTTATGCTATATTGCAATATAAGCTAGTAACTAGATAAGTCTCAACAATTTACAATGTTGTCATATCATACACCTGGCATTATCGAGAAATAGGAAAGAAGCATTTGAGCTTATACACCAAGATGAATAATTTGGGAACAAGATTGTTTAGAGGAAACATTTTGCAAAAATATATTTTGACTTGTGGCTCCATTATGAGAAGCAGTAGAACAGGACTATTCCAATACCGATAGTTCTGCAGGTCATATGTGAGAGATTTCCCAACTATGGTTAAGTCCCAACATCTTGTATTACAAAGAAAACGAGTGAATATAATTTTCTTTGTAATAACCCCTGCAAACAAAACACAGACTTTAATTCTATATACTGCATTTACAATCTTAATCAACTTACACCACCAGGTATTATTACCAGAAATCTGTATAATTTAAAACTCTGGTTCAACAATAGTTTTAGCTTGATATCAAATACTTAAATTATGGAACACTGGCATACTTAAAAACACAAATCAATAATTAACGACAATTCAGCTACAACAGCCAGTTTAGTTCACTTTGCTTTACTGCTAAACTACCTCTAGAATGGGCAACATGGAAATTATTCCCTCTGCAACTTCATAGGTTACTCCAGAGCACCAATTATGGTTATGGCAATGCACAGAAAGATTGTCATTTGTCTACTGCATTGTGTAGATGATTGCAGGTTATTTTTATTATAAAATTAACTTTTCAAAACTCTGGAACAAAACATGGCATAGGGGAAGGTTTTTTAAATTTGTAATGAAATAAAAATTATAAAGTAGAATTAGATATTTCACCAATGCCTGAAACTAAAGAAAAATATGGATAATTAGAATGTAGCAATAAATCTATCAACACATGCTACTCCATAACATACTACAGCCCCATTATAGCACATTTGTGCTAGTAACTTGTTTCATATGGAACTCTTCCAATTCAGTTGAAGTATGCCTAGAGCCTTCTGCAGTTCACTCAGAAACAGCAATAATTTTATGCATATTTCAAATGGTTTATCTCCATTGATGTATCACAACAAATTAAAACATGCATGTAAAATCAATCATTTCATTGGTTTATACAAAAATGAAAATAGCAGTTTCTATTTCTTTCTAATCTCATTCCTATAGACAAGATAGAGAATACCAAACGTAGCCAAGTGCAGTCTACTGCTGGCCCAAGAATGCAGATATAAGCAAGAGAAAGGCTAACCCATCTTGGAGGAAGACAAATATAAGGTTCTTGTAAATCGGAGGTATAATTTTTCGGGCTGCCCAGAGCTTTCCTCGCCAATGGAGAACCAGCATGATATTGGTACTACCGTAGAGAGGAAATTCATTTACTGCATAAGATATAATTATGAACTAATAAGTTATACATCTGTTTTCATGCACTTTTTGTTTTAAAAGTTGACCAGGACATGAGAAAATGGTAAATAATTATGACATCTTTGGAGAGGGGGTGTCCTTATTGACAGTCTGCCCGTTTTTATTGATATATATATGGTGCATGAAATGAATCTTAAACCTTGACAATGAATCATTGAACAAATGAGCTGAGTCCTTGGCACTTTTAGTCATCTGGAATTCACTTTGTGTGTAAAAAATAAATAAATAAAATAATAATAATACTCGGACAGCTTGACCTCCAGATTAGTAGTCACAAACTTGTATCATTTAACCACAAAAGAAGTATATTTATATTATTTCAACATATGTTTACGATATATTCTTTTATGAATTTGCAAACCTTAGTATATAGTAGCTAGGCAATTCTCAACACTAATTTTAAAGATATTACGAACCACCACCATAGTTTAATTGCACTTGCCATGAGACGAGCATGGATTCGTTTCTCCAATTAAGATAGCTTTTGGAGATATTTTCAAGGGTTTCTGAATAGCACAATAATTCATGCCAGGATCACTATTAAAAATAAACACACACACTCAACTGGTACTAAAAATGTCAAGTCCTTTCCCAATCATGTTCCTTTTCTCTATATTCTACACTTGCCAAATAATTTCAATATAAAACTAATGGAAATACAGAATGGACGAAATATTGCTTTCCTTAAGTTTCTTACATTTAATTTGATGATACATTCCTTTACACGTATGGTTCAAAATGGAGGGCTGTTTCTCAAAACATATGGTTGTCAATTTACCATTTAACACACAAGCTATTCCTTTGTCCAAATTATGACATCTGTTTATCTGTACATATGAAACCTAAGAATGAATATTTGGAAAAGTGATTTTTGCCCACTCTGTATAGGAATAAAAATGTACTTCACAAATGATTTCATAAACATTTATTTAATTACAGCAGTACATAATTTGGAGCAAATAGAGTTTTAAGTTTGTGTACTGAGTGAATATCAAAACATTTTTTATCTACTTCAGCTTCTTTTTTGGACGAATATTGTTAGTATGTCCACATTTTTTCTTGCGGCAGTTTGTGGCTCTTGGATGAAGCCTAGCATAGCATTTTCGGCATATCATTTTGTCACAGTTGTACTTCTGTGCCAGGATACGAAGAGTGGGCTCAATAACTCCACCTCTTAGACGAAGCACCAAATGAAGAGTAGACTCTGAAAAGAAAAAAAAAAAGGACAAAAGAATGTAACTCAAAGATATGCCACACATTAAGCAAAAAATTAAACATTTAAGCACTTTTTAACAATTTTATATTAGTTGCTCTATCCCATCTTTACAGCTCATTCCATTTGATTGCTCATCAGCCGTATTCTGACATGAGAACATATACATTTATCTGAAACGTGAAAGATAATATAACCAACTATGTAACAGTGCAAAATAGAGTATAAATTATGCTTTGAAAAATTACAAATATAACTAAATAGTAAAACCATGCTGAACTGCTGATGTCTGTTTACAACATTTTTGTCGTACATTTTGTTAAACCATATATACCACAGGAAGCTTTACGCCAAATACCAACACAAATTTCCTTTAAGCCAAGCCACATGTTGCTTACATTCTAGTTATCCATACTTTTCTTTAGTTTCACACATTGACAAGTAAAGAAAATACCAGAGCAATTTTAAGTACAAACAATGGGTCAAACAATGCAGCTCACACAACACTTCTGAAAAGTCCTTGAAAATAGTTTTGTTTTCTTTGCTTACATAATGTTCCAAGATACAAAACAATGAACTACTTTTTTGCTGAACTTATCAGCTGAATTTGAGCTTATGCTCATCTTGCTAATTCATAAAAAGTTTTAGCAACATTGTAGATCCTGTAAAACTGTTTTCAACAACATGCACTGATAATACAAAATGGGCAAAATATTTTGATATTAATAAGCTCACAGTACACTATCATGAGCAGTGTTGGTTTTGGGTAAGCACACTATCCCATTTGGCACTGTAAAAGAATAATACCCAAAGCCATGTGCATAAAGCATCCATTTACATTTAAACAACTGAAATTTTGCTAGATTGAATTATAGTTAATTCTAGGTAGTGGGGGTGGTGTGACAGGCAACTGTTGGACATTACCAGGATATGCCTAAGAAGTGGACTTTTTGGGATGAGAGTATACACAGAAAAAAGAAGGATGGGGAGAATCAAATGGAAGAAAAAAGAATTGAAAGAAAGCAAAATACTTCTTTTTCTTCTCATTCCTTTGTCTTCCATCCATTACTATTTACTCTATTTCAGATTTTAACTCGTAAAGCACTTACATTCTACACATAAATTCAGAAATTATTTATACAAATTTGCACCATGGAGAAATTTTCGACTTTCTGTAGGTTAACATCTGTCCCCATTTCCAGCATACTACAGACCAACAAAACATCTGATGAGAAAGGAAACTAAACTGTTTAACTAATGGTGCAATGTCCAAAAAGTACAAATAACCCATTAAGCATAGAAAAGTAGATAATAGTTAAGCACCAATAGGGAGTACAAGGAGTTTTAAAAGGTATGCAACTTCGTAATAGCTTTTGCATCTGTTATAGTTTTCAAAAGAGTAAAAAGAGATACAAAAATTAAGCATGGGAACAAGAGATAATGCACATAGCTTTATGCAAGACAACCAGCATTTTAATTTTATTTCAGCATGCAAAAACAAATTGTACACCAACTGGAACACCATTCAAATTTAAAACTTTGTGTTCTGTAATATTGAAAAATTTTTTTGTCTTTAAACACTTGCATTACAATACTTATAGTAAGGGGCTAGATTGCACAATGATACATGTTTCATAACATTTTTTTTTATTTACATCATGCACAAAATTGTTAGTTAAATTAGCAGCAAAACTAACAATTTTTAATGAAATGAACATTGGAGTTGCCGGGTTTGCGCATTGATTTTTGTGCTTGCTCAATATTAAGATGAGATGCGACAAAATTTTAGAATGCCTGAACTTGTAATCAATGCAAATATATTTTTGGATGAACATTAATTTGGAAGCTAGGGAAAAAATGATAAATATTAGTATTTCAAATGGCTCCCAGCAACTAACTGTATTTGTGGGTCTTCAATATGTACATTTTAAAAATGAAGTAGTGCATGGCAGCAAGATTGTTCCGAGAGAAATGAATGTATGGAAAACCACAGATGAACTGAACTGTGAAATGCTATTACAAATACTTAAAAATGAAGATCATTACCAATGTCTGGAACAAATGTAGAAATAGTGCTTTCTGGCAGAAGGCACAAATGCTGTAGAGATGAATTTGTCACCACTTCCCATTGTAGCCGTTCATTTGTAATTTTCTACACCACAGAATCGGTTATGATGTATTAATCCATTGCCTGACAGTCATTTAAACCCTGCATTGTTGTTCCCAGATATCCAATAAACAGATCTAGGCATTTAAATGGTTTGCAATTTAAATTTCTATACTACAGAACCAGCCTTTATATTTTGCTTATTTTTCATCATATTTTAATGAAACAAAAAACAGAATAAAAGGACATTAAATGCAGCATGAGCCAACTACTTGAAATAAGAAAAAAAAGGGGGGAGGATCAATTTTGGAGTGTATTTTACATGTCAGATTGTGATTTGCAGAGATAAGAATTCTCTACTTTTTTTGCCTCAAAGGCTACTACCATTCAAACTAGTGCTTATATGCATTGCAAGCTCTTAGCTGAGCCAGCATACAGTCATAATAAATATTGAAATGTTTGATGTAACGCAAAGCAGCTGCACACATACTTCTTTATCGTTCGTAAAGAATTGGTTTTTGTATATAAAACACATGCTTTAATCATATGATTGTGTTAGCATGACGTAATAAGCTTAGCGTATGTTAACATTAGCTTTATAATTTTCAGCTGCTGAGTAAATAAATTAGCAACTTGATACTGGAATCTGTTCTTGGCACCATACGTTTGGGTTTGTTTATTGGGAATATTTTCATTTGAGTTAAATACTAATGAGACAAAGTTCACTTAATAAGGAATTAGAAAGCTACAAACATGTTATTCCCATTAATTGATATCAGTGTATGATTCAGTTGAACTACACACTCTTAAAGCTTTACTTACTTTTCATAAATGTATGGAACCGGTTTCCAGAACATTTAGTTCCCATCTTCAGCCAGGCTAAAGTTCAACCGTCGGATCATTCATTGAGCTGTGGGAATGTATATTCTGCTCTGGTGGCGGTGTGATAAACTTGTAGTTTATGTTTCCATCTCTGGCAATGTCGAAGTTCATTATGCTGTCTTTGTATTTGTAGATGTAGAAAATCTACAAAAACTTGTAGTTTATGTTTTCATCTCCGGCAATGTCGAAGTTTATTATGCTGTCTTTGTATTTGTAGATGTAAATTTTCTAATGAACTTCGACATTGCTAGAGATGGAAACATAAACTACAAGTTTATCACACCGCCCCCAGAGCAGAATATACATACCCACAGCTCAACGAATGATCCGACAGTTGAACTTTAGCCTGGCTGAAGATGGGAACTAAATGTTCTCGAAACCTGTTCCATGCATTTATGAAAAGTAAGTGAAGCTTTAAGAGTGTGTAGTTCAACTGAATCATACAATGATATCAATTAATATGATTAGCTTCACTGTGCAAGTTCCAATTTACATTTAAATATGTTATTCCCAGTTTGAATCATGGTTTCAACTAGTGAGCCAGAGTTATGGATTTCAAAAACCATTGTGGTGCAAAAAGACATTTTTTGGAGTATAACCTGTGGTGTACAGCTTCATATACAGCTCGCAAGTGACAGTCAACCAATTGATTTTTTACAAAGTTTTTATTATAGATTTAGTAGCTCATAATTACTGAAACAAATAAATGTATATAAGCATAAAGTACATGATCTGACCTCTAAAGGCACATACATTCAAATCATAATGGATTGCCAAAGTACAGGCTCTAAAGAGGGGGGAAGTGTAGGTGAATCAGCTTCCACCTTTGACTTACGTTGCTTGGCATAACAGAAGGGTAGTTACTGCTTTATCTAACTGCAGTTCAAAAATTGTTATGCACGATACAGGAAAGCTACAGCCAAAACTGAAATGACAATTTTCAAGCCTAATATTAAATAAATAAATATAATATGCATATGGGTGGTGTTGATTTAGTGGATCAAGTATTGCAGGATCCCTCTTTATGAAAAACTGTAAAATGGTACAAAAAACTATTTTTTCACATGTTGGATATCACCATATAAAATGGCTTGGTAATTTGAAGAACTCTAAACACACAAAAAACAATGACATACCCACATTTTTGGTTTTATCAATTGCTTGCACCTTAATTGCAAGCTACCAAATTCAGAGGCATATACACAAAGGAGGTAGAAATTCTAAAACCCTTGCCACCCTCAGAATGATGGAAAAACATTTTCCCAAAAGGATACAGTCTATGGGAAAAAAGTTGTACCAGTTTAGGAAATGTACTATGCGGCAAAAGGGACAGATGCAAGGAAATCAACGTGATATGTGGCGAATGTGGAGATGTGCCCTTATGTCACTACCCATGCTTCGAGGTGTATCATTCAAAACGCAACTTTTAAAGGCAAGGTTGAAATATTTTATAGAATTTATTTCAGTTTATTATTTAAAGAAATATTAAAATAATTATACATTGAAAATCACTTGATTCTCAGTTCTTGCCTGAAATGACCTCCACATCGGTTGAACCCAAACATTTTACATTGGACATTTATACATGTTCATAACCAGGAATAGGTTAATTATTGTGGAAAAGTTTTAGTTATTAAACCTGAAATTGCATTTATAAAAAAAGACTTTCAAAATTTAACTAAATGTGAACAGAATTTATTTCAGTTAAATTAGTGCATGATCATGATGCTTTCTGTGAAATTTGCAATATTTCTTTTTTCAATAATGCCATTAATTATAATAATACTAACAGGTCTTTTTGCATTAGTTAAAAATGGATGCTGAGCTTTAAAAATCAGAGAAAACCAGCTGTAACCTAATTTTTCTCTCTATTTCAGAGCTTATGTGAGTATTAACAAGTGCAGGCAAGAGTAACTTGTGTAAGCATTTGATAACTTCTAAGCATAAGAAGTGACTGCTGCTTCAAGCGTATTTTATTGAAAAAGACAGTGAAGTCAATAATGTAGCAACAGCTGAATGCACATTTGCATACCATGCTGTAAGGCAGTGGTTCCCAGCATTTCTAATGACACACACTTTATGAATACCTACTATAAAGAGACACATTTTTATTACTAATATGTAGTGTCGATATCCAGTGTTGCAGACACATAGATTCTAAAATAACAAGCAGCAACTTGATTGACATTAAAACAAAAATTGCTGGACTTCCGATAAGATTTTTACTATTGTTTTTGAAAACTCACCTTTTTAAGTTAATGTGAAGTATGCACTTGGTGGGTTGCAAGAGTTTCTCTATAGACGGCCTTAAGGTTGGCAGGCCAACACATTCTTCAAGTTGCATTAATATGTTCATTTGTTTATATTTCACTATTTTGATGGTAGAAAATGCTGATTTGCACAAGCATCATGTTAAAAATGATAAAATATTTATGGCCTTCTTTGCAATAGTAGGATATTGATATGCACATTTTTTCACAGTAGAATCCCACAGTTAATCTAGTAGCAAATCATTTTTCTTGTTGACAGGTTTGATGGTATTTTGAATGCTGATCTCACCAGAAGTACCAAAAGGAGAAATTACTCATTCTAACTCTGAAATAGACAAACTACGGAAATAATTTGTTACTGAAGTTTGTAATACTTTTAGATGTTCCGCTATTAACTTCTTTAGGCATTCTCTCTCACTTTAAGCAAGTCAATTTTCAAAACTCTCAACTAAAGGAAAGAGTAATTATTTACGCTATGAAAGAAGACTCAAAACTTCAATTTTTTGTAAAATCCATGAATTTTGTTTATGGCTGAAATAATAGTTTCTGTTTTATGTTGCATGCTTACATTTAAAGAGTTCAGTCTCTTGAAAATTTTGTAAGATATGCTAGTTTGGCAGACCAAAAATTACCTTTCAAAATTATTTTCTGGCTTTTGGCCCTTTCTACCACTCATATAATTGATTTACCCCTATGAAGCCAACGGATTTCAGGGCACAATAAATTGGTATGCTTAGCCCCCATAGACTCGCAAAGCTTTTCAAACACTCTAGAACTACCTGGTTTTTTCACATAATTTATCATTTTAACAGTTCTACCTTATACACATTATAAAAGTTGCCCCCTTCAACAGTTTTATAATTAACTTCTCCCTGTGCAAAAAACAATGAGTTGTCCCTATGGTCGGGTTCGTTACTCTAAAAAAAAACAACTTTTAATTGGCATTTACCACTTGTGTAATGGCTTTCATCCAACTGTAGAGCAAACATAGCATCCCCCAATAAATTTACTGTGCACATTAATTTCAATGTCAACAGGCATTTCTTTTATTCTGTGACTTAAGTGTTATCCAATAACAGAATGCATATAATTTTTACATTTTTTTTTTTTGTGGCTAGTAATATTAGTTCCTTGCCAATATTATATGAGCTTTTTTTTTCTGTTCGGCTATAAATTGAGAAACTACCATGATGAATGCAACACTTTGTCAGGAATAGAAATGCATTTTTCTCATGCATTAAACGCACCTTTTCCTGAAACTTCAAAAGACATTCAAAATGTTCGCTAGGTTATGAAGCTACACAAGAATAATTACTCTCTAAATGATTAGTTTATTTGGCACTATCAATTGATTTGACAAAACATCTTCTCACATAAGACATTTGGGATTTTGTTTGGATTCATATCTATGCCATGTAAAACCATATTGAAAGTGTTCATCACTATATTTATTAAACACAGTACATTTTTGAGAACCCTGATGGTAATTTTCGCTCACATTATTTGAATTAGCAATGCTGTCATATAGCCCAGAACTTCATTCAGATTGTCTTTTTTAAATTAAAAATTTATCCATGATAATATCTAAATAAAGCACTTTTGATAAAATAGTTGCACTATCACCCGCTCACATGTATATACTGAAACTGACAACATATTCTGATAATGGTAAACTCTGTAAATTAATAAGTGGGAAGCTTAAACAAATTATGAAGCATTGTTGATCGGTGTTCAATTTCATTCAAATTATTACCAAGCAAAAAAAATTAAACTGAGCATTGTTGCAGGTGCTAATGTTTCATTGATAAAGTCTGTATCAAAATAAAATGTATCATTGTAAATAAAAAATGTATGTCATAAAGAAACTTTCTGGATGATATAAAATCTCTTTTTCGATTTCAAAATTTTACAACACAATCAATGGGGGCTGTGTGACACACCAACTTGCCCCTGCACAACAGTTAGGAACCATTGCTGTAAACTACAATTTAGCCATTTGTAGCTCTAAAAGCATTCAAAAATCCTTAAAAACTTAAAAATTGCACTGTAGTGCTAAAACAAAAACTCAAATTGCAAACTACATTATAGCTCCCCATACTTTGAATGTGTTCAGAAATGTAATTTAGAATGTAGAGTTTCTCAGTGTATCCAC
Organism: Metallyticus violacea; assembly: GCA_030762175.1. Classification (NCBI taxonomy): domain Eukaryota; kingdom Metazoa; phylum Arthropoda; class Insecta; order Mantodea; family Metallyticidae; genus Metallyticus; species Metallyticus violacea. Next base: position 47,165,968 of record CM060836.1, read on the forward strand.
TAATGCTCAGGAATAAAAGATACAAGATGCCTCCAATGTTGCTGAAAGCACACAAACTAAGTTAATTGAGTACATTGAATTATAAAATGAAATCTCCTTTGCTGTTTCAGATTACTTAAAAGTGCTAAGATTTTTGATATAATGAAAAAGGTAATTGCATTCGATGGGGAAACAAATTTTGATTGGATTAACAGGAAAGGGCAAAACCATGTCACTTGAAGTGTGGTGACAGTTTGGAGTGTGATGTCGAACTCATATTCTTCGTAACACTAAATGCTGGGGCTGATACTTTATGTATTAATGTAGAGACTCTAATACTTAACATTTTTAACAATGTTTCTATTTGTACAATGGAGATCAATACACTTACAGAATTTTGTGAGTGTCAACTATCAAGATCTACTACATCATTCAATGACTAGCTGGTTTCCTGCTGTGGAAAGGATCTTATCCTTTTTTGAGGAACTGAAATCCTATTTTGTGTTAATTGATAGTTGCCCTAAAGTTTCTGAAGTTCTTGTTTGAGAATGTATTTGCCAAAGCATACCTTTATATCATTGTCATTGTGAAAACAAAGAAGACCCTTCAGGTGTCACAAGTTTAGAGAAAAAAATTAATTACTGCTATACTGTCTCCCTTAATTATTTACAAACATGGTTAAATTCTATAAATGACCAAGTGTTTCAATTGGAGGCTTTTGGAGGATGACAAATACAAAAAGCAATCAAATTTTTTCTGAAGCATGGGTAAAATATTGATTACTCATTAGCATTCTTGTATTTGATAAAGTTTGTTACAGAATAATGAAATAAAGGACAACAGTTTCAAGCAAACTTGCCAGATGGATTTTTTTTAGCTATAAAATAATGAACAGTATTCCAAGTTGCTAAAGTTGTCTCAGTTCTATTTTTGATTACCTGGCCAAAATGCATGTGTTGAAAGAATGTTTTCCACCATGAATGCATAATGGACAGGAATAAATAGAAATTTGAATACGTTAGGGCAATCCTGATGGTGCAGTACCATTTGAAAAACATGCAATGCCTGCAATTTCAGGATTATTTGATATAAAAAAATAACTGTTAAAACAGGTATTTTCAGAGAATTATTTTACTATGGTAAATACATAATCAATGAATATGTTAAAATCTGTTTTATATTATAGTACAACAATTTTGCCAAGCACCTTTTATTTCGTATTTGACCATGCAAATTATAACCATATAAAAACACATATTTGATCATTATTATGGTATTAGTTACCCATTAAGGTAATTAATAACATAACTTTTAATATAATGGGTAAATCATTATTATATTGGCAAAACTGCTTTGATGACAGCATCATCTTCTCAGCAGAAATTTCATTGACACAAAGGAATAGCATATAGGAAAATTGCCAGTACTCTTAAGAAAATTTACACATTTGAACAAAAAAGAGAACACATTGTTCTGGAGTGTTTGAAATACTTGAAGTAGGCCATGTATGTAGTATTTGTTTGAAATATGTAGCTCTAACATGTAGGAAAGTGCAGTAAATGTTTTGTATATAATATACTAATTTTATTGCAGATATAATTAAACTCATTAACTTAAACCTAACCCAACAGTTACATTTAAAGATTGTTGTTGGTTTGCATGCATCTTAATATGTAACCCTTAGGTTAGGTTTAAGTTTTACAATGATCCCTAACAATTAATATTTGCATATGTTAGATTACATGTTCGCTAAGTTTCACATAAGAAAACTGCCTTAAATCTTCGCATGTGAGGTTATGCGGCACAGCCATCTTCACAGTAAATTAATTTTGCCACAATCTTCTGTCTATTGCAAGCGGATATGCTCCGTCAATAAACATATCCATACATGCAGGGAATAGACATAAGGCACTATGACTGAACATAAACAGAGATGGAGGGCGCAAGGTGTGTACATTGTAGTGAACATCTATTAGTCCCATAATAACCATAGTATGTTATCAGTACAGCAGTTTCATACACAAATTAAAAAAGTTCTCCTGCAACTATTTAATAATTTTATTGATTAATAACCTAAATAACAGAATGAATTGATCGTTATTTTGTGAACCGTTTACAGAGGACTATAAATATGATGCTTGTGCTTTGATTAGCAAACAAATGCGCTTATTGACATCGAATTTCAGCTTCTTTCAATTAAAGATAATTGTGCATTTTTTGCTGTTGGCAACTATAGTGACGTCCGCACTCAAACGCAATTTTTCCTTCTGTTGCCGAACTCCTATACATTAAATTGCTTAAGTGCGCGTGGTGGGGATTTAGCTCGTGGGTTATTAGCTTTCGACGAGTTCACATTTGAACTTATTCAACCTTTCGTTCATTTTTTCGGTACAAGCCATTAGGCGACGGGTGTTCAACTTAGAATTTTGCCAAAGTTTTACTTGTAAGATATACTCTACGAAGGTTTAACGATATTGTTACTCACCTTTCTGTATGTTATAATCCGACAATGTACGGCCATCCTCTAGTTGCTTTCCAGCAAAAATTAACCTCTGTTGGTCTGGTGGAATTCCTTCTTTATCCTGGATCTTCGCCTTCACATTTTCAATAGTGTCTGATGCCTCTACCTCAAGGGTTATTGTTTTACCCGTGAGGGTTTTAACGAAAATTTGCATTATGGTCTACCTAAAAAGTAAATGTTAATTAAGATTAACAAAAGTATTCATATTACGGTTTTATGTATCTCTTAATTTCTAAGTAGTTTATTGTTTTTTATAAACCGGTAATTGTAGTTCAGTCCTTCAAACGAATTTCTATATGTTACTAAGTTTAGAATGAAATCACTATTTGAATTATATTTTACCTTACCACCTTAAGAAACGTGCTTTCCACAACTCCTTCCGGAAAAGACCCACAATGCACTTCGCATTTGCCTCGGAAGTTCGTGTCGTGCGCACTGTGCCCGTGCGCACCCAGTTGCTTCCACCATTCTTATTGGTCTGTCGGTATGAAGGCAAATACCAATTTTGGCGGGTTTTTTATTTTCTATTATGTTATAGTTTGTTTAATTGTTTCTTATTATTAAATCCATGGATATTGCAACAAAATAGAGAAATAGTCAATACAATATAAATACCGAGAAACACACAAAGTATCAGTTCGAAATATCAGCACTGAGTACATTCAAATAAAATTTTTGTTAGGATTAATATGGAATTTTATATAATTTATCTGTTGATTTGTTTCATTTACGGGCGCTCTTTAACATCTCGGATCTTCGGCGTCTCATTCCATTCATGACTAGAAACGGCCGATAAATTTTGCTCAGAGGCTCCTTTTTCAAGCTTGAGGTTCTTTTATGTTCCGTAAATCTAGATAAGGGATTCATGACTTTGTTTCCCTTCCAAAGGAAGCCATACTTAGGATTTTTGTGCCAGAAAAAATTCATCGATCCTGGCCGGGATTGAAGGCGCAATCTTGGGTGTACAAATTGATCTAGAAAAGTAGTTTGAACAATCTTTTGAATGAATGGTGTTTAACGCCCGTTTTTTCTACAGAGGCACCACAGGCGATGGACACTGATGATGCACGAGATGAAATGATATATTGGGAAAGGATTTATTTTTAAGGAAGGAATCGTTCCAGGCTTAAGTTTAGGGTACCTTGCCGGCATTCACCATTAATGAGAACTGAGGAAAACCTGGAAAAAACCTCAGTCAGGGAGGACGGTCCTGGCATGTTCCGAACCCCAGACATCCCGCTCACGAGTCCGCGCCTTAAGACCTTGGCCACCCGTGGCGGTCTTTCTTTTGAGTTTTGATCTTCATGTCAATATAAAAAATGAACTAATTATATTAGCACTATATAAGAAATTTTGAAAATAGTCTATATAATCTAAATGTTGTCTTCAAAGGCCTCTTTAAACTAAGGTTGAATTATTCTCTGTGATGGTTTAAATATGGACTTCATGATAGAGTAATCAAAAAGAAAACTTTTTTCAATAAGTACTAAAAACACACAATCTTATGCATACAGTTAATTTTTCACCTAGAATCCAAAGCAATTTCAAAAAAGCTACTGATAATAATTTCATAGATATGACTAAAATGGGATACCATGAAATCCAATCCCTAATTACAAGGTATAAAATATCTTGTAAACATAAAAGAGAAGTTTACATAGCTACTAGAGAAAACAATCCCTAGATGCAGACAACACTATAACAATTACTGCAAAATTCTAAAAAAAGATAGATAAATCAGCAGTTGCACATCACTTTTGGAGAGATAAACCTGATATAGAAATGGGAGTGAAATTATTGAAATGTGTAGATTGGCCTGTGGAGCTGAGAATATGGGGAAAAAATTATATAAAAAAAATATGAGGATAAGTTTATGAACTTTGAGATCCCAACAGGAGACAAATTAATCCAGAAGTTCATAAAATGTCCATGAGAACTACACCAAGTCCAGCCAACCAACAACAAATCTGACAGTCGACTTGTAACTGAAGATGCAGGCAAAAACTTGCAAAACTATTTGCATAATTCAATAGTAAGTGGAGCATAAGAGTATCAAATTGACTGACTAGATAATTAAAAAGTAGTCATCTTCATTTTCAAAATAAATGCTGCATTAATAAATATTTTACAGTAAAAAACTAAAAAGAAAGTATTAATTGCTTTATTTAATGTAAAATAATTATTAATTCCCTGTTTATTTTGAAAACAGAGATTAGGTTTTATTTATTATTTTTTTTGTAATCATAAATGCCAGGCTCATTCTTAAAATGAATTCATTCTATACCTGATATGGAAAAACTGCTATCATCAATAATTCCATTTTAGATCAAGTAGTAGAAAAAACAGGGAAAATGGACATTAGCTTGAAATAACTGTCTTATTCAGAAAAATGACTCCATTTTACATCAAATAACAGAAAAAGGACATATAAACAATGTATACAGTTTTTTCACACTAACTCCATTCACTTACATAAATTTGGAACATATGTTTCGGGAGCGATCCCTCCCATCTTCAGCCTGTTGACAAACTGTTGTTAAACGTGGCGGTTGGGTCTCTTGATGTTCTTGTGGCGGCATCTGTTGGTTCTATTAGGAATTTGCTGAGTTCATCCAATGGAGGGATATCGAAATTCATCAAATTATCCTTTTTTTTGTAATGAAAATGTTTTCCCAAGTGGAAAGTTCTATTGCATTATGAAGTTGTTTAAGTAGTTTTATCTCTGATTTAATTTCATGATTTTTATTCCAAAAGTGCGCTGCTATTGCTGATTTATCAATTTGTTTTAAGCGAATATTTCTGAAGTGTTCTTTTTTCCGGATTCCCAAATTCCCCTTCGTTTTTCCAATGTATTTTTTGTCGCACTCTGCACATTCTATTTTGTAAATACCGGACTTTTGTTCTGTTGGCATGTAGTCCTTTACTCTGCAACCTAATAAGTTCTTTATATTAAAATTGTTCTTTGGGGCTAACATAATTCCTTGTTCTTTGAATATCTTTTTGAACTTATTGTGATAAATTGGGTGGTATGTGAAACTTTTGAATTTGTACCTTTCTTTGGCACTTTTAAGAGTGGAAACATCTCTTATTGCCTTTTGTTTTTTGGTTTTATTGTTGATTTTTATTACTGTGTCTTTGTTGTATCCATTAGTTTCTCCTATCTTTATGATTTGTTGGTATTCCAATTTGTACTCTGTTTCTGTGAGTGGAATGTTAACTAATCTGTGTGCTAAACTATAAAACACTGCATATTTATGTGGAATGGGGTTAAAACTGTCATTTTTTATGTAATTTTCTGTGTGAGTATCCTTTCTATGAATTCCAAATGTAAGATAGTTTTCATTTCTTATGATTTTTACATCTAGGAAGGGGAGATATCCCCTTTTTTCTTTCTCTATGGTGAAATTTATAGATTTGTGCTGCAAATTCAGAAGTTTTAGTGCATCCATTGTATGTTTTTTCGGAATTATTGCAAATATGTCATCCACATACCTATACCATGTTTTGAAGATTAGAGGGAAGGCTTTGGTGATATGCATTTCAAACGAACTCATAAAAAAATCTGCTAGAAATGGAGATAACGGGTTTCCCATAGCTAGTCCCGAGACTTGTTGGTAATATTTTTTATTGAAAATGAAGTAATTTTGTTCAATGCAAATGTTCGTAAGTTTTATCAAGTCTTCAATTTCTTGTGTCTGTAGATCTAAGGATTTTAACCATTTCTTTAACATTAGCATAAGTGTATCTTGTGGTATGCTTGGGAATAAGGCTTCTACATCAAACGATACCATTATATTTTCTGCTGTAATTTTGTAATTTTGTATTTTTTCTACCAAATCTTGTGAATTTTTGACACTCAAACTTTGGTATTTTTTCAAGGATTTGAAAATGTCGGTTAATTTTTTTGCTAACAAGTATGTTGGTGAATTGATATTATTGATTATAGGTCTCATGCTGTTGTCTTTTTTGTGTAATTTAGGAAGTGCATACATTCTAGGTAAAACTGGGTTGCTATGTGTGAGTTTTCGTTTTTCGGTAGTGGACAGTATTTTTATTTCATCTAATGTTTTATTCAAGTTAGTATTCACAAAAACAGATAAAGGCAATAAAATCGCCATATTGAACCAAGAAGACTACATAAACAGGATAGAAACCATGTTAAAAGGTCAAGAATGTAAACCAATTACAGAGAATCCACTAAAAACCTGCACTAAAAACTTGAATAAAACATTAGATGAAATAAAAATACTGTCCACTACCGAAAAACGAAAACTCACACATAGCAACCCAGTTTTACCTAGAATGTATGCACTTCCTAAATTACACAAAAAAGACAACAGCATGAGACCTATAATCAATAATATCAATTCACCAACATACTTGTTAGCAAAAAAATTAACCGACATTTTCAAATCCTTGAAAAAATACCAAAGTTTGAGTGTCAAAAATTCACAAGATTTGGTAGAAAAAATACAAAATTACAAAATTACAGCAGAAAATATAATGGTATCGTTTGATGTAGAAGCCTTATTCCCAAGCATACCACAAGATACACTTATGCTAATGTTAAAGAAATGGTTAAAATCCTTAGATCTACAGACACAAGAAATTGAAGACTTGATAAAACTTACGAACATTTGCATTGAACAAAATTACTTCATTTTCAATAAAAAATATTACCAACAAGTCTCGGGACTAGCTATGGGAAACCCGTTATCTCCATTTCTAGCAGATTTTTTTATGAGTTCGTTTGAAATGCATATCACCAAAGCCTTCCCTCTAATCTTCAAAACATGGTATAGGTATGTGGATGACATATTTGCAATAATTCCGAAAAAACATACAATGGATGCACTAAAACTTCTGAATTTGCAGCACAAATCTATAAATTTCACCATAGAGAAAGAAAAAAGGGGATATCTCCCCTTCCTAGATGTAAAAATCATAAGAAATGAAAACTATCTTACATTTGGAATTCATAGAAAGGATACTCACACAGAAAATTACATAAAAAATGACAGTTTTAACCCCATTCCACATAAATATGCAGTGTTTTATAGTTTAGCACACAGATTAGTTAACATTCCACTCACAGAAACAGAGTACAAATTGGAATACCAACAAATCATAAAGATAGGAGAAACTAATGGATACAACAAAGACACAGTAATAAAAATCAACAATAAAACCAAAAAACAAAAGGCAATAAGAGATGTTTCCACTCTTAAAAGTGCCAAAGAAAGGTACAAATTCAAAAGTTTCACATACCACCCAATTTATCACAATAAGTTCAAAAAGATATTCAAAGAACAAGGAATTATGTTAGCCCCAAAGAACAATTTTAATATAAAGAACTTATTAGGTTGCAGAGTAAAGGACTACATGCCAACAGAACAAAAGTCCGGTATTTACAAAATAGAATGTGCAGAGTGCGACAAAAAATACATTGGAAAAACGAAGGGGAATTTGGGAATCCGGAAAAAAGAACACTTCAGAAATATTCGCTTAAAACAAATTGATAAATCAGCAATAGCAGCGCACTTTTGGAATAAAAATCATGAAATTAAATCAGAGATAAAACTACTTAAACAACTTCATAATGCAATAGAACTTTCCACTTGGGAAAACATTTTCATTACAAAAAATAAGGATAATTTGATGAATTTCGATATCCCTCCATTGGATGAACTCAGCAAATTCCTAATAGAACCAACAGATGCCGCCACAAGAACATCAAGAGACCCAACCGCCACGTTTAACAACAGTTTGTCAACAGGCTGAAGATGGGAGGGATCGCTCCCGAAACATATGTTCCAAATGTATGTAAGTGAATGGAGTTAGTGTGAAAAAAACTGTATACATTGTTTATATATATATACCACTCCATTGTCAACAGCTTCGTAAGTACACTTATTTGAGAAAAAGGACAGTTTGAAATAATCAGTTATTGTGTTAAAGCTTTAATAGAATTAGTATAAAATACTATATTGTTTAAATTGTTAAGCAAGCACATGCTTATATGATCCTTAAACAATCAGATATGCAGCAGTTGTAAGCAGGGCTTTACATCTGGTAATAAATGTGAGGGAATGTTAGAAAATAATTAGAGAAATTCTGTCTTGCATTTTAATTCTCAATGTTTCATGCAATATTGATTCTCTATATCATCATCAATATAATACAGCTCACTATGTCCAAAAATTTAATTTTTGGGTTATTAACACTACTTGTGATGAATGCTTTCAGTAAAAAGAAAAATCTTTTATAGTATATCAGCGTATTTAATAACTGAAAAATGCATAAAACTTGTTTTACTGAGACCTCTGTGCTACATTTCTTACATGACACAACTGGCTAATGAAACTTAGTTACTCTAGTGCTGACAATATATTGGGGAACACCACACTCCTGCTTTCCCCAAGAAAAATATCACTTTTTAGGGAAAAGAATAAGAAGCAAAACATATGCATCTGTAATATAATTAGAAGCTAGTAACTGTGAAGCAAAACCATGTCTTGAACAATAATTCTAATCATGTCAATCCAGGCTATCTTTATTCAATCTTCTAGCTTCTTGAAATTCATTCAATAACTTCTACCAATATTTACCATATTCTTATTTTCAGATTAATCAGCAATCAAATTCTATTTTAAATTAATCTCTTTGGTGACTTTTTCTCTCTCTCAAGTAAACAGCATTTTTAGAAAAAATGTCACATTACTCATCATGCTAAACATTTGAGGATTGGTATTAAGAGATTTATTTTGTGGCCCAGCTGGTGCCTTACGGATTGGACAAAATCTTAGGTTCCACTAATGGTGAAAAGGAATTTATTTCTACTGACAGCTTTGGTTTTTTATGTAATTAAATTATTGAATTACTGTATGAAATCAAAGTAAGTGCTGAATTATAATGTCTTTTGTAATAGTAATAATACATAATAAATTTATTCATTCATTTATGTACATTTAGCATTGTGTTATGATACTGTTCACTTCAAATTATATACAATAATGTTTTCAGATTTATTATACAATTCTTACATTATCTTTATATACAAAGTGCTTCACATACATATAGTTACATTATTTGCTTTTTAAAAAAACTAAGTCTTTATTTATCACAGATATAATGTATAATCTAAACATTATTTCAAAATGAATCTTCCCACAAATCCCTCTGCAGCATTCTGTTGCTTGCATATTTCTGATACATCATTAGACTTGTTGGACTGGGATCTGATGCTCCTATTGTTCCACGTTTCACATACTGCTTGTATATTTCTTGTGATTGTCTGTTGACTTTAGGTGGAACAACTTGGAAGGATGTGTCTAAGGAAAATGCACTTTGTTGTATGAGCTTTACTGCTTTTGAAATGTGGTGGGAATGATCTGATCTTGTAGCATTTCTTCCAATAAGAACATATCTGTAAAAATGGAAACTTTCAGTTAGATTTAATAAATGCACATCCCAAAATTACTTAAAAACAAAACCAGAGATTTTGGATAATATGTATATTTATTTAAACTGAAGTGTGCCAGTCAATTACAAGAGTAAACAATGCTTTCAACTCTGCTATAGGTGCTATGACTGAGCGCTTGGCTTTCATTAAGATGGCACATGTTTGAATCCTGCAGCCTTAAGTGGGATTTGTAGTGGATGAAGCAGCAACTGGGCAGTTTTCTCCAGGATTTTCCTTGCTACTCATTCTTCTTTTGCTTATGATCCCTCAACACCATTTTCACCATTATTGTTTATTAAAATGAAGCTGCCATTCTCAGTATGCAAATTGTATTTGGTCTATGCTTCTGCTCTCTGCTACCCCATTGCAAAGCTCTAATGTCTAGCTAGCAAGTGAGTTGGCATTAGAAATTGTCAATCATCACAGAAAAGGAGAAAATAAATGGTGGAGACTAATAATATTACATCTTTTATTTTTATATTATGAAAATAATTGTTCATAAATGAGTAACATTCTCCTGCACTCTTGTTGATAACTTATAAGATTAATGCTTACCAATTCCCAAATGCTTGCCAGTACAATTTCTTTACTATAATGTTGAATTGCATTGCAGATTTCAGAACATTGGCTACAAAACAGTTCATGACAACTGAACCAGAAACTAGCTTGATTCAGCTGTCCTATGAGGGCTGTTTGATAAGTTGTGCAAGCTCAAAAGATCAACTTTACCTGTAACTGTAGAAAAATAATATACATGTGATAAATAGTTATAAAGTTAATTTTTTTAAGTCTGAGAGCTATTTTCCAGCTTAAATTTGTCAACAAGCATTCAAAATGAAGAAACTAAGACAAAGCTGGTCAAACATTTGAGGCAAATCTTTTGCTTAGAATAGTGTAGAGATGATTTGGTGAGTTTAGATGTAGCCTAATGAGCACAACTGTTTTGCATGTCCTGTTGAGGTATTGAAATTTAAAAAATCTACAACAGGTGCTGAGCAATTGTAGACTGAAAGTGCATTTCTGCAGATTGGATATATAATATTTTGCACAATCATTTGCAAATAAAAAAGCTATCGTGAGATGGATGCGGGATTTTCTAATGACTGACCAGAAAAGAGAATGAACTGTCACTTCTGAGCAGAATCTGGAGCTGCTAAAATGGAATAAGTAAATTTTGGAGACAATATGTGATAGTCAAAATGTGAATTCACCACTATAGGCCAGATACAAAGTAGCAGTCAAATCAGTGGGTTGCAACAAGAGAAAGCACTCCAAAGAAGGCAAAAACAATTTCCTTAGCAGGAAAGGTGATGGCAACTGTGTTTTTGGATTGCTAAGGTATAACTTTAATTTAGTTTTTTGAAAAGGGCAAACCATAACTGGTGAATATTACACTATGTGCAATTAAACAACACAAAAGGATAATTAAAAGATTAAGATTATATGATTGAGTCAAACTACACATTCTAATTGGCCGCATTTACTTGTTTAAATATATCATATGTTTCATGAACCTTTGTCAGCATCCTTAGCTACCCGTTGACTAACAGATCGGATGAAGGTTCACAAAACATGAAGCCAATATGAGTGTGTAGTTTTGACTTAATCATACAATAATCTTAATTATATGATTAGCTTCATTGTACAAGTTCCAACTAGTATTTCAAACACAAAAAGAATTGTCCTCATTTGGGAAAGTACAAGATCCTGTTCCATTCCATTAATACACCATTAATTCACAAGTCTGCAATTGTGAGCTCAAAATGATTAGACTTACTGTATAAAATCCTCATTCATTTTCCTATAGTCCAAATATGTTCCCTTGGACTACTTCCTGTTTTCCACATGAATAAATGTCTAATAGAAAAGAAATTCACTTCAAGTGAAGATGCTGTAGCCAAACAAATGCATATTTTGCAGGGCTGAAGAAATTGTACTTTATGGACAGGATAAAGAAATTAGAACATTGCTTAAATAAATGAACAGATTTGCTCTTGCTGGATATCTGCTCACATGAATGATTACTCTATTTCTTATCACAAATAGCTGTTAGATGAAGCCTAAAATGTTAAATATAAGAATGTATATCCAAGGGGAACCATTTTCTCTGTTATTTGTTTATTATTTAATTTTAACACACAAAGAATTGATAGAAAAAGCTCAAATTATAAAAAATGTTGCCAAGAGTGTGTGCAAGAGATATCCTAATTCTTAGTTACTGTACATTTTATTTATTTGGAATGCAGATGCTTAATTTCCTTCAAGTACCCTCTTATGATACTGCATGAAATGCCACTTAGCCACCAATATCTGAGCTGGGGTTTACTACCTTACACTATAAATTTTTACCTTTTTTGTGACTAATAATGTGTTATCTTTAATGAAGTTAATGGACACCCTGAAGGAGATGATCCGAAGTGAAGTTTCTGAAGCTTAGTGCAACATATATCCAAAGAATAACTTACTGTCACTGGACAGGATGGCTCACTCTTGAGATTTGCATTTGGGAAGTCCCAGGATCAAATCCCTTGGGCTGGCCATCCTGACCTTGGGTTTTTCATGGTTTCCCTAGTCATTTCATATCATTTGATTCCACATATTGGTTGCAGGGTCAAAAAAGTCAGGTAAGGTGGATTGGTGCTGTGTGTCATGGTGGTAGATTTCCTCACTGGAGTAAGTCCCTGCCCTAGCATTTGGCAATTCTGCTTGGGGACACTTTGGATCATCATTGAGTGATTTGTGGTTATACCATTGTGGCTTTCACAGGCCTATTGACTTTTGGAACTTACTATCTAAGAACATTTTAGAGACTCATGTCTAAGTCCATGCACTGTAGCCTTGAATCTGGCCATCCAGTATATCCATCATTGTATGCCTTCCTCCTAGAGATACCCCCTCCAAGATAACAAAAGGCCCATCAGCATGGCTGTGGTGACAAAAGTCTCTTTGATTACTTTCTATCGTGTGCTGTTTCATCTGTTTTTATTCTATTATTCCTGTTACTACTTGAAAACTGTCGGAAAAAATGGCTATAATGCAAAGAGCTTAGAAAGAAGAATGCTGAAGCTATACAGTGGGATTTTCACCAATAATAAGCATCAGATTGTAAAACCACTGAGTGTAAATACTTAAAATCATTCTTATGAATCAACCAAATTTTCCCAAGTGGGATGATGAGTGAAATTAAAGCTTTGCACCATTTTCCTTCAGCTCTTCAAAGGTCACTCATTAAATTAACATTAATCTCAATATTTTTAGTCTTTTAAAAATATGTTTTTAGTAACTCAAAAATTAAATGCTGCACAATGTTCTGATTTTTATACTATACTCAACATCCAAAATAACCTACGTTCATAAATTTCAATCCTGTTTTAACTGCTATTATTCTAATCACCTTTTGTACATCAGAATGTCAGATTTCTTTGGTGGTCCTATTTCCACACCATAGACCTGTCTCATTGATGGAAACAAGCTTTCAAAGGTAATGTTTCCAGATGAACTGTCTCTTGAAGGTGTGAGTTGGGAGTCTGTGTTGTGGGCATTATCTTCATCAGAATCTTCACTTGAGTCAGGGCTGGAACTGCAAGATTTAAATGAAATTAATTAAAAAGTATAAGATCACACCCAAATAAAAGTATGTTCCCTAAAATAACAAGATAGACCCAACAGATGTTTTGGTTTGAATATAACAGCCTTATAATCATTGCTTGAGCCATTGAATTAAAAGCGCTTTAAATGGAACCAAATTTCAGACTATTCACTGCCACTGTCTCTCTCTCATGCATGCACGCACACATACAGAGATTATTTTAGTTCATTTACAGGTGCAATCTACAATTTTTCCACCTTACGTAGAAGGCCTATGATTCATTGTTATAATGTTCATGCTATCTGATACCCACATGTTTCAGGAATGTAAATATTTCAATTCCCTTCTGGCCATGCCATTCATTTGCTTGAAAAACTCATTAAAGTCATACGTGTTGAATAATACAGCCTGATTCAAAATTGAATGCAGAGCAGGATGGAACTTTTAACTAAAGGACTTTCAGTCAATGATATTAAACAGTCCATTGACTGTGTATGAGGAAGCTTCCCCTGCATAAGGAGTGGTCAAAATTATTTCGTTTGGACAGAGAGAAGAGAGTTTGAAAATAGCCCATGTATGCATAGGTTCTGGAAGTGTTGACACAAGAAAGCATCTACCTTGTGGAGGAGATTCTGAGTGTCAGGCATCTTATGACAAAAGAAATACTTGCATGGTTGGGACTTTCTAAAGCAACTGTGCTTATATATCCTTTATCAACATATGCATATGGTCAGTGCAAGATGAGTGTCCTGATTTCTTTCAGCAGTTCAAATGAAATTGTAAACTTAAAAGAAGTTAGGAACAGTAAAATTTGTTAAATATATAAATAAGTTAGTATAAGGTGACACTAAACTTCACTAACTGATTAATTCATCAGAACATGTTTCTAGAGATTTTGCTCTCATCTTAAGCTGGGGACCAACTAATACTAACAAGAGACGAAGTGACTCTAGTGGTTCAAATAAGTAATGGAACAGGAAGTAGTGAGATGTCAAAGTTCATAACATGAAGTTTATTTTTTATAATGTAAATCTTCTCCCATTTTGCTAATTCCTTGGGATTGTTGGTAACTTTCCTGCTTTCAACAGCAGGAGTGTTTCAGATAGATTGTTTGAATTGTGATCAGATATATGTAAGCAAAACAATAAGAAATTTGGAGACAAGGACCAAAGAACACTTCAGAAATGTAAGATATAAACAGGTGGATAAATCAGGAGTAGCAGACGATTTTTGTACTTATGATCATGACATTTGCAAAGAAGTCAAACTGTTGAAAGCTACCAACAATCCCAAGTAATTAGCAATATGGGAGAAGATTTACATTTTAAAAAATAAACATTGTATTATGAACTTTGACATCCCATTAATGAACTTTCTGTTCCTTTACTTATTGGAACCACCAGAGGTCACTTGGTCGCCTGCCAGCATTATTATTCAGTTCCCATGTGAAGATGAGAGCAAACGCTCTTGAAACATCTTGTGATGAATTAATCAGTTACTGAAGTTGAGTGTCACCTAATACCAACTTATTACAGTGTGGAAAATTTTAAGAACATGTCTGCAATTTAAACCATACAAATTACAGGTGTTGCAAGCTTTAATTAAAATGGATAAAAAACTTCATTTTGTGTTGAAATGTTGGACAGAATGCATGACAACAATTTTCTTATTGTGTTAAGTGATGAGGCTACTTTTCATTTAAACAGCAATAATGTACAAATTTGGGATTCTCAAAATCCACACTAGATAGTCGAACATGTAAGAGATTCACCAAAGTTAAATGTCTTATGTGCAATAAGCTATACCAAAGTGAAATGGTCTGTTCTTTTTTTATGGGGAGAACTGTAACTGGAATAAATTACCTTGATATGTTGCAAAACTATCTACTGCCACAACTGCAAGAAGACATAAACAGAGTTTTTATTTTTTTTTTCAACAGGACGGTGTACTCTACATTTCCATCAGGAGGTTACTACTTACCTCAATCATACCTGATATGGAATGGCTGCAGAGGAATCAATGGCTTGGTCACCAATGAATGAATGAATGAAAAGTGTTTAATGCCCATTTTTGCTACAGAGGCACCACAAGTGATGAACACTGATGATACATGAGATGAAATGATATATTGGGAAAGGATTTTTATTTTTAAGGAAGGAATCGTTCCAGGCCTCAGTTTAGGGTACCTCCCCGGCATTTGCCATTTATGAATACTTAGGAAAACCTGGAAAAAACCTCAGTCAGGGAGAATGGTCCTGGCAGTATTCGAACAAAGATCTCCCGCTCACGAGCCCGTGCCTTAATAACCTTGGCCACCTGTGGCAGTTTAGTCACCAAGATCCCTGATCTGATGCCCTTGGACTTTTGTGTGGGGCTATGTTAAAGACAAAGTGTTTATTCCTCCTCTTCTTGAAAATCTAAACAAACTGAGTTTGGATAATAGAAGCAGAAGCAGCCATTGACCATGATATGATCCATAGAATTTGGGACGAACTCACTTACAGATTAGGTATATGATGTGTTATGAAAGGAAACCATATTGAACATTTGTAATACTTGTACATGAAACTTGAAGTTGTACTGATGTTTTTATTTCATTATTAAATTAAATGTGGTTTATGCTTTCTTCACAATTTAAGTTCCTTTTTGTATAACTAATTTATAATGACCATGCATATAAGAATCTGTAACAATGCCAGAAGTAGATTTATCAAGTATACCATATAAGTCCTTTATTTTCATACATAGCTATTCCATAAATAACTAATGAGGGATGGAAAAAAGAAAGAAAAAAATTATGAACTAAAAGCCCATAAAAGGTTCTGTATTTTGACAATTTTGTTACTTAATGAAAATTTATCATAAAAAATCTCCTATATTATATAAAATTAGCAGTGCAGAAAATCAGTTTTGTTTGATAGCCTTTTATCAGTCTTGAAATAATCTTTATGCAGAAATGCTTATTATTTTTATTATGAAATTACACACCTAGAATTGGATGTTGTAGAACTTGTTGAACTTTGCCCAGTAAGAGATGGATTTTTCATTGCTCCATTCTTTGATGATGTCTCTTCTCTTCTTCTTCCTGGACGTATGCGTACTGTGAATGGACTGAAGTTTGTTGTGAAGTGTGGCATGAAATCTCTAAAACATGAATTTATCAAAGCATCTGATGATCTTTACACTCTTCAACATTAGCTCTTGACAGAGCATAGGAAAAGTTTTGAAAGTGAAACAATTTAAAAATAAGAGATAAGAATTAGGGATATAAAATTTAATTTCATGTCAGAACCAATACAGTGAAGCGACTAATATATTCTTAATTATCTAGTGAGTCGATTTGATACTCTTGTGCTCCACTTACTGTTGAATTATGGAAAACTAGTAAGTGGGGCATGATAGTATCAAATTGACTCACTAGATAATTAAGAAGAATTTAGGAAGCTGATTATCTTACCTGACAGAATTGCTAATTTTCAAAGCAAACATATCACTAAGAATGCTAAATTCATATGGGCGATGGTAATCTGTATAACCATCAATCATTTCTTCCTCTCTATTTACTTGCACTATTTCACTGCAGCTTTTTGCTACTTCATCGTATGCACGAGGAAGACTTTTCAGTACCTCTGTGTCCCACCACTGACTTTGTGGAATTCTGCAACAACAATAATAATAAATAGTAAAAAGAGGCCATTAAACAATTACATGCAATAGGCTTTGTCTTATAAAAACAAAGAATTAAAACATTAGTAAAGTGATGACAGTTGAATGACATATTAAAAATAAAATGGTTCTGTTTAATATAAATTACAATTTAATAATAATCTATCCATATAAACATGAAAATTATTTCTTTCTTTAATAGATGTAAGTAATTTGTTACTCAAACTGATAACTAATATAATAAAACTATTTTGAGTTTTTTACAATTTGCAAGTAGGAGGGACTAAGTTTAGCTTCTAGTGCAATGATTACAAACATAAGATACTGTTCATGACATAAAAAGAGAAATAAATTTACTTAAAGAAACACACGGACATATAGAATTGGACACATGGGAGAAGATTTATACTCATAAACATAGGGATCATCTTATGAATTCTGACATTACAGGAGAATATAATACAAATTTCCAGTTTATAAAGGAAAAAACACCACCAGGACGAAGCCACAGGTCCTCATAGATGTTAGTTTCTCGTATCAGTCGTCAAGTTGGTTGAAGATGGAGAGGATATCTCTTCAAAACCGGTCCCATCGTATTTAAAAGTAAGTGAAGCATAAGAGTGTGTTAGATGACAGATTAGATATAATTTACATAAGATACTGTTATCAAATTTGATTGTCATTCAAATTACCTTAAATATACATATATATATATATATATATATATATATATATATTAATGTAAATAGAAGGGAGTATTAAAATAGATAATTCTTTAAATAAGTGTCTACAGAACTCTCTGTTAGAGGTAAGCTGTATTAAACCAATGTTTATTAAAAAATCCTGTGATTTAGAACTGTTTCCTCATAATATCTGATATAGCATAGAAATCAATAACAAATGGAGTTACTTTTGATAATCTCTAAGCATCAATAATTGGAGTGTTAGATGAAGTGAGATTGTGTAAGTTAAGCACCTTACTGACTCAAGAGTAAATAATATATTACATAGAATTTTAATGTAATTTATTTAGATTATGTATTTTATTGTGGATTTAGAGATTTATTCTTCTGGACCCTGAAGTGGTGAGTTACAACAGATTTATGGGTTGGGCAGGAGTGGAGAGCCAGTGTCTTTTTGACTAGCCAAAGACCTGGGACCTGCTAACACTACAATAGTTTGATTTGTTTTTGTTTCATAATTAATTGATAAACTTTTATGATGATCAATCTGTTGTGTATTATTACTCAGTGCATATATATAATCTTAAGAATGAATAATTTAAATTGTTTGTAATATATTTTAAATTAGTAAGTAGCCCTTAAGATTTTTTGAAATTTCCTTATTGTTTTAGAATTTGCATTAATTATGTATTCTATATTAATTTAATGAAATAAATATTTTACATTTGTAAGAGTGAAGTTAGGGCCTCCAGGAATTACCAAAGACTGTAGCCTTATGGGTATAATTTCTTGGTATATTGTTTATTTAAAATTGATAATGTAAATGAATTAAATCTGTCGTCGTCTAACACTCTTCATAGTTCACTAACCTTAAAAATATCTGGAACCAGTTTCTAGGTTATGTTATCTCCATCTTTGGCCGTGGACAACTGAAGGTTAGTGAAGCATGAAGAGTGTTAGACGACAGATTTAATTCATGTGAGCTTCACTGTGTTAGTTCCATATGAATTTTTCAAAGTTTTTACCATTTTTAAAAATTTTTAATTGAAAATGTTAACTTGTTCCTTTGTTTCTAATTTGTATTGCACAATTATATTTTCTATAATTGTTAATAAATTCGTTCATAATGCAATTTTCCCTTACTTATTTAACTGTTGTTATATTTTTCATATTTTTATTTTAATGTTATTTTCTCTTATCTTATTTTCCTCAATTCTTTTCCTTCTCTCTTTTTATACCTCCATATTAGGTACTTACTTCTTCTAAATTAATTCCTACCTACATTTTGAAGATGACAGCGATAGATCTGTTTTTTTCTGTTGCTTTCACATATAAATATCCTTTATTTCATATTCAGCTATCTCAAAACTTTGGATATTTTCTTACAAATATTTATACTCACCTTCTAAATTTTTTCTGACCAAGAGCTTGGGGATGATGTAAATAGTAATCGGTCATCAGATCCCAAATGGGTGGTTTATTCTCTTCAGGAACGAATAAACCAAGGAAGAGATTGATCGTGTGCTGCTTTTCTGCATCTGCAAGAATGCCATGATAAAAAGGCATAAAATACCTTATACTGTAATACCAAAGCTACCAAACTGTCATACCCTGAGCTTAATTTGAGGAAGGAAAAAACTTAGGAAAGTCTTTGTTTTTTGTCCTTATATCCTCAATTTCAAGTAAATCAATGGACATCAGTGGCCACAGGAAATTTTAAGCACCTGGGGCACATACAGTGCTAATTAAAAGAGAAACAAATGATCAGTAAATTTGCTTCCCTTTTTTAACGAAGGCAGATAAGATGTATTTTTATATTTTTCTTGTATGCAATTCATTCAATACAGCACTGGTACTTATGAGACCGCACTGCAATATTTCTAACTAACTTTGAATGCTTTTCCAGAACAAAAATCTCACCAAACAGTAACAGAAAACAAGCAACTTTTTGCATAGTTTTTTCATTTTAAGTGACACTTTTGTATTGTGACCATTTACCTGAAAAAGTATTGCTGTAATACCGGCTTAAAGTTTGCATGATATCATTGCCCTGGGAAGTCCATGGTGCTGTTTTGCGATAAGTTTTAATTCTATGCACCAGCTGAGAGCCACCATATTGTAAAGCTAAAGTGTCTCCATGATCTTCATATAATGATTCAAGCATTCGAACACAATCTGTATCAAATTCCAGTTTAGGAGAATTTAATACTCCTAATGCACACAGCTAAAAAAGATAAAACAAAACTGAATTGCTGTTTTATTTAAAAAAAAAAAGGAATTAAATACTATTTACAATAAAATATTACTCAAGTACACAACCAATTATAAACAACTAACTCCCCAGGTGTTCAGTATTTTAAATTTTTTATATCTGCATGGTTTTTCTCTACTTATTTGCATACTTGAAAGTATTTTTGCTTTTTAACATTGAATAATCTTATTTTATCATAATATATTTACATTTGAAAAGTATAATTCCCAAGCTCAGTCAGTATATTTTGATTTCTTTTTTTAACTAGTTGCACATAATAGACACAAGTTCACTCTCAAAGTCAACTCTGTATATGTCTATAAGTTAAAAAATAGTACAACCTGTTAATTTTTTGCATTTCTGAAAATTTATAAGAATGAATCAAATGAAGTTTACAGTATTTCTCATGTTATCTGCAGCATTAAAGTTAATTATCTGAAGCAATATAACAAACTCTTCAAGTGAAGGAATACAGCTGCCTTATATACTTTTATAATTATTTTTGGGTATTAACTTTACAAAACAGTTTGTCACATATCTTATTGATTATACAAACATATTGAACATCTGATGCCTTCACTAACAACAAATTCAAAGCCTAACATTTGAATGAACACCATTCAGCACTAGGTCAACTTGTACTTATGTGCTGAACATTATTTTACACATGTATGCTGATTTATCTGCTAGGATAGTTGGTTCAATACCCAGTAAATATTACGGATAATAAAAGTATGTTAAGTTCACTCATGCAACTCGTAAACTTAACCAATTGTGCAATCCACAACAATCTTGAAAATTAACTTCTAGGTCAGGTTCAAGTTAAACATAGACTATCGTTATTAAGAATATTTTCAGAGATTAGATTCATTTAGGTGTTTAGGCTGATTTAAGATATTTACCTAAAATATTTAATGGGTCTTTCATGATTTTTCTCACCATTTTATGGCATTCAGAACAGTAGCTCCCAGTAAAGCAGATGTAATATCCATACAACTGATTAAAGTTTTCACAACTTGACAACTTAACAACTACAATTACAATGAAAATCCACGTATCTTATAACAGGAAATGTTCTCCTCCTATGTCCACACATTTCTGGCATCTTTTTAGAAAATTGTGATTCAATGCATCAGTTCATCATCCAAAATTTAGTAATTTTTTGCCTGATATTTTCTTGCAGTTCTTCCAATGAGCTGAAGTTTATGCAACATATTTTATTTTTCAACTTCTTCCATAAATAAAATACAATAATTTAGACTAAAAGTAAAACTACTTAAAATCATATCAACACATTATTGTTACAATATTTATAGTATTCACAAAAAGATAGGCCCTTTTACTTTGTATGTATTTACTGTGCAGCATACCCAATTTTATCA